>CM018693.1:103899820-104228546 GCA_009363875.1 Mikania micrantha | reverse complement strand
AGAACCATTCGTATGATGGATTCGTTCGCCATGAAGTTCGTGTGAATATGATGTTATTTCGCATATCCCTTCGTCTGTGATACACGAACGAACTGGTCATTCGTTGTGGAACTGATTCGTGCAAATATAAACCAAGATGAGTAATTCGTGCGAAAGAGCTATCAGAAAGATTCAATTTAATCAATTTTGAAAATGAGCACTCAAAGACCACAAACTTTAATTTTGACAATGTTGTTTGGTAAGGAGACAGATTGAGACAATATTGAATATCAGAATCGACAAATGATCATTTAGAAAAAATTGAAAATTAAAAAGCTTTTTGTAATTTCCTGATATGAGAACAACTGTACAACTAAAAACTAGGACAATCTAAAACACACACCTTTTTATGAGTAGTCTTTTCAAGAAAAAATGACATGTGCACCAGATCACATCAGACCAACATTCATGAATGTTATACTTATGACACATTTGACTTATGATGCAATTACTGATATACTTGTCCATTTTAAAACGAACAATACTTCATTTCTAAACCAATCAATGATCACTCATATTTTCTGACTGAGTTACCCATTATAGTCAACCAATATAGGTCAAAACTAATATATAACTCATCTCTGCATAACTTAATACCTAACATCATAGGTTCTATAAGGTTCCAATTTATTTTCTTTTTGTATTTTTCTTTTTGATTAGTTTCTCAAGTTCAACACATTCTCATGGACGGCTTCAGCTAGGCCTTTACAAAGCAATATGGCACGTATACAGAACTGGTTGACAAATCAACTTGTTCTATCCAAATGGATGGCTTTAACTAGGCTGCAACCCAGTAATTTGGCACTTGTATGGAATCAAACTTATTTTATTTTTTTATTTTTCCAGCTTATCCAATCTTAATGGACGGCTCAATATGGCACGTGTACAAAGTCAGATTTACTTTTATTTTCATGTGATTCAATCATTCTTATCTGAATGGAAGACTTCAGCTAGGTCTTTCCAAAGCAATATGGCACGTGTACAAACTTGAATTCAAGAATCATTGGAAAATCATAAAATCCTATGATAATAGGGTACACCTTATTTGAGTTAAAAATGTTTATCCCTTAACTAGTTTCTAAATTGGATCCCACAATTTAGACATTTTAGCAATCACCAATAGTCTATAAACTTTGTAAAGTCGGCCTATCAGTACATCAAATCATAAAACCCATGTACTTTCAGTTTATGCATTCAATTAGCATTTAAGACATGACAGGTTTACACATCACTTTCTCAAACAAGATTTCTCATTTTTGAAAATTTTCAAATGTTTTTGGTTTTTCAATTAAACTACTATTTTCTCCCGTAAAAACCTAAAACTGAAAATCTTTTTGAGTTTTTGAATAAGTGAAAGAAAAAACAACAGAAGTACTAATAAGGAAAAATAAAACAAAAGAAATTAACTAACAAAACAATGATCATTTGTTTGATTCAGATGAAGGAATGACTTCATCTTTTTGAAAAACACCATTAGCTGATAGCAGATATAGAAATCTGGGTTTGTCAAATGCTTTAGTGTTGTAAAGATCAGCTTTCTGGTTATCAGTGTGAATTTTGACAACATCGATAATCTTTTCAAAACAATCACGTATGAAGTGATATTTAATGTCGATGTGTTTTGTTTTTTAGTGCTGGACATGATTTATTGTGACAACAATGGCAGCAGTGTTATCAACAAATATAGGAGTGTTAAAAAAACTGTAACCCATAATCCTGAGTTGTTGCTGAGTCCAGATGATTGAGAGCAACAACTAGCAGCTGCAATGTATTCAGCTTCACATGTGGAAGTAGACACCGACGTCTGCTTCTTGCACTGCCAGTAACTAGGCGTTTCCCGAAGAATTGACACCCGTAGATGTTGACTTGAAGTCTCTTTTGCATCCACCATAGTCTGAATCACTGTAAGCAGTCAGGTCAAAGTTATCATCAATAGGGTACCATAAGCCTAGATCCGGGAGTACCCTTCAGATAACGCAAAATCCTCTTCACAACAATAAGATGAGAAACTCTTGGCTTTGACTGATAATGAGCACACAGAAAAGTACCAAACATGATGTCCAGACGAGAAGCTGTGAGATACATAAGAGATCCGATCATCCCTCGGTATAGAGAGGCATCGATTAACTCCCCCTTTCGTCTGAAGTAATCCCCTGATTAACAACCAGTGGGGTGGAGGTACCAGCAGTTTTGCATCCAACATACTGAACCGGCTCAGAATGTCACCAACATATTTGGTCTGATGAATAAAAATCCCTGCCTCAGACTGATCCACCTGTAATCCCAAAAAAAAATTCATCTCTCCCGTGGAACTCATCTCGAACTTGTCTTTCATAACTTTCTCAAAATCTTTGCACATAACATCATTTGTGGATCCAAAGATGCTATCGTCCACATATACTTGCACCAAGAACAAACCCCCATCCATCTCTCTAATGAACAAAGTAATGTTAATGACACCTCTTCTGAACCCGTTGTTCAGAAGGTGAGTAGAAAGTGTTCGTACCACGCTTGTGGAGCTTGGTGCAGTCTATATAAGGCATTGTCTAGCTTGTAGACTTGGTCACGATGTAATGGAACTTCAAACCCTGGAGGTTGATTGACATACACAACTTCGTTAATCACACCATGAAGAAATGCACTCTTAACATTCATTTGATAAACTTTGAACTTTTTGTAGGATGCATAAGCCAGAAAAAATTCGGATTGCTTCAAGACGAGCAACCGGTGAAAATACTTCATTGTAATAAATCCCTTCAATCTGTATAAAACCTTTCACCACCAGACGTGCTTTGTTTCGTACCACAATGCCATGATTATCGCGTTTGCAGCGATCTTGTGCCAATAACTTTTGCACCCTTGGGTCTATCAACAAGCGGCCAAACTACAGGCTTATTAAATTGTGGCAACTCTTCTTGCATAGCATCTACCCAAGATTCTTCTTTCAAGGCTTCATTAATGGTTCTGGGCTTAACATGGGAGATAAAGCAAGAATGGGCACACAAGTTTACATCTGTAAAGTGAAGTATGTCAGCAAGACCACCCGAAGATAACTGATTTCTAGTCTTCACTCCATCAGTCGGATTTCGAATAATATTGTCTTGAGGATGAATTCTGTTTATTCTTCCAGCAGGGTGAGTAGGAACCACAACCTGTGAATCAAGACTATTTATATTGAGATCCTCAAGAGCAGGTACAATATTATCAACATCTGGTTCTGGAACATCTGGATGAGAGTGATTATAATCTGAGTCTGAACTATCATCATGTGCCTGCACTGGAACTTGAACTGAAGAAGGTTTCACTGGTTCATCAGGTGCATTTTGTGCATCATATGTCATTTGAACGAAAACATCTTCATCAGTATACATAGGAGGCATGTTGAAAGAGTCAAAAAGATCAGAATAGTTGAACATCAAGTCAGGACCCTTTCCAGGTGGTGGCATAGAATATTTCTGAACATCTACATGGTACCACTCCTCCACATTGTGAGTCGATCTGTTGTAAACTAGCTTATTTGGAGTGCTGGACCCAAGAAAGTAGCCTTCTTCCACCTTTCATTGAACTTGCATTGCTCATGTTTCTTAAGCATTGTGCATGGACCACCAAATGGTTCAAGATACTTAAGATTTGGCTTTCTATTATGAATCAATTCAAAGCAAGTCTTCCCATGTCTCTTCACAATCAACACCCGGTACAGAGTATAAAAAGCATTAGCAACAACTTCATTCTAGAATTGAACGGTAGGGAGGAATCAGAAGCATAGTTCGAGCAGTCCCAATTAATGTTCTGTTCTTTTGCTTAGCAACACCATTCATCTGTGGGACATACGGAGCGCATAATTGCTGAATAATACCACATTCATTGCAGAATGTCTCCATATTGTGATTCTTGAATTCAGTCCCATTATCTGTTCTGAGCATGCAAACCTTGAGCTTATATTGTGAGTCAAGCTTAGTTACCAGAACTTGAATGCATTCAAACGTTTCAGATTTCCCCTTCATAAAGAACACCCAAGAGTATCTGGAATGCTCATCAGTAATGACTAAGCAATATTGATCTCTAGCAATGCTCTTGTGATTGACAGGACCAAAAAGATCCATGTGGAGAAGCTCAAGTGGAACAGTAATTGAATTAAACTTTTGGGTTTATGAGACTGCTTGGTTTGCTTTCCCTTCTTGCATGAAACACAGACATCAGACAGCTTGAAATTCTTCAAACTCACTCCCTAAACCAGATTTTTATGAACCAAATGATTCATCTTTCTTAAACTCAAATGACCCATCTTCTTATGCCAAAGGATAGAATCTTTCTCTATTTCCTTGGACATAAATCATGAAGCTGTAGAAGATGTAGTTGAAGCTGTGGCCATATTGAGAACATACAAATCTTGCTTTCTTGGATCAGACATCAAAATCCATTCTTCAGGAATGGTGATACCTGGCTTAAGAATGTAGCAGCTAGAATCATCAAACAGAACCTTGAACTTCTTGTCACAAATTTGTGAGACTGAAAGTAGATTGTTCTCCAGCTGCTTCACATATCTGACCTCGTCAAATGAAGCTTGACCATTTGAAAGAATTCCTTCTCCAGCAATAAACCCGCCTTTGTCACCAGCAAAAGCTACATATTCTCCTTTAATTGAATGAACATTGGTAAGAAGAGATATGTCTCCAGTCATGTGCCTTGATGCCCCACTATCTACAATCCAAGTGATGTTAAGAGCAACATTTGGGGCAACCTTCACATACACAAATCATTAGTTGAATTTGGGAACCCAAGCCTTTACAGTCTTGGGTTGACCCAATGAGTCCAGGATTTTCATTTCAATCCATTACCATTCTGAGTTTAATTTATCAGGAAGTTTAGAAATAGGAGTTTCAGAGGACTTGACCATCCAGACAGTGTTTTTGCTGAAAAGATTTCTTGAAATACACTGAAGATGGCTTGGATTGTTTGTCAGAAAAAACTTTGGGTATTTCATGATTAACCATAACCAGTTTACCCTTATCTTGAGATTTGATGGGTGATAGATGTTTGGGTTTAACCTGAGGTGAGTGGCAAGCAGATTTGACTTAACAAAATGTTGATTTTGTTTCCGATTTGGCGCAAATTGAGGTCTAGTCAACTGAGGACAAGATCTAGCAAAATGTCCAAGTGCACCACACTCAAAACCAGCTCGTTTATCTGTGTGATAAAAATGTTTGGTTTCAGAATGAGACTGTTTTATTTCGAAATTTTGAGCAATTAGTATATGAAACGCATTGGTCTTTGTCTTGTCTGGCTTGAAACCCAAACCCTTTGTGTCACACCCCTGCGCCGCGTGCGGAATCCACGGCGCGGTGACGTATGATCAGTTGAATCATGCACAAGTATTGAATAAGAACAACCACAATGGATTACTACGTTTCATAATGTTAAGACAATTGTTCAGTTACAGACAACTATCTACCAAAATAAAGACAACTACAGACCCAAAATATAGTTTACAAAATAAGACTCCAAACAAGACAATTAAACATTTAGGATTTAGTGAGTTTCTATTCCATCCTAGCATGTTTCTTCATCTTGTTCTATCTTAGAATGGTCTCCTTAGTTGTCCCTGAGATTGTCTTAAACCTGATTACCTGAAACACGTGAAAAGTAACTGTCAACTACAGACGTAGTTGGTGAGAACAATAGGTTTAAGCATTTGTAAACATGAGTATATGATATAAGACATAGGTAAGTTAAAGCATCATAAGATTCACACGGATGAGCTGCAACCCAAACTAACATCAAGTAAGAAAATGAGTGTAAACAGTCCAATCACTGTTTGCACATGAGTCAACATATAATATCAAGTCCCAAACCACGTTTGGAGTTAGATAATATGTCAACAGTTTTGAATAAACCATATGTAACCGAAATCTGCAGTTAGTTTATAAAACAGATTTAAAAACTAACTGCAGCAATCGGCCTGCCCCAATGTATGTGTCCGCTTTCCCTTGTTGTGATCACCCAGTACTAACGCTAATGAATATGATACTTGATGGGTTTATAAGTTTGTTTACAACAATGGACACCATGTTTTCTGAATCTTACTTTAACCGGATGTGTTAATGTCTTATTGAAAACCTGGATTTAACTCCACGAGTTGAATCCTTTGTTTATGTAACATGAAATGAATCTCTTGATTTGAATACCATGATGTGAACAACTTGACTTGAATACCATGTTTTGAACCAATGAATTTGGATACCATGTTTTGAACCACTCGATTTGAATACCATGTTTTGAACCAATGAGTTTGGATACCATGTTGTGAACCACTTGTTTTGAATACCATGATGTGATGACCTTGTGTAATAACAAGGTTTATAACAAAAGGGTTTGTAAAATCCTCTAAAAGAACATTTGAGTAAAACTGTTATAAAACATTTCAAGAAAACATTATAAAATCCTTTTTAGTAATAAGGGTTTAATAGTAAATAATTCTTTTAAACGGTTGACAATTTCCTTAAACATTTGATGAATCCCTTGGATTCGTAAGATGAACCTGAAATGTTTATGACTTACACATAACTTGTGTAATGAGACAAGATTGAAATAGCGGTTTTAATCACGTGTTCCACCCCAAAACAGTTGTAAAACAGTAAAAGAGGGGCTAGAGTTCTCACCTGTCTGCAGTAGACTCTGAACTAAAACAGTTAGCAAGTAGCAAACAGGACTTCTAACTGGTTCCTATAACATTGTAATCATACATAAGATATAGGATTTATAATTGTATAACTTGATTCATTGATTGACTTGTGTTCTCATGATTTGATTGTTGTGAAAACTTGAATGTTATGCTTTGAGTCTCTTGATTGATCATGGGTCCAAGAAACTTATGAAATGTTCTTTGATGCATAATTTTTATGCATAAATGATATTTGTTCTAGGATTTGATAGCCATTGATTACCATTTGTTGTGAGAAGATGTTCCAATTGTTTAAGTCTTGTGATTGTGAATTTATCTTCATGATTGTTATTAAGTTATAACTTAACCAATTCATGATCAATTCACAAGTATTATAAGTCGAGCCCAAAACAATTGGCCTTAGTCCATGTAACCCCAATGGTCCTTAATTCGAGTTCATGACCACTTAATTCAATAATGGGCCAATTGCTAAGTATTGGGCTAAAGATGGATTTCGTGGGCCAAATGAGTGAATTATTGGGCCTCATGTCTTGTTGGGCTTAACCTAAGTGGACCGAAGCTAATTAATCAATGGGCCGAATGGAATTTGATTGGGTTGGGCCGAAAAGTCATGGGCTGCCACTTGGCAGCGAACCCTTTGGGATTTCAGCCCAAGGTTCGGCCTTTATGGCTGAAGGTTCGTTCAAGGTGAGTGGTCCAAGGGTTCGGCTAGTATCCATCATGGTTCGGCCAACATAGTTTAATGAAGTTCGTTACTGATTCATCAAAAGCTTCGGCTGATATCACTGGATATCAAAGGTTCGACTGAAAAACCTTATTAAGCTTGGCACTACAAGGTTCGACTACATTTCCACGAACCATGCAAGGATTCGTGAAGGATGAAGGGTGTAGGGTTCGTGCATGGCAACTAAGGCTCTTGATCTTGCAAGCTTCGGCTCATGTGGGTTCGTTGCTAATGTTAGTTCGCCTAGAGATAGTTCGGCAATGAGCAGCGAACCATGTAGGGTTCGTCATTGTATGGTTCGTGTAATCTCCCTATGGTTCGGCATTCATGATGGTTCGTTGGCATGACACAGGTTCGCTAGATCCCCTAAGGGTTCGACTGCCATATCACGAACTATGCAGGTTCGTTGAACTTTTTAGGGTTCGGTCACCTGAGGAGAAGGGTTCGGCCGTCGAACCTGTTGCCAGCCGCATCACCATCATCAAATCCTGCATCTAAGCTTCGATCTAAGCTAGATTATCAATCAAAGAGTGTTCCTATAGGTGCGAAAATGGAAATAAGATGCTAGAACCGTGTAAAACTTAGATCCAAACACTCACACATAGAAAACCCTAATATCCGGATCTTTCAAGCTTCATTACCTCGAGATTGGCTGGATGAAACTGCGAAATTCTTGTACTTTCGTGTAGATAATGTTGAGAGCTTCGCGTGGACACCAAGAACACCAAAATCCGTTAAGAAACGAAGAAGATACGCGCGTTTGAAGTTCGGTTTTCTAGATAGAGAGAGGGTTCGCGAGTTTGAGAGAGAAAAGGGGTTGTTGGCTGAATTTAATGAAGACAATGGTCTTCTTCAAGGCTTTTATAGCCCTGTGGTATTCGGGTCCGTTTCGGTCGCTCGGTTCGCGTTTCCGGAACGTAACGCGTATTTTACGCGGTTTAAAAATAAAAAGAGTTATTAAACTCATTAAAATGATGAGTTTCAAAATTGTAAAAATATAAAATAATTAATATAATATTTTTAGTCTTCGTGTGTTGTCGGATCGTTAAAACATTCACAATTTACGTGTATACCCGCAATCGCGTACGTTTTCCGATCGTATTAAAATATTTAAAGTCGTTTAATCGTAATTATAAGTTCAACATTCGTACTATTATGGATCGTCACCCATAACTATACTCAGTCTCGCTTACAGATTACGATCTTGGTTGAATTAATTAAATGTCATAATATTCGTCTCGACACTACGCACTAACACTAACCTGTTACACCGAACGCAGTATATGTATAGGGCTCACTCTCGCTGCCCACCACTGTTTCGATATAACCAGTTACTGCTCTTGCCTAGTGTAATCGACTGTAAATAAATAATAAATACTTGTTCTCTGATTACTAAGATCCTGTAACACACAAGCACACATTATGAACATACGAATCACATTGATGAACTGAACCATGAATAGACACTGTTCTAACACTGTTTACAACTACATGACTATATGCACAAATGTTACAGTCTCCCCTAGTTAAGGGAATTTCGTCCCGAAATTAACTAGCCGAAGATACTGTAAAAAGATGAGGGTACTTAAGCTTCATCTGGTCTTCACGTTCCCAGGTGAACTCAGCACCGCGTTTGCCCTCCCATCGCACTTTCACGATCGGGATACGGCTGCGTTTAAGTTTCTTGACCCCATGATCCATGATCTCAACTGGACGTTCAATGAATTGCATGTTGTTCTGAATCTGAATGTCTTCCAGTGGAATCTGAACATCATGATCCGCTAAGCATTTCTTAAGATTTGATACATGAAAAGTATCATGAACATTGCTTAGCTCCACTGGAAGTTTGAGTTTGTAGGCTACGGGACCAATCCGTTTCAGGATCTCAAAAGGTCCAACGTACCTTGGTGCAAGTTTCCCTTTCTTCCCGAATCGGACAACGCCTTTCCAGGGAGAAACTTTGAGTAAGACTCGGTCACCGACTTGGAACTCAAGCGGTTTCCGACGTCGATCAGCATAACTCTTCTGCCGATCTCGTGCGGCCTTAAGCCGTGACTGAATGATTGTGATTTTGTCTGATGTTTCCTGAATGAGTTCGGGTCCTACGACCTGTGAGTCACCAATCTCGGTCCAACAGACCGGTGATCGGCACTTTCTACCATATAGAGCTTCGAATGGTGCACATTGAATGCTCGTATGATAGCTATTGTTATATGAAAACTCAATGAGTGGTAGATGAGTGTCCCAACTTCCACCGAAGTCAATGACACAAGAACGAAGCATGTCCTCAAGTGTTTGGATAGTCCTCTCGCTTTGGCCGTCGGTTTGGGGATGATACGCCGTGCTAAGATTAACACGCGTTCCCAAAGCCTTTTGCAATGATTGCCAAAAGCGAGAAGTGAAACGACTATCACGATCAGATATGATTGATGTTGGAGTACCATGACGTGCAATGATTTCGTTGATGTACAATGTGGATAACTTCTCCATCTTGTAATCCTCTCGGATAGGGAGAAAATGAGCAGATTTGGTGAGTCGATCAACGATCACCCAAATCGAATCGAAACCTCGCGGAGTTCTCGGCAACTTGGTTATGAAATCCATGGAAATTTGCTCCCATTTCCATTGAGGAATTTCAGGTTGCTGCAGAAGTCCCGAAGGTTTTGATGTTCTGCTTTGACCTTTGAACATGTAAGACATTTTCCCACGTACAGTGCTATGTCTTTCTTCATCCCCGGCCACCAGTAAGATATCCTCAAGTCTTGATACATCTTGTCGGCTCCAGGATGAACTGAGTATCGCGACTTATGAGCCTCATCACAGATGAGCATGCGCAATTCTTCAGACTTTGGAATCCACATGCGGCCATTGAGATATAACAACCCATCTGATCGAGGTTCTAGTTTCTTCTCAATGCCACAATCCAAGTCTGTTTTGAGTTGATTATCTGTTACTACTTGTTGTTGTGCAATACGAATCAAGTCTTTCAAGTTGGTAGTGTGTTGATCTCCATGGCTCTAACACGAATTGGTTTGACTGGTTCCTTGCGACTAAGAGCATCCGCCACCACATTGGCTTTACCCGGATGGTAACGAATCTCACAGTCGTAATCAGTTAGAAGCTCAACCCAACGTCGTTGTCTCATGTTGAGTTCTTTCTGATTGAGAATGTGTTGAAGGCTCTTGTGGTCTGTATAGATGACACATTTAGTACCATAAAGGTAGTGTCTCCAAATCTTCAATGCAAAGACCACAGCCCCTAACTCAAGGTCATGAGTAGTGTAATTCTTCTCGTGAACCTTAAGTTGTCTTGAAGCATAAGCAATGACCTTGTCCCGTTGCATAAGTACACAACCGAGACCAAGGTTTGAAGCATCACAGTAGACAATGAAATCATCACTGCCTTCTGGAAGACTAAGGATGGGGGAATTGCATAACTTCTGTTTAAGAAGTTGAAATGCATCTTCTTGTTTCTGTCCCCATATAAAAGCTTGACTTTTCTGAGTCAATGTAGTGAGTGGCAAGGCTATCTTAGAGAAGTTTGCAATGAATCTTCTATAATAACCTGCCAAACCCAGAAATGAACGAATCTCTGTTGGAGTAGATGGAGTAGTCCAGTTCTTAATCGCCTCAATCTTCGCTGGATCTACATGAATTCCATCTTTGTTTATGACATGTCCTAAGAAGTGAACCTCCTTTAGCCAAAATTCACACTTTGAGAATTTAGCATAAAGTTGTTCCTCTCTTAGTAGTTCCAAGACTTTCTTCAAATGATCCTCATGTTCTCGTTCTGACTTGGAATAAATCAGTATATCATCAATAAAGACGATAACAAACTGATCCAAGTAAGGCCTACAGACTCGATTCATCAGGTCCATGAACACTGCGGGTGCATTGGTCAGCCCAAATGGCATAACCACAAACTCATAGTGTCCATATCGAGTCCTAAATGCCGTCTTTGGTATATCCTCATCATTTACTCTTAACTGATGATACCCGGATCGCAGATCAATCTTAGAGAAGCAAGTTGCTCCCTGTAATTGATCAAACAGATCATCGATCCTGGGCAGAGGATATCTATTCTTGATTGTCAACTTGTTCAACTCACGATAGTCGATGCACATACGAAATGAACCGTCTTTCTTTTTGACAAAGAGAACCGGAGCTCCCCATGGAGAGAAACTCGGTCTTATGAAACCTTTGTCTAAAAGTTCTTGAAGCTGACTAGACAGTTCTTGCATCTCAGACGGTGCTAATCGATATGGTGACTTCGCCACTGGGTTTGCTCCAGGGACGAGATCAATTCTAAACTCCACTTGTCGGACTGGTGGTAGTCCAGGCAAGTCTTCTGGAAATACGTCTGGGTAGTCTTTGATAACCGGTACGTCTCCAACTGCTTTCTTGTCAGGTTTCTTTTCCACCACGTGAGCTAAGAATGCATAATATTTCTTCTTCAGATACTTCCTCGCCTTGATGCACGATACAATCTTCAATTCGCGGCAGGGTTTCTCACCGTAGACTATCATCGTTTCGCCGGACGGTAAGGGAATTCGAATAAGCTTTTCAGAACATACGATTTCAGCATTATTCTTAGATAACCAATCCATTCCTACCACTACTTCAAAGCTTCCGAGGGTCATAGGAATAAGATCGATGGAAAAGAGATGGTCATTTAGTCTTAGCTCACAAGCATAAATGATGGAATCTACAACTATAATCTTACCATTCGCTACTTCTACAGTATAGGGAGCAGTAAGTGTGGATAGTTGCATATTAAGCAAAGAAACAGTATGTGCAGAGATAAAGCTTTTATCAGCACCAGTATCGAATATGATAGAAACATAGTGATCATTGATAAGAAATGTACCCGTGATGACTGCTGGATCCTCACGTGCTTCAGCAGTTCCAATCACAAAAGCACGAGCGGCAGCAGTATTGTTGTTGAGTTTCGGACACTGATTTCTGAAGTGTCCCTCTGCCCCACAATTGTAACAAGCTCTTCCACCTGTAGCAGCAGAAGTTGTGGCAGCAGTTGTTGCAGCAATAAGGTGAGCAGATCGACAAGTCGCTGCAAAGTGTCCCATACGCCCACACTTGTGACACTTCTTGCATGGAGTATTGAGCAGATGATGGTACTGGCATTTGGTGCAGAGTGGAAACGAGCCAGTGTACTGCTTTCTGACATTAGCGGGTTGTGGCATAGCAGTGAGGGGAGTAGCATGAGTAGGTGCAGCCGCAGTCAACGCTGCAAAGTTCTTGATTGTCTTCTGTTTCTTCTTCTTGTGGTGATGCTGTTCAGGCTTCTTGCCTTCTTCAATCTGTGCTCTTTTGAATCCCTTTCGGGTGAGCACTCCAGATTTCACATACTCCTCAGTAAGAGTAGCACCAAGTTGAATTGCCGCCTCTAGAGTAGTAGGGTTATTACCCATGACAGTTCCTCTAACAACCAGAGGCAACCCTTCAATGTATTTCTCTATCCTGCGGGATAGAGGAGTAACCAGATGGGCACCAGAATGCACAACTCATGGAATCGAGTTGTATACTTTGCGTTCTCTCCACTGTTTTGCACCAGATTCCACATCTCCACCTCCAGTTTCTTCAGTTCATGACGTGGACAAAACTTTTCCACGAGTAAGTTCTTGAATCCGTCCCATGGTAAAGCTAGAGCAACTTCACGTCCTCTGGTGTTCTTCTCAGAATTCCACCAGGTGAGTGCTCCCTTATGAAAAGCACTTGAGGCCATTTTGACCTTCAGATTTTCAGGGCATCCTGTGAAGTCGAGAATATCTTCGATGCTTTCCAGCCACTGCAGTAGGCCGGTAGCTCCTTCGGTACCAGAGTACTTAGGAGGCTTAGCATCGTTGAACTGCTTGAAAGTAAAGTTAGCAGTTCCAGCGTTTGTGGCATTTGAGTTGTGTGAAGAATCACCGGTACTTCCCCGAAGGTTCTGGGTAATATCAGTGACCATGCCCGGGATCACATCCCTCATGTGAACAGCGATAGCTCGAGCAATCTTGTTGATTTCATCATCATTACCGCTTGTCGAACCCCCAGCATTTGGGTCTCGTCGAGGAGGCATTCTACGAATAGAAGCCACAAGCGGGTCAGTAATGAGAATGGATACAATTGAATTTTCATGATAAGGTCAGTAATATATCCATACTACTAGTATTATCATTCAATTGTAATATGATCCAGTACACGTATAAGTTATCAACTTATTTGTATACTTATCATGTGAATATGTACGATGTCTCATGATCTCTCCACCAAACCTACACACTGACACTTTCCCGATATACCGAAAATAGTATATATATAGAGCTCACTCTCGCTGCCCACCACCGTTTCGGTATACCACGATCATGCCCTTGCTAGCATTTGGCAACACGTTTGTACTGATTTCCATGTGTTTTCCATTGATTAAGAATCCCATGATCTTTGAGCAACTTGAACTATGATCTATTCCATGATTGAACTATGATTATGTTATGCGTGCACCTTCTAACAATCGTTAACATGTAAAGCTAAATCATACGTGTGCTCTACACTTTCCCGTTAATCTATGTTAGTAAGTACCAATGATGTAATCACTTAAGAATTTCACTTAAGGTTTACATTGAAGGAATGTTCACAACTTGAGTGATTCACCATAATGTCTGGTTCATCCAAGTTTGAATTCCACTATGATTTGATTCACCAATGATTGTATCCCATGTGTTTGTACTCCATGTGTTTGACCAATGTTCAATGATTCCGGTTGTTCCCGAATCCTCACTTCAAATTCAATCGCCGAATTTTCCCTGACAAACCAAGATAAGCTTATATATAGGGTAAGCTCTCACCGACCCACCACTTACCTCAGCCCATCAGCGTCAATCCGCCTTTTGCATTTGAAGCTAAGATTCCAACCCTTGATTGATTATGATTGTCTCATGATTTCTCTTGTTCCTTGATTCTGTTTATGATTATGTAAACCATGGTTCTTAATTTACCAGAAACTAAGACCTTAGGTTTAGGTATATGTGTCCTAGGTTAATCAACCTAGTTTCCCAATACTTAAAGTACTGAGCTTAATGATTTCCTGTGAGAACTTCAACTAAAGAATACTGTTACACAGATTCTAAGTTATAAAGTTCCTATGATAATGAACACCTGATAATGATAACAATGATAACAATGACAAGGATTTCAAATCTAAGTTCTAAATTAATAGACCTCAACCTTTGAATTCCTATAGTGATATGACAAGGATCTCAAATCCAAGTTCTAAATTAATAGATCTTGACCTTTGAATCCTATAATGAATATGACAAGGACTTTAGATCAAAGATAACCATCTTTGCCTCTAAATCCCATAATGAATATGACAAGGATCTTAGATCAAAGATACTAAATTAATAGATCTTTGCCTCTAAATCCCATAATGAATATGACAAGAAATTCATATCAAAGATACT
This sequence comes from Mikania micrantha, assembly GCA_009363875.1. Classification (NCBI taxonomy): domain Eukaryota; kingdom Viridiplantae; phylum Streptophyta; class Magnoliopsida; order Asterales; family Asteraceae; genus Mikania; species Mikania micrantha. Next base: position 104,213,642 of record CM018693.1, on the reverse strand, counting down.
GAAACTACAGATCTTTGCCTCTGAATTTCTATAATGATCTCTGTGTGAGAATTTCAGATCAAGGATACTAAGAATACAGATCCTTGCCTCTGAAATCCTTAAATGCATATGTGTGAGAATTTAATTCGGTTTCTAAAATTATAGAAGTCCGATTCAAATTCTTTGACTCGATGTCTAATCTTAGTAAAATGTCCCTAAGATCTTTCAAGCTTAATGTAGACTTAATGCTCACTTAAGTTACTTAGATCCTAAGTATCCTCAAGTCTATAGCACTTAGTCCTATTGGGTAGCTTAGGTTATAGTCTAGGTCATTAAACATTGGGTTTTTTCCTAGTTCTCTACAACCTTGGCTCTGATACCAACCTGTCACACCCCTGCGCCGCGTGCGGAATCCACGGCGCGGTGACGTATGATCAGTTGAATCATGCACAAGTATTGAATAAGAACAACCACAATGGATTACTACGTTTCATAATGTTAAGACAATTGTTCAGTTACAGACAACTATCTACCAAAATAAAGACAACTACAGACCCAAAATATAGTTTACAAAATAAGACTCCAAACAAGACAATTAAACATTTAGGATTTAGTGAGTTTCTATTCCATCCTAGCATGTTTCTTCATCTTGTTCTATCTTAGAATGGTCTCCTTAGTTGTCCCTGAGATTGTCTTAAACCTGATTACCTGAAACACGTGAAAAGTAACTGTCAACTACAGACGTAGTTGGTGAGAACAATAGGTTTAAGCATTTGTAAACATGAGTATATGATATAAGACATAGGTAAGTTAAAGCATCATAAGATTCACACGGATGAGCTGCAACCCAAACTAACATCAAGTAAGAAAATGAGTGTAAACAGTCCAATCACTGTTTGCACATGAGTCAACATATAATATCAAGTCCCAAACCACGTTTGGAGTTAGATAATATGTCAACAGTTTTGAATAAACCATATGTAACCGAAATCTGCAGTTAGTTTATAAAACAGATTTAAAAACTAACTGCAGCAATCGGCCTGCCCCAATGTATGTGTCCGCTTTCCCTTGTTGTGATCACCCAGTACTAACGCTAATGAATATGATACTTGATGGGTTTATAAGTTTGTTTACAACAATGGACACCATGTTTTCTGAATCTTACTTTAACCGGATGTGTTAATGTCTTATTGAAAACCTGGATTTAACTCCACGAGTTGAATCCTTTGTTTATGTAACATGAAATGAATCTCTTGATTTGAATACCATGATGTGAACAACTTGACTTGAATACCATGTTTTGAACCAATGAATTTGGATACCATGTTTTGAACCACTCGATTTGAATACCATGTTTTGAACCAATGAGTTTGGATACCATGTTGTGAACCACTTGTTTTGAATACCATGATGTGATGACCTTGTGTAATAACAAGGTTTATAACAAAAGGGTTTGTAAAATCCTCTAAAAGAACATTTGAGTAAAACTGTTATAAAACATTTCAAGAAAACATTATAAAATCCTTTTTAGTAATAAGGGTTTAATAGTAAATAATTCCTTTTAAACGGTTGACAATTTCCTTAAACATTTGATGAATCCCTTGGATTCGTAAGATGAACCTGAAATGTTTATGACTTACACATAACTTGTGTAATGAGACAAGATTGAAATAGCGGTTTTAATCACGTGTTCCACCCCAAAACAGTTGTAAAACAGTAAAAGAGGGGCTAGAGTTCTCACCTGTCTGCAGTAGACTCTGAACTAAAACAGTTAGCAAGTAGCAAACAGGACTTCTAACTGGTTCCTATAACATTGTAATCATACATAAGATATAGGATTTATAATTGTATAACTTGATTCATTGATTGACTTGTGTTCTCATGATTTGATTGTTGTGAAAACTTGAATGTTATGCTTTGAGTCTCTTGATTGATCATGGGTCCAAGAAACTTATGAAATGTTCTTTGATGCATAATTTTTATGCATAAATGATATTTGTTCTAGGATTTGATAGCCATTGATTACCATTTGTTGTGAGAAGATGTTCCAATTGTTTAAGTCTTGTGATTGTGAATTTATCTTCATGATTGTTATTAAGTTATAACTTAACCAATTCATGATCAATTCACAAGTATTATAAGTCGAGCCCAAAACAATTGGCCTTAGTCCATGTAACCCCAATGGTCCTTAATTCGAGTTCATGACCACTTAATTCAATAATGGGCCAATTGCTAAGTATTGGGCTAAAGATGGATTTCGTGGGCCAAATGAGTGAATTATTGGGCCTCATGTCTTGTTGGGCTTAACCTAAGGTGGACCGAAGCTAATTAATCAATTGGGCCGAATGGAATTTGATTGGGTTGGGCCGAAAAGTCATGGGCTGCCACTTGGCAGCGAACCCTTTGGGATTTCAGCCCAAGGTTCGGCCTTTATGGCTGAAGGTTCGTTCAAGGTGAGTGGTCCAAGGGTTCGGCTAGTATCCATCATGGTTCGGCCAACATAGTTTAATGAAGGTTCGTTACTGATTCATCAAAAGCTTCGGCTGATATCACTGGATATCAAAGGTTCGACTGAAAAACCTTATTAAGCTTGGCACTACAAGGTTCGACTACATTTCCACGAACCATGCAAGGATTCGTGAAGGATGAAGGGTGTAGGGTTCGTGCATGGCAACTAAGGCTCTTGATCTTGCAAGCTTCGGCTCATGTGGGTTCGTTGCTAATGTTAGTTCGCCTAGAGATAGTTCGGCAATGGAGCAGCGAACCATGTAGGGTTCGTCATTGTATGGTTCGTGTAATCTCCCTATGGTTCGGCATTCATGATGGTTCGTTGGCATGACACAGGTTCGCTAGATCCCCTAAGGGTTCGACTGCCATATCACGAACTATGCAGGTTCGTTGAACTTTTTAGGGTTCGGTCACCTGAGGAGAAGGGTTCGGCCGTCGAACCTGTTGCCAGCCGCATCACCATCATCAAATCCTGCATCTAAGCTTCGATCTAAGCTAGATTATCAATCAAAGAGTGTTCCTATAGGTGCGAAAATGGAAATAAGATGCTAGAACCGTGTAAAACTTAGATCCAAACACTCACACATAGAAAACCCTAATATCCGGATCTTTCAAGCTTCATTACCTCGAGATTGGCTGGATGAAACTGCGAAATTCTTGTACTTTCGTGTAGATAATATTGAGAGCTTCGCGTGGACACCAAGAACACCAAAATCCGTTAAGAAACGAAGAAGATACGCGCGTTTGAAGTTCGGTTTTCTAGATAGAGAGAGGGTTCGCGAGTTTGAGAGAGAAAAGGGGTTGTTGGCTGAATTTAATGAAGACAATGGTCTTCTTCAAGGCTTTTATAGCCCCTGTGGTATTCGGGTCCGTTTCGGTCGCTCGGTTCGCGTTTCCGGAACGTAACGCGTATTTTACGCGGTTAAAAATAAAAAGAGTTATTAAACTCATTAAAATGATGAGTTTAAAAATTGTAAAAATATAAAATAATTAATATAATATTTTTACTCTTCGTGTGTTGTCGGATCGTTAAAACATTCACAATTTACGTGTATACCCGCAATCGCGTACGTTTTCCGATCGTATTAAAATATTTAAAGTCGTTTAATCGTAATTATAAGTTCAACATTCGTACTATTATGGATCGTCACCCATAACTATACTCAGTCTCGCTTACAGATTACGATCTTGGTTGAATTAATTAAATGTCATAATATTCGTCTCGACACTATGCACTAACACTAACCTGTTACACCGAACGCAGTATATGTATAGGGCTCACTCTCGCTGCCCACCACTGTTTCGATATAACCAGTTACTGCTCTTGCCTAGTGTAATTGACTGTAAATAAATAATAAATACTTGTTCTCTGATTACTAAGATCCTGTAACACACAAGCACACATTATGAACATACGAATCACATTGATGAACTGAACCATGAATAGACACTGTTCTAACACTGTTTACAACTACATGACTATATGCACAAATGTTACACTTTGTCCTATTAAAAACAAGACTGTTAGTCTTGTTGAACTCACTTGCTTCACCATCCTGTGAAGACTTCACAAAGCATATGGCTTTGTAGAATTTTGAAGACAAGTTTGTGTTGGATGAGATTGGATCAAACTTTTTGACACCAGATGTCTGATTCTTAACAATGGACACTTGAGGAGAAACATCAGAATCATCCTCAGAATCAGAGACCCAATCCTCAACCACTCCTTCCACAAAAGAATCCTCAGACAATGAGGAACCCTCATCTGAAATGACACCAATAGGATCAATTACCAACTGAGTTTTAACTTGAAAATCTTTAATTTCTTTGTCACTAGGTGAATTGACAAAACAATTTAAGACTGGTGGAGGACAATGGTTGTAATTCACTTTTCCCTTACCCTTCATATCAATCCCATCACTGATCATATGCTCAATGATATATGAAGAGATTTCATAGCTTTTGAGCTTCTGACTCAAAGTTTCATAGTCACATTTGACAATGGCTAACTTCTTCTTTGTCTCATTAATGGTATTGAGATAAGAGGTAATAGCATCTTGCTTATTCAACACAGCGATCTCAATGCATTGGTTGAGATCACTGATCAGGTCTGCATTACGTTTCTGATAATCCAACACATTACTTTCAAGATCAACACAATTAAAACAACTAGAATGAGATGAAGAATAGTCATCATATACCTGATCAGACTGAGATAAAGCAGAAGTATTCACCATCATAGCAAATTGTGTAGCAAGTTGTTCTTCAGACTCAACATTTGACTCTCCTTGAGTTTCTAAATCTGATGTGCTTTCTGATTCTAATCCTGATGATTCGTCCAGACTGATCTTTGTTTCTTCTGAATTATTTTCATCAATAGATTCAACAGCTTCCTTGATTTCTGCAACACAAGCTTTATCTTCTCCACCCTTTTCAGAATTGAATCTGAAATCCCAGTTCTCTCCTTCATCATTCTGAACCATTAGAGCCTTGTTTGCATATGACGTGCTTTCTGATTCTGATCCTGATGATTCATCTAGACTTGTCTTTGTTTCTTCTGAATTATTTTCATCAATAGATTCAGCAGCTTCCTTGATTTATGCAACACAAGCTTTATCTTCTCCACCCTTTTCAGAATTGAATCTGAAATCCTAGTTCTCTCCTTCATCATTCTGAACCATTAGAGCCTTGTTTGCATTTGATGAGCTAGCTTGAGCAGGAGTCTCAATTGGCACTAATCTTCTTTCTGGGTTAAAAGCAGATGATCTTTGGTTCTGAAATGGATTCTGGTTTCCCATCTTCTTTGGCTTGTTGCATTGTCTAGGAAAATGTCCTTTATCACCACAATTGTAGCAAGTAACAGATGACATATCAAAACCAAACTTTGAATCCTTGTTCAGATTGATGTCCTTCCCAGTTCTTCTGACAAAGTCTTTTGCTCTTTTCACAACACTTGCAAGAGCCCACATGATGTCCATCCTTTCCATACCATCTGGATCAATCTGAGAGTAGTCATCATTTGTCAAGTGTGAATTACCAATTTGCCCAGCTAACAACCCGTCATAAGAACTAACAAGAGTAGACAAACGGCCCATATGATCTTTAGCAACCTCCACTGTTACTTTGTCAAAATTATTTGTCTTCAAATTTGTGACAGAATGATTATCCTCTTTCTGAGATGTAGAAGTTGTAGCAAACTGACTGAAATGTTCCTGACTTGAAACAGGAGCTTCTTTTGTCTGAGAGACAAAAGTTGTTTTTAGAGGAGCATGTGAAGGAGCTCTTTCAACAGCAGGAGTAGAGTAATATAATGATGGATCCTGAACTTGTGCAACTCTCTTTGCTTTCCATTTGTTCTCTATCTCCTGTTCCTTAAGCTTTTGAATAAAATAATTAATTTCCATGGTAGCAATCATCTCACTCTGTTTCAGGACCATCAGGAAAGATTCCCACTTGGAAGGAAATGCATCAGCCAAACATTGAATCTTCTCTTGAATAGTTGTCTTGACTTGATGGTTGTAGAGCTCACTAAGAAGATGATAAAATCTTGCAATCAGATCATCTAAAGACTCATTTCCTACACACATGAAGCTATTGAACTCTTTCATCAAAGCTTTAGACTTTATGCTTTTCAGTGCATCATATCCCTCATATCTTTGCTGCAAAGCATCCCACAATAATTTGGAAGAAGTGAACTGTCTGAATTGATGAAATATATCTGTAGCAATAGACTGGGATAATATTGCATATGCCTTCTTCTCAAAATCATACAACTTTCTTTGAGGCTCTGTCATCCGTGTAACAAGTAAAGGTGATCCATCCTCACTGAGGGGTCTCAAATACCCGCCCTCAATCATCATCCATAAGTTGGTGTCAACTCCATTGATGTGAATCTCAAATCGGTATTTCTAGTGTGGATAATCATCTAAAGATAGCAACTTTGGAGCCATATTTGAATTTCCAGTCTTTGTTTCCGTAAGCAATAAATTCTGGATTCTAGTGTTTTGGTTTTCCATCAGTGCAATTTCCTTCATAATGTTAAAAATAATCTGAGTTTGACACGTAGACAAATTTTTCGTCCTTAAGTACGAATACAGCTCTTTGATGCGAATGACGGGTTCGAAAGAAGATCACGAACTAACTGAACGAATGAGTAATTTATGCGAATTAGAGAGTCATTTGTGCAAATTCATACGAATGAAAATTTGTTCGTACGAAGTTGGGACGAAGGGAGGTCTCTTCGTGCGAAGTTCGAGCGAAGAAGTCAGTTCGTCTGAAACTTCATTCGTATGAAGAGCGATTCGTCCAAGCTGTTCGTTCGTGTAATCTGAGTGCAGCAACAAAAATCTTCTAAACTAGAGTTATAGAACGAGATTTTACTTTAACTTTGGTATACAATCACATAACAACCTATTTTAGGTTCGTGAATCAATAGGACATGAAAATATACACCGAAACGTTAGGTTTACCCAATAAACTTGAACTTGAAGAAGAGAAAAACAGGGTTTCTTGCGGAAATTCAGAGAGTCAATCTCAAAATCAGTAAATTTGATTGAAAACAAGCAGAATCAAGAGCCACGGCTCTGATACCACTTTGTTGGACCTCGGAAACAGGAAGTATCCCTAACGACTCCGCTTGACAGCTCTCCAAATAGTGCGGCATCCTATTCGTGGGCATTCTAATCGAGATCCTGGCTAACCGTGATGATACGATGATCGGGAATCAACGTTATGTGTGAAATCGATCACCATGGGCTAGAACACGAAGTTGGACATGCATAAAGGGCTCTGAAAATGAGGAGGAAACTTAGGAATGATTAGCTGTCCTAAAACATTCTGTTTTTCGGGTATTTATAGTCCACAGTCCGTCATACGAATGAGCAGCACGAAGCACTCATTCATACGATTGACGTCACACGAACAAACCTCTCATACGAACGAATCGACCCTTTGATTCATTCGTACAAACGGAAGAATGAATTGGTTCCTTCGCATGAAGGACATTTTTTAGTTCTACATTCATCCGAATAAGTGCACTCTTAGGTTCATTCGTACGATAGAGAACATATTGATATATTAAGTCAAAATTAAAACACGTTAGACATATATACTCAAAGTCAATACTAGATAAAACTTGTAAAACATTCATTGTTAAACAATACATGCAAACACAGTCATTCTTTGTGCGAAGTTCGAGCAAAGAAGTCAGTTCGTCTGAAACTTCATTCGTATGAAGAGCGATTCGTCCAAGCTGTTCGTTCGTTCGTGTAATCTGAGTGCAGCAACAAAAATCTTCTAAACTAGAGTTATAGAACGAGATTTTACTTCAACTTTGGTATACAATCACATAACAACCTATTTTAGGTTCGTGAATCAATAGGACATGAAAATATAGACCGAAACGTTAGGTTTACCCAATAAACATGAACTTGAAGAAGAGAAAAACAGGGTTTTTTGCAGAAATTCAGAGAATCAATCTCAAAATGAGTAAATTTGATTAAAAACAAGCAGAATCAAGAGCCACGGCTCTGATACCACTTTGTTGGACTTCGGAAACGAGAAGTATCCCTAACGACTATGCTTGACAGCTCTCCGAATAGTGCGGAATTCTATTCGTGGGCAATCCAATCGAGATCCTGGCTAACCGTGATGATACGATGATCGGGAATCAACGTTATGAGTGAAATCGATCACCACGGGCTAGAACACGAAGTTGGACATGCATGAAGGGCTCTGAAAATGAGGAAGAAACTTAGGAATGATTGGCTGTCCTAAAACATTCAGTTTTTCGGGTATTTATAGTCCACAGTCCGTCATACGAATGAGCAGCAGGAAGCACTCATTCCTACGATTGACGTCACACGAACAAACCTCTCATACGAACGAATCGACCCTTTGATTCATTCGTACAAATGGAAGAATGACTTGGTTCCTTCGCATGAAGGACATTTGTTAGTTCTACATTCATCCGAATAAATTCACTCTTAGGTTCATTCGTACAATAGAGAACAGATTGATATATTAAGTCAAAATTAAAACACGTTAGACATATATACTCAAAGTCAATACTAGATAAAACTTGTAAAACATTCATTGTTAAACAATACATGCAAACACAGTCATTCTTCGTGCGAAGTTTGAGCGAAGAAGTCAGTTCGTCTGAAACTTCATTCGTATGAAGAGCGATTCGTCCAAGATGTTCGTTCGTTCGTTTAATCTGAGTGCAGCAATAAAAATCTTCTAAACTAGAGTTATAGAACGAGATTTTACTTCATCTTTGGTATACAATAACATAACAACCTATTTTTGGTACGTGAATCAATATGACATGAAAATATACACCGAAACGTTAGGTTTACCCAATAAACATGAACTTGAAGAAGATAAAAACAAGGTTTCTTGCAGAAATTCAGAGAATCAATCTCAATATCAGTAAATTTGATTGAAAACAAGCAGAATCAAGAGCCACGGCTCTGATACCACTTTGCTGAACATCGGAAACGGGAAGTATCCCTAACGACTCTGCTTGACAGCTCTCCGAATAGTGCTGAATCCTATTCGTGGGCATTCCAATCGAGATCCTGGCTAACCGTGATGATACGATGATCGAGAATGAACGTTATGAGTGAAATCGATCACCACGGGCTAGAACACGAAGTTGGACACGCATAAAGGGCTCTGAAAATGAGGAAGAAACTTAGGAATGATTAGATGTCCTAAAACATTTTCTTTTTCGGGTATTTATTGTCACACCCCGAGCCGGCGGGGTTGGATCAAAGTCCCCGTCGGGCGGAAGGTTCTCGGAGTGCGATATCGTGAATGATAATCGTGATGATCAGATTGTTTACATAGCATCAATATTAAGAATAATTAAGCACAATAAAACATTAACTAGGATTACAAAGTTAAATTACAAATATCAATGTTTGGTAATTTAACTAAGTAAACCTATCCAAAAGAATCAAATATATCTATCTTGCATTTGTACAAGATATCAAGAAGAGATTAGTATTGATTTCAAAAGATGTGCTTCTTCAAAAGTTAACTAGGATCTATGTCTGGTCATCCTAGTATGCAATCCTGAATCCTGGCTTAATCCTGGGCGTCACCTAAGAAAGCATGTAATAAAACAAAGTCAACACAATGGTTGGTGAGTTCATATAGTTTTTAAGTAAAAATAGTTTGATAAATCCTTCGAATGACAACCTTAACCTCACCATTAACCACCTATACCATCTGTTTCAGTATGCTTATATATATATAAGGCATATTGTCACACCCCTGCGCCGCGTGCGGAATCCACGGCGCGGTGACGTATGATCAGTTGAATCATGCACAAGTATTGAATAAGAACAACCACAATGGATTACTACATTTCATAATGTTTAGACAGTTGATTAGTTACAGACAATCTATCTACCAAAAGTAGGACAACTACAGACCCAAAAATATAGTTTACAAAATAAGACTCCAAACAAGACAATTAAACATTTAGGATTTAGTGAGTTTCTATTCCATCCTAGCATGTTTCTTCATCTTGTTCTATCTTAGAATGGTCTCCTTAGTTGTCCCTTAGATTGTCTTAAACCTGATTACCTGAAACACGTAAAAAGTAACTGTCAACTACAGACGTAGTTGGTGAGAACAATAGGTTTAAACATCTGTAAACATGAGTTATATGATATAAGACATAGGTAAGTTAAAGCATCATAAGATTCACACGGATGAGCTGTAACCCAAACTAACATCAAGTAAGAAAATGAGTGTAAACAGTCCAATCACTATTTGCACATGAGTCAACATCTAATATCAAGTCCCAAACCACGTTTGGAGTTAGATAATATGTCAACAGTTTTGAATAAACCATATGTAACCGAAATCTGCAGTTAGTTTATAAAACAGATTTAAAAACTAACTGCAGCAATCGGCCTGCCCCAATGTATGTGTCCGCTTTCCCTTGTTGTGATCACCCAGTACTAACGCTAATGAATATGATACTTGATGGGTTTATAAGTTTGTTTACAACCAATGACACCATGTTTTCTGAATCTTACTTTAACCGGATGTGTTAATGTCTTATTGAAAACCTGGATTTAACTCCACGAGTTGAATCCTTTGTTTATGTAACATGAAATGAATCTCTTGATTTGAATACCATGATGTGAACAACTTGACTTGAATACCATGTTTTGAACCAATGAGTTTGAATACCATGTTTTGAACCAATGAGTTGAATACCATGTTTTGAACCAATGAATTTGAGTACCATGTTGTGAACCACTTGTTTTGAATACCATGATGTGATGACCTTGTATAACAACAAGGTTTATAGCAAAAGAAGGGTTGATGAAATCATTTATTTAAAAATGTTTATCCTTTAAAAGAACATTTGAGTAAAACTGTTAATAAACCTTTCAAGAAAACATTTTAAAATCCTTTTTAGTAATAAGAGTTTAATAGTAAATAATTCCTTTAAAACAGTTGACAATTTCCTTAAACAGTTGAAGAATCACTTGGATTCATAAGATAAACCTGTAATGTTTATGAATGCACATAAACTGTGCAATGAAACAAGATTGAAATAGTGGTTTTGATCACGTGTTCCACCCCAAAACAGTTATAAAACAGTAAAAGAGGGGCTAAAGTTCTCACCTGTCTGCAGTAGACTCTGAACTAAAACAGTTAGCAAGTAGCAAACAGGACTTCTAACTTGTTCCTATAACATTGTAATCATACATAAGATATAGGATTTATAATTGTATAGACTTTGATTTGTTGATTGACTTGTGTTCACTTGAACTTGTTTAACTTGATTACTTGATTGATCATGGGTTCAAGAAACTAATGTGAAATGTTCTTTTGTGCACAAATTGATAACTGTTTGAGAATTTGATAACCTTTGATTAACATTAATAATGGAAGAATGTTCCAATTCTTTAAGTCTTTACGATAGTGACTTGATCATGTAATTAGGATAAGTTATAACTTAACCAATATAACATGAATTTACAATTTTCATGATCAAGGCCTCACATTGAGTCTTAAGCCCATAATTATAATAATAGGCTTAAATGGAGGTCTATGGGCCGGTTATGTTAATCAAGGCCTATTAATTATGACATCGGCCCAATTGGAAATGGTGTTAATCCAACGATAAATAAATGAGTCATTTTAAGATACTAAGAGTAATGTGGGCCAATTAAAGTTCATATTGGGCCTATATGACTCAAGTGGGCTTGGTTTAAGTCCAATGGTTGTTTACTATCGAGATTGTGCCAAGTAGAACCACATTGGGCCAAGATGGGTTACGGGTTGCCACTTGGGCAGCGAACCCTCTTGATCCCAGCATAGGGTTCGTCGGTCATGAAGCTACATCACAAGGTTCGGTTAACAGCATCACGGGGTTCGGCTCACTTGTCTGTATGCAAGGGTTCGTGGTTACCAAATGATGTTGTGCATGGTTCGCGAAACCCATTAGGGTTCGGTAATGCTGTGAGAGTTCGCCACAGGTTAGTAAGGTTCGTCGAAGATTGCATCAAAAAGAGTTCGTTGCATGCATGTTATGGTTCGGGAGACTTCTAGGGTTCGTCTAGTTAGGTCCTACGAACCATGGGTTCGTTACAGTTGCAGGGTTCGTGAAGTTTTGTCATAGATCAGGGGTTCGTGATGGGTTATGATGCATCTCAGGGTTCGTCCAGCAGTAGATCAGGGTTCGGCCAGCTGTGGCTCACGAACCATGGGTTCGTTCACTTCGCAGGTTGTCCCAGAAAGGGTTCGGCCAACGAACCTGTTACTTGCATCATCTTCATCATCACACTTCTGGATCTTAGACCACGACCTAGGTTAGCACAGCGTCAAATAAGGTTGCTAAGGGTGCGAAATGGACAATGGAGTGCTGGAACCGGTTATACCTCGAGTTTCAACAAAGACTCACAAGAAAACCCTAATTTTCCGAAATTTCAAGCTCAATTACCTCGATTTTGGCTGGATGAAACCGCGATTTTCTTGTACTTTCGTGTAGACAATGTTGAGAGCTTCGCGTGGACACCAAGAACACCGAAATCCGTCGAGAAACGAGTGAGATACGCGCGTTTTAAGTTCGGTTTTCTAGAGAGAGAGGGAGTGGACGGGATTTGTAGAGAGAGAAGGGGTTGTTGAAGTATTAAATGAACATTTAAGTCTTTCTCAAGGCTTTTATAGTTCGGGTGAAGTTCGGGTTCGTTTTGGTCGCTCGGTTCGCGTTTCCGGAACGTAACGCGTATTTTACGCGGTTTTATTAAAAATAGTAATTAAACTCATTAAAATGATGAGTTTCAAAATTGTAAAAATATAAAATAATTATTTAATTATTTTTACTCTTTGTGTGTTGTCGGATCGTTAAACATTCACAATTTACGTGTATACCCGCAATCGCGTACGTTTTCCGATCGTATTAAAATATTTAAAGTCGTTTAATCGTAATTATAAGTTCAACATTCGTATTATTATGGATCGTCACCCATAACTATACTCAGTCTCGCTTACAGTTTACGATCTTGGTTGGATTAATTAGTTGTCATAGTATTCGTCTCAACACTACGCACTAACACTAACCTGTTACACCGAACGCAGTATATGTATAGGGCTCACTCTCGCTGCCCACCACTGTTTCGATATAACAAGTTACTGTTCTTGCTTAGTGAAATCGACTGTAAATAGATAATACATACTTGTTTTCTGACTACTAAGATCCTGTAACACACAAGCACACATTATGAACATACTGAAACACATTGATGAACTGAACCATGAATAGACACTATTCTAACACTGTTTACAACTACATGACTATATGCACAAATGTTACAGTCTCCCCTAGTTAAGGGAATTTCGTCCCGAAATTAACTAGCCGAAGGTACTGTAAAAAGATGAGGGTACTTAAGCTTCATCTGGTCTTCACGTTCCCAGGTGAACTCAGCACCGCGTTTGCCCTCCCATCGCACTTTCACGATCGGGATACGGCTGCGTTTAAGTTTCTTGACCCCATGATCCATGATCTCAACTGGACGTTCAATGAATTGCATGTTGTTCTGAATCTGTATGTCTTCCAGTGGAATCTGAACATCATGATCCGCCAAGCATTTCTTAAGATTTGATACATGAAAAGTATCATGAACATTGCTTAGCTCCACTGGAAGTTTGAGTTTGTAGGCTACGGGACCAATCCGTTCCAGGATCTCAAAAGGTCCAACGTACCTTGGTGCAAGTTTCCCTTTCTTCCCGAATCGGACAACGCCTTTCCAGGGAGAAACTTTGAGTAAGACTCGGTCACCCACTTGAAACTCAAGCGGTTTCCGACGACGATCAGCATAACTCTTCTGCCGATCTCGTGCGGCCTTAAGCCGTGACTGAATGATTGTGATCTTGTCTGATGTTTCCTGAATGAGTTCTGGTCCTACGACCTGTGAGTCACCAACCTCGGTCCAACAGACCGGTGATCGGCACTTTCTACCATATAGAGCTTCGAATGGTGCACATTGAATGCTCGTATGATAGCTATTGTTATATGAAAACTCAATGAGTGGGAGATGAGTGTCCCAACTTCCACCGAAGTCAATGACACAAGAACGAAGCATGTCCTCAAGTGTTTGGATAGTCCTCTCACTTTGGCCGTCGGTTTGGGGATGATACGCCGTGCTAAGATTAACACGCGTTCCCAAAGCCTTTTGCAATGATTGCCAAAAGCGAGAAGTGAAGCGACTATCACGATCAGATATGATTGATGTTGGTGTACCATGACGTGCAATGATTTCGTTGATGTACAATGTGGATAACTTCTCCATCTTGTAATCCTCTCGGATAGGGAGAAAATGAGCAGATTTGGTGAGTCGATCAACGATCACCCAAATCGAATCGAAACCTCTCGGAGTTCTCGGCAACTTTGTTATGAAATCCATGGAAATTTGCTCCCATTTCCATTGGGAATTTCAGGTTGCTGCAGAAGTCCCGAAGGTTTTTGATGTTCTGCCTTGACCTTTGAACATGTAAGACATTTTCCCACGTACAGTGCTATGTCTCTCTTCATTCCCGGCCACCAGTAAGATGTCCTCAAGTCCTGATACATCTTGTCGGCTCCAGGATGAACTGAGTATCGCGACTTATGTGCCTCATCACAGATGAGTGTGCGCAATTCTTCGACTTTGGAATCCACATGCGGCCATTGAGATATAACAACCCATCTGATCGAGGTTCTAGTTTCTTCTCAATGCCACAATCCAAGTCTGTTTTGAGTTGATTATCTGTTACTACTTGTTGTTGTGCAATACGAATCAAGTCTTTCAAGTTTGGCTGTGTATTGATCTCCATGGCTCTAACACGAATTAGTTTGACTGGTTCCTTGCGACTAAGAGCATCCGCCACCACATTGGCTTTACCCGGATGGTAACGAATCTCACAGTCGTAATCAGTTAGAAGCTCAACCCAACGTCGTTGTCTCATGTTGAGTTCTTTCTGATTGAGAATGTGTTGAAGGCTCTTGTGGTCCGTATAGATGACACATTTAGTACCATAAAGGTAGTGTCTCCAAATCTTCAATGCAAAGACCACAGCCCCTAACTCAAGGTCATGAGTAGTGTAATTCTTCTCGTGAACCTTGAGTTGTCTTGAAGCATAAGCGATGACCTTGTCCCGTTGCATAAGTACACAACCAAGACCAAGGTTTGAAGCATCACAGTAGACAATGAAATCATCACTGCCTTCTGGAAGACTAAGGATAGGGGAATTGCATAACTTCTGTTTAAGAAGTTGAAATGCATCTTCTTGTTTCTGTCCCCATATAAAAGCTTGACTTTCTGAGTCAATGTAGTGAGTGGCAAGGCTATCTTAGAGAAGTTTGCAATGAATCTTCTATAATAACCTGCCAAACCCAGAAATGAACGAATCTCTGTTGGTGTAGATGGAGTAGTCCAGTTCTTAATCGCCTCAATCTTGGCTGGATCTACATGAATTCCATCTTTGTTTATGACATGTCCTAAGAAGTGAACTTCCTTTAGCCAAAATTCACACTTTGAGAATTTAGCATAAAGTTGTTCCTCTCTTAGTAGTTCCAAGACTTTCTTCAAATGATCCTCATGTTCTCGTTCTGACTTGGAATAAATCAGTATATCATCAATAAAGACGATAACAAACTGATCCAAGTAAGGCCTGCAGACTCGATTCATCAAGTCCATGAACACTGCGGGTGCATTGGTCAGCCCAAATGGCATAACCACAAACTCATAGTGTCCATATCGAGTCCTAAATGCAGTCTTTGGTATATCCTCATCATTTACTCTTAACTGATGATACCCAGATCGTAAGTCAATCTTAGAGAAGCAAGTTGCTCCCTGTAATTGATCAAACAGGTCATCGATCCTGGGCAGAGGATATCT
Source organism: Mikania micrantha (assembly GCA_009363875.1). Lineage (NCBI taxonomy): Eukaryota > Viridiplantae > Streptophyta > Magnoliopsida > Asterales > Asteraceae > Mikania > Mikania micrantha. Next base: position 104,197,746 of record CM018693.1, on the reverse strand, counting down.
ATTCTTGATTGTCAACTTGTTCAGCTCACGATAATCTATGCACATGCGAAATGAACCGTCTTTCTTTTTGACAAATAGAACCGGAGCTCCCCATGGAGAGAAACTCGGTCTTATGAAACCTTTGTCTAAAAGTTCTTGAAGCTGACTAGACAGTTCTTGCATCTCAGACGGTGCTAACCGATACGGTGACTTCGCCACTGGGTTTGCTCCAGGGACGAGATCAATTCTAAACTCCACTTGTCGGACTGGTGGTAGTCCAGGCAAGTCTTCTGGAAATACGTCTGGATAGTCTTTGATAATCGGTACGTCTCCAACTGCTTTCTTGTCAGGTTTCTTTTCCACCACGTGAGCTAAGAATGCATAATATTTCTTCTTCAGATACTTCCTCGCCTTGATGCACGATACAATCTTCAATTCGCGGCAGGGTTTCTCACCGTAGACTATCATCGTTTCGCCGGACGGTAGGGGAATTCGAATAAGTTTCTCCGAGCATACGATTTCAGCATTATTCTTAGATAACCAATCCATTCCTACTACAACTTCGAAGCTTCCGAGAGTCATAGGAATGAGATCGATAGGGAAAAGATGGTCATTTAATCTTAGCTCACAAGCATTTATGATGGAATCTACAACTATGGTTTTACCATTCGCTACTTCTACAGTATAGGGAGCAGTAAGTGTGGATAGTTGCATATTAAGAACAGAAGCAGTATGAGCAGAGATAAAGCTTTTATCAGCACCAGTATCAAATATGATAGGAACATAGTGATTATTGATAAGAAATGTACCCGTGATGACTGCCGGCTCTTCACGTGCTTCAGCAGTTCCAATAACGAAAGCACGAGCAACAGCAGTATTGTTGTTGAGTTTCGGACACTGATTTCTGAAGTGTCCCTCTGCCCCACAATTGTAACAAACTCTTCCACCTGTAGCAGCAGAAGTTGTGGCAGCAGTTGTTGCAGCAGCAAGATGAGCAGATCGGCATGTAGCGGCCAAGTGTCCCATACGCCCACACTTGAGACACTTTCTGCATGGAATAGTGGGTAGATGATGGTACTGGCATTTGGTGCAGAGTGGAAATGAGCCAGTGTACTGCTTTCTGACATTAGCAGGTTGTGGCATAGCAGTGAGGGGAGTAGCATGAGTAGGTGCAGCCGCAGTCAACGCTGCAAAGTTCTTGATTGTCTTCTGTTTCTTCTTCTTGGGATGGTGCTGTTCAGGCTTCTTGCCTTCCTCAATCTGTGCTCTTTTAAATCCCTTTCGGGTGAGCACTCCCGATTTAACATACTCCTCGGTCAGAGTAGCACCGAGTTGAATCGCGGCTTCCAAGGTAGTGGGGTTGTTCCCCATAACAGTTCCTCTAACCACTAGAGGCAAGCCTTCGATGTATTTCTCTATCCTGCGGGATAGAGGAGTAACCAGATGTGGTACCAAAATACACAACTCATGAAAACGAGTTGTATACTTGGCATTTTCGCCACTATCCTGCACCAGATTCCACATCTCCACCTCCAGTTTCTTTAGCTCGTGACGTGGACAAAACTTTTCCACCAGTAAGTTCTTGAATCCATTCCATGGTAAGGCTAGAGCGACCTCACGTCCCCTGGTGTTCTTCTCAGAGTTCCACCAGGTGAGCGCTCCCTTATGAAAAGCACTCGAGGCCATCTTGACCTTCAGATTTTCAGGACATCCAGTGAAGTCGAGAATGTCTTCGATGCTTTCCAGCCACTGCAGTAGACCGGTTGCTCCCTCAGTACCAGAGTACTTGGGAGGTTTAGCATCGTTGAACTGCTTAAAAGTAAAGTTAGCAGTTCCAACGTTAGTGGCATTGGAGTTGTGTGCAGAATCACCGGTACTTCCCCGAAGATTCTGGGTAATATCGGTGACCATACCCGGGATCACATCCCTCATGTGAACAGCGATAGCTCGAGCAATCTTGTTAATTTCATCATCATTACCACTTGTCGAACCACCAGCATTTGGGTCTCGTCGAGGAGGCATTCTACGAATAGAAGCCACAAGCGGGTCAGTAATGAGAATGGATACAATTGAATTTTTCATGATAAGGTCAGTAATATATCCATACTACTAGTATTATCATTCAATTGTAATATGATCCAGTACACGTATAAGTTATCAACTTATTTGTATACTTATCATGTGAATATGTACGATGTCTCATGATCTCTCCACCAAACCTACACACTGACACTTTCCCGATATACCGAAAATAGCTTATATATAGGGCTCACTCTCGCTGCCCACCACCGTTTCGGTATACCACGATCATGCCCTTGCTAGCATTTGGCATCACGTTTGTACTGATTTCCAAGTGTTTTCCATTGATTAAGAATCCCATGATCTTTGAACAACTTGAACTATGATTGATTCCATGATTGAACTATGATTATGTTATGCGTGCACCTACTAACAATTGTTAACATGTAGAACTAAGTCATACGTGTGTTCTACACTTTCCTGTTAACTTATGTCAGTAAGTACTAATGATGTAATCACTTAAGAATTTCACTTAAGGTTTACATTTATGATATGTTCACAACTTGGTTGATTCACCATAATGTCTGGTTCATCCAAGTTTGAATTTCATTATGATTTGATTCACCAATGACTGTTTCCCAAATGATTGTATCCCATATGTTTGTACCCCATGTGTTTGACCAATGTTCAATGATTCCGGTTGTTCCCGAATCCTCACTTCAAATTCAAGCACCGAATTTTCCCTGACAAACCAAGATAAGCTTATATATAGGGTAAGCTCTCACCGACCCACCACTTACCTCAGCCATCAGCGTTAATCCGCCGTTTGCATTTGAAGCTAAGATTCCAACCCTTGATTGATTATGATTATCCCATGATTTCTCTTGTTCCTTGATTCTGTTTATGATTGTGTAAACCATGGTCCTTAATTTACTAGAAACTAAGACCTTAGGTTTATGTATATGTGTCCTAGGTTAATCAACCTAGTTTCCCAATAATTACAGTACTGAGCATAATGATTTCCTGTGCGAACTTCAACTAAAGAATACTGTTACACAGATTCTAAGTTATAAAGTTCCTATGATAATGAACACCTGATAATGATAACAATGATAACAATGACAAGGATTTCAAATCTAAGTTCTAAATTAATAGACCTCAACCTTTGAATTCCTATAGTGATATGACAAGGATCTCAAATCCAAGTTCTAAATTAATAGATCTTGACCTTTGAATCCTATAATGAATATGACAAGGACTTTAGATCAAAGATAACCATCTTTGCCTCTAAATCCCATAATGAATATGACAAGGATCTAAGATCAAAGATACTAAATTAATAGATCTTTGCCTCTAAATCCCATAATGAATATGACAAGGATCTAAGATCAAAGATACTAAATTAATAGATCTTTGCCTCTAAATCCCATAATGATTATGACAAGAAATTCATATCAAAGATACTGAAACTACAGATCTTTGCCTCTGAATTTCTATAATGATCTCTGTGTGAGAATTTCAGATCAAGGATACTAAGAATACAGATCCTTGCCTCTGAAATCCTTAAATGCATATGTGTGAGAATTTAATTCGGTTTCTAAAATTATAGAAGTCCGATTCAAATTCCTTGACTCGATGTCTAATCTTAGAAAAATGTCCCTAAGATCTTTCAAGCTTATTGTAGACTTAATGCTCACTTAAGTTACTTAGATCCTAAGTATCCTCAAGCCTATAGCACTTAGTCCTATTGGGTAGCTTAGGTTATAGTCTAGGTCATTAAACATTGGGTTTTTCCTAGTTCTCTACAACCTTGGCTCTGATACCAACCTGTCACACCCCTGCGCCGCGTGCGGAATCCACGGCGCGGTGACGTATGATCAGTTGAATCATGCACAAGTATTGAATAAGAACAACCACAATGGATTACTACATTTCATAATGTTTAGACAGTTGATTAGTTACAGACAATCTATCTACCAAAAGTAGGACAACTACAGACCCAAAATATAGTTTACAAAATAAGACTCCAAACAAGACAATTAAACATTTAGGATTTAGTGAGTTTCTATTCCATCCTAGCATGTTTCTTCATCTTGTTCTATCTTAGAATGGTCTCCTTAGTTGTCCCTTAGATTGTCTTAAACCTGATTACCTGAAACACGTAAAAGTAACTGTCAACTACAGACGTAGTTGGTGAGAACAATAGGTTTAAACATCTGTAAACATGAGTTATATGATATAAGACATAGGTAAGTTAAAGCATCATAAGATTCACACGGATGAGCTGTAACCCAAACTAACATCAAGTAAGAAAATGAGTGTAAACAGTCCAATCACTATTTGCACATGAGTCAACATCTAATATCAAGTCCCAAACCACGTTTGGAGTTAGATAATATGTCAACAGTTTTGAATAAACCATATGTAACCGAAATCTGCAGTTAGTTTATAAAACAGATTTAAAAACTAACTGCAGCAATCGGCCTGCCCCAATGTATGTGTCCGCTTTCCCTTGTTGTGATCACCCAGTACTAACGCTAATGAATATGATACTTGATGGGTTTATAAGTTTGTTTACAACCAATGACACCATGTTTTCTGAATCTTACTTTAACCGGATGTGTTAATGTCTTATTGAAAACCTGGATTTAACTCCACGAGTTGAATCCTTTGTTTATGTAACATGAAATGAATCTCTTGATTTGAATACCATGATGTGAACAACTTGACTTGAATACCATGTTTTGAACCAATGAGTTTGAATACCATGTTTTGAACCAATGAGTTGAATACCATGTTTTGAACCAATGAATTTGAGTACCATGTTGTGAACCACTTGTTTTGAATACCATGATGTGATGACCTTGTATAACAACAAGGTTTATAGCAAAAGAAGGGTTGATGAAATCATTTATTTAAAAATGTTTATCCTTTAAAAGAACATTTGAGTAAAACTGTTAATAAACCTTTCAAGAAAACATTTTAAAATCCTTTTTAGTAATAAGAGTTTAATAGTAAATAATTCCTTTAAAACAGTTGACAATTTCCTTAAACAGTTGAAGAATCACTTGGATTCATAAGATAAACCTGTAATGTTTATGAATGCACATAAACTGTGCAATGAAACAAGATTGAAATAGTGGTTTTGATCACGTGTTCCACCCCAAAACAGTTATAAAACAGTAAAAGAGGGGCTAAAGTTCTCACCTGTCTGCAGTAGACTCTGAACTAAAACAGTTAGCAAGTAGCAAACAGGACTTCTAACTTGTTCCTATAACATTGTAATCATACATAAGATATAGGATTTATAATTGTATAGACTTTGATTTGTTGATTGACTTGTGTTCACTTGAACTTGTTTAACTTGATTACTTGATTGATCATGGGTTCAAGAAACTAATGTGAAATGTTCTTTTGTGCACAAATTGATAACTGTTTGAGAATTTGATAACCTTTGATTAACATTAATAATGGAAGAATGTTCCAATTCTTTAAGTCTTTACGATAGTGACTTGATCATGTAATTAGGATAAGTTATAACTTAACCAATATAACATGAATTTACAATTTTCATGATCAAGGCCTCACATTGAGTCTTAAGCCCATAATTATAATAATAGGCTTAAATGGAGGTCTATGGGCCGGTTATGTTAATCAAGGCCTATTAATTATGACATCGGCCCAATTGGAAATGGTGTTAATCCAACGATAAATAAATGAGTCATTTTAAGATACTAAGAGTAATGTGGGCCAATTAAAGTTCATATTGGGCCTATATGACTCAAGTGGGCTTGGTTTAAGTCCAATGGTTGTTTACTATCGAGATTGTGCCAAGTAGAACCACATTGGGCCAAGATGGGTTACGGGTTGCCACTTGGGCAGCGAACCCTCTTGATCCCAGCATAGGGTTCGTCGGTCATGAAGCTACATCACAAGGTTCGGTTAACAGCATCACGGGGTTCGGCTCACTTGTCTGTATGCAAGGGTTCGTGGTTACTAAATGATGTTGTGCATGGTTCGCGAAACCCATTAGGGTTCGGTAATGCTGTGAGAGTTCGCCACAGGTTAGTAAGGTTCGTCGAAGATTGCATCAAAAGAGTTCGTTGCATGCATGTTATGGTTCGGGAGACTTCTAGGGTTCGTCTAGTTAGGTCCTACGAACCATGGGTTCGTTACAGTTGCAGGGTTCGTGAAGTTTTGTCATAGATCAGGGGTTCGTGATGGGTTATGATGCATCTCAGGGTTCGTCCAGCAGTAGATCAGGGTTCGGCCAGCTGTGGCTCACGAACCATGGGTTCGTTCACTTCGCAGGTTGTCCCAGAAAGGGTTCGGCCAACGAACCTGTTACTTGCATCATCTTCATCATCACACTTCTGGATCTTAGACCACGACCTAGGTTAGCACAGCGTCAAATAAGGTTGCTAAGGGTGCGAAATGGACAATGGAGTGCTGGAACCGGTTATACCTCGAGTTTCAACAAAGACTCACAAGAAAACCCTAATTTTCCGAAATTTCAAGCTCAATTACCTCGATTTTGGCTGGATGAAACCGCGATTTTCTTGTACTTTCGTGTAGACAATGTTGAGAGCTTCGCGTGGACACCAAGAACACCGAAATCCGTCGAGAAACGAGTGAGATACGCGCGTTTTAAGTTCGGTTTTCTAGAGAGAGAGGGAGTGGACGGGATTTGTAGAGAGAGAAGGGGTTGTTGAAGTATTAAATGAACATTTAAGTCTTTCTCAAGGCTTTTATAGTTCGGGTGAAGTTCGGGTTCGTTTTGGTCGCTCGGTTCGCGTTTCCGGAACGTAACGCGTATTTTACGCGGTTTTATTAAAAATAGTAATTAAACTCATTAAAATGATGAGTTTCAAAATTGTAAAAATATAAAATAATTATTTAATTATTTTTACTCTTTGTGTGTTGTCGGATCGTTAAACATTCACAATTTACGTGTATACCCGCAATCGCGTACGTTTTCCGATCGTATTAAAATATTTAAAGTCGTTTAATCGTAATTATAAGTTCAACATTCGTATTATTATGGATCGTCACCCATAACTATACTCAGTCTCGCTTACAGTTTACGATCTTGGTTGGATTAATTAGTTGTCATAGTATTCGTCTCAACACTACGCACTAACACTAACCTGTTACACCGAACGCAGTATATGTATAGGGCTCACTCTCGCTGCCCACCACTGTTTCGATATAACAAGTTACTGTTCTTGCTTAGTGAAATCGACTGTAAATAGATAATACATACTTGTTTTCTGACTACTAAGATCCTGTAACACACAAGCACACATTATGAACATACTGAAACACATTGATGAACTGAACCATGAATAGACACTATTCTAACACTGTTTACAACTACATGACTATATGCACAAATGTTACACATATGTAGGGGACAAGCCCCAGCCACCGTCCCACCACATACCGAACCACATAATATATTGTTCCTGATGATAATTAAGCGCCTCATCCTACCTGTTTAATTCCCAAAATGTTTGATTCGAAATGTTTGATTTCAATGAATTTGATTACCCTGTAATTGTTTACCTTGATTTCCCCCAAATGACAACCTTAATCTCACTAACAACCACCTATGCTATCCAACCAAGTATGCTTATATATAGGGCATGTGTAGAGGACAAGCCCCAGCCACCGTCCCACCACATACCGCGCTGTTTAACATATTGTTGCTAATGATAATTAAGCATTTCATTCCACTACTTTGATTCCATGACATGTGATTCTTAGCATTTGTTTTCCCTGCCCATGTTTACTTTGTTTCCCCCGAAATGACAACCTTAACCTCACTAACAACCACCTATGCTATCTACCAGGTATGCTTATATATAGGGCATATGTAGGGGACAAGCCCCAGCCACCGTCCCACCACATACCGGGCTGCTTAACATATTGTTATTAATGATAATTAAGCGGTTCACTCCACACTATTGATCCCACAACCAATAGATTTCAAGTTTAATAGGCACCATTATGGACAGCTGAAAACCCTTAAGGAGTTCAGCATCCATCCATAATGATCCTATTTATGACTCGTGACATGTTTTGATAGAGAAGCCTTCAAGTTAACACAAAGTCAACTAGAAGAACTCAATCATTCTAGTCACTTGTCATCACCATGGATGAATCAAGAAGAACACTGAATGACTAGTAGGGGTTGACGCAAAGGTCAACACGCGGCGGCCAATCAGTCTGTCTTACATGACTCTGACAAAGAAGAACACTGATGACTAGTAGGGGTTGACACACAGGTCAACACACGGCGGCCAACAGACTGTCTTACAATGTCCACAAGCTTATGCATACATGTCTAAAGCATTCACATTGTTTCACTGATGACTAGTAGGGGTTGACACACAGGTCAACACGCGGCGGTCAATCAGTATTTTGTTTAAGCATCTCATGTTTCAAGCATTCAAGTGTTCAAGTATCCAAATGTATCAAGCATTCACGTGTTTCAAGTATTCTAAGTATAGCAAGTATTCACGTGTTCTCAAGTATTTCATGTGTATTAAGCATCCAAGTATTTCAAGCATCTCACGTATATAAGTATTTCTAAGCATATATGTTTCAAGTGAAGTTTAAGCAAATCGTTACAAGTGTAAGTAATTTAATACTTTACTAAAGGTGTAGAACATTAATTTTCCGAAATAATTGTATAAAGCCTTAGTGTTTAGTTTAAGTATTCTCAAGCCTTAAGATTTTGTATATAGTTAAACATAGAGTTTATAAGTTAAACCTCAATCGTATAGTTTAAGCACATAGTTTATAACATAAGTATTTAGCTCCAAGTTTAAGTATCAAGTTTATATCATAAGGTTTAGCATAAGGTCTAGGCTTCAAATCTAAGTTGTAAGCCTCAAGTACTTAGTTTAGACTTCTCGTTTATAGTATACGAATCAAGTCTATAGTTTCTCAAAATATAAAAGGTTCCAAGCATAAGCTTCAACATAAGTATCATGTTTGTGTTTAAAGCATTAAATAACATTTCAATGGTTTATGAAAATGTTTAGCATGCTTCTCAGTCCCGAAGTAAAACAAAAGGCTTGAAAAGGGACAAATGAACTCACCTGGTGATTGAAGCGGTTGACCAAGTTCTAAGCAATAAGACACGCGCTCTTTGTTGTGTTTGTAGTAGTATTCACGTTCCTGTATTGATTTCATGTTGTTTCTAGTTTATAAGTATAAGTTGTAACGATTTATGTGTGTGTAGGTGTTAGTGTTAGCCCTAAAATTGGCTAACACCTTAAGTCTCGGTCTTTATTCGGCCATGTTTACCTATTATTTGAATTTAAAAAATACTTAACCCAATTGAATTAGGGTTAGTACACTTGTCTTTGGATTTAACTCCAACTACATGTAAACTTTTCATGATTTGTGTTCTTGAAATTAGTATAGCACCTAAGTACTACACTTAAGTTTTAGTTTAGAAGAGTATAATTTCTTATCATCTTGCGAGAGCTCAACTAGGTTGTTACATGATTAGTGATTTACTATGAAGTTATCCTTTCGAATCATTCATTGTCTAGGTGTTATGAATGCATTAAGTCCAAGGATTTTACCCCTTTGTAGTAATACCCCAAGACCACCATGCATGTTATTCACAACACTTTATTTCAAACGTTGGGTTACATCTATACTCATTGGGCCTATTTGTGAATCTTGGGCCTAATGTTAGGCTTCTAAGCCCCATTTAACAAAAGTGGGCCGAATTCTAATTGGGCCAAAGGTATTTGGGCCGTATAAGTGGTGTGGCCCGATTGGGCCGAATAAATTTATTGGATCGAATAAGCAATGGATCATCATGGCGTTTGGGCCTAAATAATTTCGTTGTGGGCTGAATATTCATATAGGACTAAATGGGCCGTCATGGGCCGAACAAATCTATGTCTTGGGTCAATTTCACAGTGTCGCATCCCACCACAATTTTTGCCAGCGAACCTTTGGTTTTATTGAGACTAGGTTCGGCCAAAGACAACCATGGAGGGTTCGGTGATTATGTTCAGAGGTGCATGGGTTCACTGGGGTTCGGCCAAGGCACTTTGTGGATCGCAGGTTCGCCAAAGATGGTGGGTTAGACCGACATGCGTTCGATTGAGCCCAAGTGAATGTTTCGTTGACATGGCAGAGGCAGGGTTCGTGGGTGAGGGTAGGGTTTGCTGCATGGTTCGCCAATGGAGGTTCGGTGGTGGTCTCAAGGTTCGTCTCCCATGGTTTGTATCAACAGGTTCAACCAAGGGAAAAGGAGGTTCGCCACCCGTAAGGTTCGGCCTTCTCCTTCTTTCCAGCCAATAGGTTCGGCAAGGGCTAGACCCAACTAGGGTTTGCTTGGAAGCTAGGTTCGGCTGGCATGCATGTGAGGTTCGCCAGGGCAAAAGGGTTCGTCTCTACCGACTCGTTGTTGAAGGGTTCGGCTAAGGACCAAAGGTTCGGCCCTTAGTTGTTGTGATCGAGCACCAACCCCCACGAACCTGTCATGGCTTCTTCATCATCAGTCCCTAAAATCAGTGGATTCTAAGTGTTCACACGTTAATGTCTTGCACCACATGATGTTCGAACCAGTTAGCAATCCCGATCGGTCTAAGGTCGGCTAAATGTGTGTGTATTTTAACAAAACATGAAAACCCTATTTTCCCCAATCTTTGAGGCTCCATACCTGAATTTTGGCTGGATGAAACACCAGATTAGTTGTACTTTCGTGTAGAGGGAGTCGAGAGCTTCGCGTGGATACCAAGAACACCAATTTTCGTTGAGAAACGAGTGAGATCTTGAAGGTTGAAGATGATAATTCTTGAGAGAGAGAGGTGAACGGGAATTGAGCTAGAGAGAGAAGGAGATGAGAGAAAAATGAGAGTGAAGTCTCATTTTAGGGTTTTTATATCCCGAGAGTGTTCGGTTTCGTTTCGGTTGCTCAGTTCTTGTTTCGGTTGCGTCTCCGGATCGTAACGCGCAAAATATCATAATTTAAATAAAATGGTTTCAATTTAAATTATTTTAAAGGTTGTAATTCCTAATAAATACTAAATATTAACTTTTCTTGAATTATTAGTTGAAATTCATTATTTTTACGCATTTCGTTATTTGTTCGCGTATTTTGCTTTTACGCGACTTAAATTAAAAATAGTTTCGTTTTAATTTATTTATGATGAGTTTCAAAATTGTAAAACAGGAAATATTATATTTCCTTAAATTTATTTTCGTTCGATTCGTTTTCGTTTTCGTTTCGTCAGAAAACGTCACTTACGCACGTCTTCGTACAGAGCGCTAACTGTACAAAGACGATCGTACGTTTCACTTTCTGATTTTTGTTTTCTACTTTACACTCATCATTTCAGATTGTTAATCCTTAGATTTATTCGTACAGATCGTCACCTATACGAATGATTCGTCGGTTTAGCATTCCGTAATAACAATTGTTAATGTTTTGTTCTTTTTATCCTCACATACGTTTAAACCTATTAATACAAAAATCAAGCATGTTTGCCTCTGTTCATGATTGTCTGATGTGTTTCTGACTGTTTAAACCATGGGGTTTAAATCAGGATTTCAGAAACATCGTGTAATAGTTTATGTTTTGCATCAAATGTTAATAGTTTCTAAGTATTTCTCCTCAATTGAATCTGAGTTACTGTACAAGTTACTGTACAGTTTACTGTTCCGGTAACGATTCCGGCACAGATGTTACATTTATAGTCCACAGTCCGTCACACGAATGAGCAGCACGAAGCACTCATTCATACGATTGACGTCACACGAACAAACATCTCATACGAACGAATCGGCCCTTTAATTCATTTGTACAAACGGAAGAATGACTTGGTTCCTTCGCATGAAGGACATTTGTAGTTCTACATTCGTCCGAATAAATTCACTCTTATGTTCATTCATAGGATAGAGAACATATTGATATATTAAGTCAAAATTAAAACATGTTAGACATATATACTCAAAGTCAATACTAGATAAAACTTGTAAAACATTCATAGTTAAACAATACATGCAAACACAGTATCCAATAACAGAACTAGGGACAAGACATGCATCTACATTCTTCAAGAACGGAAGCTGCGACGGAGATTCCGACGGCTCCGATCAAGAAGAATTCTTATCGCATGTCAACGTCTCTGCTTGGACTCCCAAGATTCCACTTTTGGGCAGGTAGAGACCCAAACTGGAACCTGCATAGGGGTAGAGTTTCTTTCCTTGTCGACGGGAATGGGGAGTTGTTATTGCAAGTCAGGAATTCCGGTACCCTAGCAACTATGACACCGTAGGAAACTGCGGGGTCATTCCTTCACCTTATGTTTGCATCCATCCCTTGAAATTAATGCTGAGGAATTCTTATTGCATGTCACATCTCCTTTCAAGTTCTGGTTCTCTCAATAGGAGAAGATAACGGCTATTTAGGGAACCTGAAGTTTAAGGGAAGAGCCCTTAATCTATAGAGCATATAGTGACAGGGGTCGGAAAGAAATGATACAAGATACCTGTTTAAGGTTTGCCTAAATTGGATTGAAGACTTTGGTAGCAACCTTGAGGGTTGTAGTAGATTCGGTACTTGATTAGTGAACCGAACCAGTAAACCGGTGTACTGTAATTAAAAGAGAAAATTTTTGGAAGAGAAAGCCACAAAGGTTATTTATAAAATTGGGGGAAATTGTAACAAATATTAATTTTGCGAGAAAAATGTATAAATTCTAGGACTATATAAGTTCTCTAAACATAAGTGTAATTTCTGTAAAAATTGTAAATTCTGGAAATGTATATATATTGTAACAGGAGATATAGAAATTTTATCTAGAAATTGGGAAGTTTATAAGAGGAAAAAAATTTTAAAAATAAATTAATCTATGGAGAAAGGAAGATAAAAATAAATAATAATTTATTAAATGTATTAAGAAAATAAGACAAGTATAAATAAGCGATTAGGGACAATTGCGAACAGGAACGATATACTTGGTATCATCACAAAAACATTCGCAAAAGAGATTCATGTTAGAATGCATAGATTATACTTAGAACAATTGCCAATGAGTAATCTGAAGTAATTGCGAACAAGTACTTAGTACTGGGTGCAATTACGGATGAATAATTCTGAACAATTGCGAACAAGTAAATCCGTATACTTAGAATAATTGCGAATGATCATGAACCTTTGCGAATGAGTAAAACTGCACTTGGAATAATTGCGAATAAGTAATCTTAAGCAATTGAGAACAAGTATATGGTACTCATAATGTTTGCGCATCGGTAATTTGATAATTGTGAACATTTGCAAACTACTGTATATCATACGTAGTATGATTGCGAATGAGTAGTTACCAATGTTTACGCACAAACATAACTTTGCGAATGAACAAATTTATAAGTTAAGAATCTCTGCGAATGAACAAAACATTCGTAAACCTCTATAAAACGTTAAATTGTACCGTGAATGATGTTATAGGTCCTTGATACTTGCTTGGCGGATTAAAGAAGGTTAAATTAAGAGAACAACCAGGTGAGTTATATGATGCTCTATTCCATTGATATTTTGAGCTGGCACATAATTAAATACGATATTATAATTATGTAAACTCTGTATTGGAAGTGTGTATTTTAGTTTATGCATCTAACTTATAAGTCGAATGATGTCGGTCTCATAGTGTTGAGATTTAACCTATTCGCTCGGGGAGGAATATCCCTGATTATGGTGACAATTATATGGGGGTTAGTTGATCAATTGACTGAAAGTGGCTAGTGACGACTGGCCTGGCAGAGGGTGAACGTGACCTTAAGACAGTGACTCATTTGAAATGTTGCTTAAATATATTCACAATTTAACTTTATGTGATATACAGATAATTCAAAATAATTGTTGGGGTTCTTAAATAAGAACTGTGGAATTATCAAAATAATGATGATACAATATCACATATAAATATGTTCAAAATTTATTAAACTTAGAACTCGCGATTTTATACTGAACTATTTTTGTTATGTATGTCAGGTGGACCTTCTAGAAAAAGGAATAAGGGAAAAGCAAAGATGCTGGATAATGGTGGAGGTGGGCGAGACAACTCGTCAGAAAACCATGTTAAAGAATAATCTCCACTATTTATGCCTTTGAATGGCTACATTTTGTTGTATAAGAAGTAACTCTTGTTTTTTGTAAATTTTAGTGATGATCATTCTGTCTAAAAATTTGACTTGAATGTATGTTCTGTTATTATGAATGATTAATATAAGTCCGCTGCTTATCTTAACAACACATTAAATCGTTCATACTCTTTGATTAACTAATGAGTGGTGGCTTCGGGAGTCGAGGCGCCACACATATTTAGGCTGATGTGGTCAAGCTCACTGAGCTGGTTACAGAAGTGTTGAATGACAATGTCCTGCACCCCAATCCATCCCATAAGCACTCCACCCACTTCCATTGTCCCCACCTTTTCTTTCCAAGCTTTTCAAGAAGTGTTAAACCGACTTCTTAACACCCATCTCACTACCCTCTTTACAAATTTCACCACCGACTTCCATACTACCCAGAAGCTATAAATGGATCTAATGAAAATTTCAGTAGAGTCCAAAATTTACTTCTTACAACATGAAGTAGCCAATCACACCCTATTTCTAGAGTCTCTCACTGGCATAGCTCCTCCCCCCCCCCCTTGGTTCAAGGAACAGGCTGATGAAGCCAAAAAAAAGGGAGAATGAAAGGCTCCTTGCTAAAGCCCAAGCTGCCAAAAGGGCTCAATATAAGAGCTTCAAGAACTATAGGGGAAAAAAGATCTTAGCTGATCTAGAAGCCACTGGCCTTTGAGGAGATGAGCAGATTAAAGCCTATCAGGAACTGATAGCCCTGGTGGATCAACAAGAAGATAAAGCTTATCAGGCTGAGAGGGAACAACTGATCAAGTTTCTGCTATATGAAGGTAAGTATCAGGTTAAAACTTTCATCAATTGGGATATCACAGCTCTTAGAAAGGAAGTAGAAGTCCTTTCTAAACTAATAAAATAGGCAAACAAAAAGATGAAGACCATTGAGCAGAGAAAAAGAATAATACACATCCTCATCCAAAATCAGTGGGAACCAAGGAACATGATCATGAGATAGAAGGATGACATATTGTTTGATGAATGGTCCAAGTTCAAAAGAGTTCATAATGATCATCCTTAGCTTTGGAAAGAAGCCACATCACCCTCTCCCACTGTGGTGTCTAAGCTTAAGGATGCAGATCCAAAAACACTGGTTGATCAAATGTTGAATGCACATCTGGGAATGCTGTTTGGTGAGTCTGAGGAATCATTGTCTGTAGTCAAGTTTAAACCTTTGGAAGAAATAGAAAAGGAATTTCTGCCTACTCTCTTGACACACAATGAGCCTCATCAGCATGTTTTAGTCAAAAAAGGTGCTTGACTCTAGGGATAAAATAAAAAGAAGAGAGATTGTTCATTGGCCTACATGAGATCGTCTCCCCATAGCACCTTCTCCCAAATCTCAACCTCTTCACATCACCCATTCTAGAACCAGAATAAAGAGATGGTTCTTTGACTCTGTCACCAAATTCATGATCATTGAAAGATTCAATGGATCAAGAACATTCTTTTCAGAATGGGACTCAATCCTCAAGCTCCCCGCGTATGATCTAGAAGATTTGCAGCATATGACCTTGGACTGACACAGAATACAAAGTCCTAAACTATGTACGAACTCTCAGAAATCAAATTGGTTTGGCTCTAAGGCAAAAATAATTGGTTTTGGCTTCATCTGTCCAAAGGGAGATTGTTGGAAAATAAGGACTGATGAGCAAACCACTGAAGCCAAACAACAGAATAAAACCGCGGATTGCCCAACCACGGACACTTTCTCCTTATTCAGAATTCTTCTTCTGAGCAAAACTACTAAGCTTCAACATCGAAAGCACAATAGTGGAAGGTTCGCAAAAGAACAATCGCAGATCTCTCTAGCCTCAGAAGATAATGGCTGAACCTGATCCTTTCGGAAGACAACCACTGTTTCGGAAGATAATCACTAATCAAGTAGCAACGAATGATTGATCAAGCTTCCGAAGAACATCTTCAGAAGAATAACTACTGAACTTTTAAACAACTACTTCAACCTCGGAAGAACTAAAGACTGAAGAACTTCTGAAGACTTTTGTTTCCATAGTTGTTGACTTTGTATTTGTTAAACTCTTCTGATAATTCAGTGTCTGTAACAGTGTCAGCTATTTCTCTTATTCATTCTTGTCTTGTAACATTGAATGTTGGGTATTTATACCCCAACATTCTCTGAATTATTTGAATTGAATTCCTCGAAAATTCCTTGTGTTACTATTTTGTCTTCTCCTTTTCTAGCAATACTAAACAACATGAAATAACTAAGTGTTAAACTTTAGAGGGAGCGAATACCAAGGCTTTGACCATGACTCTAAAGTCCTTGTTCCTGGTTAAATAGCTCCTACTAGGTTCAACACTTTATTTGATTTCGCGCAATCTTGTTTGATTGTTGATATTATTAGATCCTAGATGTTCAAGGACCTACAAGTGGTATCCGAGCACTGTGCTAAGTTTGATATCGACATTGAGTGATCAAGTTGACATATGATGCATTTTCTTGTGTTTTTCTCATTTCTCATTCAAGAAATTTCAATTTTATCATTTCCAGATGGATTGCATGATTTGAAGATACTCAAAAAAGAACATAGAACATCAAAAGTAGAGAAAAATTGGATCAGAAGCTTGAAACATACTAGCATCGTCAAAAGTAGTTTTTGTCGATACTAAGTAATTTTTAAAGTTTTTGAGCATCGATATTACTAGCATCGTTCAAATTCTCATCGATACTACTAGTATCGATACATCATTCATTCATCGATATTCATTGTATCGACATTATTAATTATATCAACTGATCATCGATATTAATAGTATCGATACTGGATCCATCGATCTTACTAATATCGACAGTTCTGATTTGATTAATTTTCTTGGTGTTGAAGATTGATTTTTCTAATTACTTTCGAATGGCTAATCTATCATCTCTATCAGCTTTATTAGGTGATAATGAGGTTGGTACAATGACCAAGGCACCTAAATTGGCATCATTTAGTGAGTATTCATCCTGGAGTGTCCAATTTGAGTCATTCCTTTCAATTGTGAATCCAAGTTTGATGATACCATTATTTAAAGGTTACGAACAACCATAGCTCAATGGACTATACCAAAATGTACCGAGAGTCACTAAGAAGAAAAGAGGGCCTATGATCTTGAAAAGAAAGCTTATACTTAATTAAATGGCACTACCCAAAGAAGTATTTCAATCATTCAAAACTCAAAAAAGGTCTAAATCTTTATGGGATGCACTTCCTAAAAGATGTGAAGGTAGTGACCAACTGAAAAGAAGCAAGAGGACACTTTTGAAGAAATAACTTCATGTTTTGAAATGTCTAGATAATGAGATATTTGATGAACTTATTACAAGATATACTTAGCTGTTGAGTGAACTCTTAAATCTTGATCATTAGGTGTCTCTTAAGGAGCAAAATGATAAAGTCTTAGATACTCTTCCTTCCTCATGGGAGACTTATGTTATGATAATCCGTGAGAATACTGATCTGGAGATTACAGAGCTTGATGTGCTTATATCAAAACTTCAGTCTTTTGATCTTGACATGTAGAAGAAAAAGGCTGAAAGTAAATTCTCTACACAGAATCCGGGACTCTACATTAGATATAATGTTGCTCCATCCACTACTTCAGGCTCAGTTGCATTGTTATCTAGTATTAAAGATGGTGAATTATCTGTTTTTGTTGATGACATCACAAAAGTATGTTTTACTTCTACAAACTATAGAAAGAAAATATCAAACAATAGATCCAAGATTGTGAATGTTAAGATTACACAAGATCATTTAGAATTTTTTATGCAATTTATGAATGCATATGACTCTATAGTGCTTGATGTTACTCAAAGATTAATTGATGAAGATATGGATCAACTGGATCAAAATGATCTTGAGGAGATGAATATTCAGTGGCAGATGGAAATGTTAACAAGAAGAGCAATGAGATTTCTACTATGAACATGATGTGTGACTACTTGTACCGAAACAGTAGAGTTGTGCAGTAGATGATTGTACGAAACTTACTTGTAAACTATTTTGTGTTAATTCTATAGTAACAGTTCCAAAAACAGTGTTACATACTCAGTGAAACTCAATACTGACATACAACACACACAAACACAATACGGATTCAGATATGATACAAAAATGTTGAATGAACACACATATTGATGTTAGTTAGAATATTATTATGTATAAACGTATGCGAGGATATCAAATCCAAAAAAATAATGGATGCTATGTGAATATTAAACTAACAGTGTATTCGTGTGGATGACGATTCGCACTAATATATTTGTGAGTTTAACATTCTGAATGATATCTTTTAATTATAAAACCAAATCGAATAGTAAAGTGTTTGTCATGTTCGTACGGGTGAGCATCTGTAAGAATACGAGCAAAAACGATAGGATTCGATGAAACAATAAAAATAAAAGTTTTGAAAACTTTAAAAATAATAAAAAGATATTTAGAATATTTATTAGGAATTACCCCTTAAAAAGATTCAAAAACAATTATTTTTATAAACATACACAATTTTACGAAACAGAACGAACACGACACATTAAAACGAAATAGAATGAAACCAAACACACCCGAACACCCCGGACTATTAAAGCCCTAAATCTTCCCCTCCTACCTCATTGAATGCAGATCTACCCTATCTCTCTCCTGTTTACGTTTTCTCTCTCTCTGTCTCTACTTTCTCTACACTAAACCTACACTCAACCTACCCAAAACTCCACCAAATTTGAAGATCTTGTAGTCAAAACGATCCTCTCAACATCTAGAAAGAGGAAGTACTAAGGATCTTGTATAAAAAGAGCTCAAACGGAAGGAAATCTAGAGAGAAGGTTCGACCATTTTAGGGTTTTCTTCTTCTCGACTAGTTGAACTTATAAACCGTTTTTTCCTCAAAATACATAGGATTGACACGAAAATGCATTAGGAATGCTTGGAACATATTATTCTAAAGAATTGAAGGTTGGATAATGGCTGAAAGTTCATTGGACAGTAGTATCGACGCGAGAACTATAAAAAAGGATTAGTATCGATGGATTGTAGCAGCTGATTCTGCATCGAAATTTATAGGTTCGATGACCACAAAATGGGCTAGGACTGTCAAATTACTAAGTTCGATAGAGTCCATGGGGAAACAACCAAGGGGGCGTTGATACTACTAATCTCGACGGGCACATTTTCGATGACAAGAGTGTGTCGATACTATGGTATGGACGACATTCTTGATTAAACTTTTAATGTCCTATGTCGACATTGTTAGTGTTTATACCCATTAACCTCCTTCGACATTAGACTCGGACTCCAATCCAAGACGGATGAAATAAGAACCATCGATATTGTAGTCTCTAAGGATCAATTGTTGTCGATACTAATAAGATTCGTATTTATTAGTATCGACAAGGCTTGGTAGGAATTCAAACCTTACCTTCCGATACTAGCTTGTCGATACTAACAAGACCTTGTCGATACTACCTTGGCAGAGTTGCCCAAATGGGTTAGGAGCTGGGTCATCGATATTAATAGTCATGGGATGGCTGTGGAGTCAAAGCAAAGAACTAAAAACTCATGTGTATTCGGCAAGCACACCTTGGCGATCCTTTGACCCTATACCGATGCAATCCCCAAGTCAACCATGGACAATCCTTCAATACAAACATACCATTTATTTTAAAGCATGGGCAACTAGAAATCCTAAATATGGGTATGATAGATCAAACAAGGTACTTACAAGATCATATGATAGCTACGAGTTATAACACAAGTCACCCTTAAGTTAATCATCTTTCCAAACTTATATAACTTGAGGTTTTCTAAACTAAGTTTTTATTCACAAAAGTAACTTAACCAATATCATGTGGTTAAGTTATATAGAAGATAACACTAACATCATTGCAAAAGTTATATAATTAACACAACAGAGTTTTATAAAATAAGTTTGATTTTTTATAACCAAGTACAATGCTTGTAACAATTAGTTTTCTAATAACTTAAAACATGTTCTTAAACACAAAATTTGTCGAATGAATTGGTTTTAATAATTATAAGTAAGAGCTCAATAACGGTAGTATAACAATGACAACTTAGACAATCAAGTAAAACACTAAAGAAGTATAGACTATTTAGAACAAGACACCAATCCTAACACCTAGCCTTAAACACAACGATAAACAAATATAAAATAATTACAATATTTAACTATAATCAATGAAATCAGGCATTGGAGCCACCCAAATCACCATAAACGAGCGTGCGCATTCTTGATTGATTCAAACACACAACACAAGTGAGTTCATTGTCCATTTTCACTGTTTTGTTTTATAAACTGCGGGACTGAGAAACAAGTTAAATGTTTTACATAAATGTTTGTCATGTTTTATAACTGATTTACTATCATGTTGATATACGTGCTTACAATGATTCTATACCTACGCTTGAAAAATGCTTATGAACACATATACTTTCTCATACATAAACTTTCACATACAAATGCTTTATCATACATATACTATCTCATACAAGACTCATACATACTCATGCATACACATACTCATACATACACATACAATCTCGTACAAACTCATACAAACTCGAACACAAACAAGTGGCTGGTGTGCCTGGGATGGGGCATACACGGATGGGATCGGGGTTAGTAAGCAGGTACATATGCACATGATATGGGAAGTCTCAACAGTCAATACTCAATAGTCACGAGGTGTAACATTAGTGTCTGAACAGTAGATTGTATAGTAGGATCATGAACGGAACTATGTGTAATACTTATTATGTGATATCAATATGAAACTATTTGTGAACATTGTGTAAAATCAGTGGTTAACAATCAGAATTATGTTTGACAACATGAATCAGTAATGTGAATGTTAGTTAGGATATTATTATGTATGAAAATATGGGAGGAAGTACAAATCAAAATAATAACGGACGTCGTTACGTGAATATTAAACTAACAGTGTATTCGTGAGGGTAACGATTCACACGAATATATCTGTGGGTTTAAGGTTCTGAATGAGGTCTAATAATTAGAAAATCAAATAGAAAGTACATTTGTCGTCAAGTTCATACGGGTGACGGTCTGTACGAATACGTGTGAAAACGATACGATCCGACGAAACAGTTAAAACAAACGTTTTTCAAATTTTAAAAATGAATAAAAGATATTTAGCTCATTTATTTGGAATTACCACTTAAAATAATTTAAGAATGTCTATTTTAATAACGTTACGAAACGTTACACGAAGTTACAAAAACGACGTATTTAATTGTAACCGAACACACCCGGTTCTCTCTCTACTTTTTCTCTCTAGAATTTCAGAACACTAATCATTCAAAACTCAACCAAATTGAGTGATTTTGGTGTGAAAACGACCACGTCAACGATTAGATCACTAAAGTACAAAGGATCGGAGTTTTGAACCAACAAAATCGAGGTAAATTTGGGTTATAAGCTGCGCTTTTAGGGTTTTCTTCTCCTCTCGGCTAACCAAACTTATAATCAAGTTTGGAACCCTCAAACCATTTACGAAATGCACGAGATCAAGGTAGGACCACTTGGAACATATAAGATTAAATATTGAATTGGCTGGAACATAGCCAAGGCATAGTATCGATGGATGAATCACCAAGAACAATAGTATCGACGAGATGGGTAGATGGGGACACTGTTCTTGTCGATATTACTAGGATCGGTAGTCTAGAATCGATGGGGCATGGTTGATACTACTAATGTCGAAGGCCTCCAAGCTTTGAACCACAAGGGACCATCCATACTGGTAGTATTGATGGTCTAAGGCTGCAAATTACAACTGATCGACATTGTAGTGTTGATGAAGACACTTTGAGTTCCAATGATATTAACCAACACTTGGCCATCAATGCTAAGCTCACACTCTTTGATACTACTGCCTAAGCCTAATCCAAGCAATTTGAGTTCAAAATCAGCTGTTAAGGACCGAAATGGAAGCCATAGGAGTTGGTTGAATGTGGTAGTATCGGGTAAAGAGTATTAGGGTTAACAAAGTGTTGCTTGATTTTGAAGTTTGTCGATTCTAAGCTATGGACAAAACTAAAACCTTCAAAACAATCTCAACTTATAAAAACATATTTTATAAACTAATTGGGATAACAATGCTTAGAAATCACTAACTTCATAATGAAACAAGGAACATTGATGTGCTTGTATTTGGTAACTTGATTCAAGTTAAGGGTAAGTTAAATGTGCATGTAGTAAGCAAGGATAAAACAAAATGATGGTAACAAAGGGATTCAAGGAACAAGTTAAGTATGTGTGTGTGTTGATAATATGATATCAACACCCATCTTAACAAGTTCATGTCATTGGTATTCAACTTAGATATACAAATTGAATGATCTTAGTTGATAACCAAAATTAAGGGTTAACAAAATCAATGTTGATGAATCAAAGAATCGTATGAGGACTTGGGGTTAACCATGATGTGTTAAGTCTAAGTTCTAACACTTAAGAAATTAATATTATCTATATTTTAAACTTAGATTTACTAAAATGTACTAACAAATAACACATAACTAGTAATGTGGTGAGATTAACATAAATCATTTTATTAAAGTATTATAAGTAAATTAAAGGATTTTTGTAAAGTAAACTTAACTTTTAATAAGATAAATTGAATTTTGTTAATGATGATTTACTAATAAAATAGTCATGTCCTCAAATCTCATGAACCTTATGATAATAAGGTTAAATCCTAATTAACCAATGGGTAATGATTCAAAAGGGTATGTTTACAAAGAACATTTAGATGAAATCATAGTAACACACTAGTAAAGTCATAAGACACTTAGTTGCACACCGAGACCTAATCCATATATCCAAACAACTACAAATACTTTTGGTATAAAAATCATAATAAATTAACTCAAGTGTCGAAGCTACATAATCTACAACAAACGAGCGCGCACACTTCATGGTTGATTCACAAATAATACAACACAGGTGAGTTCATTGCCCCTTTCTAAACATTTTGTTTTATAAATGCGTTGCTGAGAAGCAGGCGTAAATTGTTTTCTTTATATATTTTACATTAAATGCTTTATATTCTTTATGTTATGTATGTATAAATGTTATCCTAGAAGATATCTAGGTAAATTTTATACAAGTATCTTAAAGATTATCTACTTATATTATAAGTGGACAGATGTCTCATTTTTCAACTAAACATTTTCAATGAATCAAGAAATTATTTTAAAATAATCAATTGTTCATTTTAAACGAATCATGAAATCATTTTCAACGAATCAAGTGTTCATTGTTAAACGAATCTAGTGTTCATTGATCAACGAATCAAGTGTAAAATTGTTCAATGAATCAAGTATTCATTGCTCAACGAATCAAGTACATGTTTTCAACGAATCTAGTACGAAACAAGAAATATTTTTTGGGGAATGTCTGAGAAATATCAAACATAACATGTGCGAACAATTCTTAATGAATCAAGTAAGAATCTAGACGAATCAATAACAAAACAAAAATCCTATATTTGAAGAAGTCATACCTAGACCGTTTGATTTATAGGCCTCTGTTTTGATGATATTTAAAGAATCTCCTACCCCGCTAAGAACCTTTGATTGCTATACTTGTCTACTCGAGTTGACCTATACCCAATCATTAGGACTTAGCTTATTTAAATGTTTATCAATTTATATATTTAAGAGTTTTAAACATATGTTCAACTTTCACAATTTGATCATGGGTATGATGGATGGGAAATGAGAAACAGAGTGTGAGCTTAAGGAATCAAGAGGGTTGTGAATTCAACGAATCTAACGAGTCTATTGTGATGATGGTAGGGAGCGAAACGCTTAATTATCATTAATAACAATTTCTTATGCAGTTTGGTATGTGGTGGGTTGGCGGCTGGACTTGACCCTACGTATGCCCTATATATAAGCATACCTGACTGGATAGGATTGGTGTTTGTTAGTGAGGTTAAGGTTTTCACTTTGGCAGGTGAGGTTGGTAGGTAGTGAAACACTTAATTATCATTAATAACAATATCATATGCGGTTCGGTATGTGGTGGGCTTGTGGCTTGGCTTGATCCTACGTATGCCCTATATATAAGCATACTTAACTGGATAGGATATGTGGTTGTTAGTGAGGTTAAGGTTGTCACTTTAGCATGTTTGTTCAAAATCACTTTTCAATTACAACACTATATGAACTCACCAACCATGTGTTGACTTGATCTTTTTGCATGACTTCTTAGGTGACGAATAGGTCTAAGCTTTAGGAGCTTATGCTATTACTAGGATTTCCCTAGAGGACCTAGTATTTTGGATGTGTATATTTTTGGCCATCAACATACGAATCATTTTGTATATCTTGAGCAGATACAAGACAGTTAGTTATGAGGCTGAGTATGTTGTTGCTTCAAGTTGTTACAACAACAAATGCGGGACTATGGTTTGAAATTATCTACAACTCCTATTTTTGTCGATAATACAACAGTTATAGCCATTACTAAAAACCATGTTTCACACAAGCGCACTAAACACATAGATATGAGACATCAATTTATTCGAGATTTTTTCGAAAGGAAATTAGTTAAACTCATGAAAATAATCACGTTGGATAACATAGCTGATATCTTTACAAAAGCTTTTGATTCAGCCCGATTCACTTCTCTTGTAGAAGCAATTGGGATGATCAATTTTCAATGATAATTTTTTTAAAATTCATTTGGAAGTTTCATTTTTAATTTCATCTTCTGTCTTTTATTCTTTAAAGTTTAGTATTTTCAAAAAGGGTTTTAGAAATTTAGAAATTTTTGAAAATTAAATTCAATTATTATGAAAAATGACAGGAATCTGACTTATCTAAATCAAGGATTATAGTTTTATATTGAACTTGTCATAATAATCATGCATAAGAATATGATAGGAATTAATCTATATTTTGAATTATATTATATGATTCATGATTGATATAATAAACTTTAAAAATTGATGTTTGTGTTAGGCTTAGATTCGATCACAAATGTGATACTTAAGCAGAAAATTAATTAAAATTCGCCTTTGAAATCGGAGACTGTTCCAATTTCCTATTGATGAAAATCTTTCTTTAGTTAGAATTACATTATCTAAATCTACAAAAATGAATTCAGAGTTGAATTAACATACATAATGTGTCATCAATGATCTTTTCTATACATAGTCTGAGTTTCCTATGTTATATATAAATATAGATCTGGAAACTCATAGCATTCATGATATTACATTATTGGTGACTCTTTGTTGTACTTTGTACAGACATGATTTCGCTAGCTCATATTATTAAGTTATTCATAGAAAAGTTAATATGAGAATTATCATTTCATTAAATTATTAACTATGTGAAAAGATCGATGACTGTGTATTTTTAATCATCAACAAATTATATAGTTGAATAGATTGTATATCTGATTAAGTTTGAAATTTTACTAGTTATATGATTAATATTACTTAATAATTATACAATGTTAAGTGTTCACTAATATCATAGTAGTTTAAATTTAAGCTGAATAAATTTTATGTTTATTATAAATTGAGTGTTATTATATTATATGATAGAAATATAGGTTAATATGATTCAATAAATGTGCATAGTTTATTTAAACTGAGTTTATTATCTAAGTCTCAATAATATAATACCTTGGTAAGATAGACTAGATATGATTTCATATTGATCTTTTCAAAAATTTTAGATCAAAACATAAAAGATTTGGTATTTTTAGTTTTAATAGGTTCAAATGTGTTTTAGTAAAATTTAAAACTCCAAATATAATTTAAATTTGGAGCTGGATTTTACAAATAAATTTCTCAAAAGTTTTTTTCTTATGTTTAAGTAGGATTTTAATTTTCTTGAAGATTTTAAGAGTTGAACATTTTTTTTGAATTTTTATCAAGTATATTATTAGTATCGAATAAAGTGTTCAAAGTGTTTCATCGATATTACAAGTACCAAAATGTTCATACTTTTGATACTATGGGTATCGACATTACTGTTTTCACTCTCGAAATTCAAAATTCGATTTTGTATGTTAGACTGTTTCTGAGTGCTTTGTTCATATCATTGTGATCAAAATCAAATTTAGAACGAAATGTCTGCTATGGATTTCTTTTTTATCCATCATATTTTGGATTTAATTAATGTTTTTAATCTGAAACTTGTTTTACATCAATTTGGGTTTTACAGGATGAATTTGATGGGGGTTTTTGATATTAAAAATTAATCGAACATATCTGAATAAACTTTGATCAAATTTCATCACCAATTTGTCAAAATCATAACTTGGATTTTCTGGGTTTCATACATCGATACTAGTAGTATCAATGGTTATAATTTTTTAATTATTTCATCGATACTCTTAGTATCGATGGAAATTAAAGTTAAAATTCCAAGTGTTTCATCGACACTGGTGGTATCAATGAAAATCATTTAAAATTTCTAAGTGTTACTGATTTTATTAGAATCGATAGAATATTAGATTAATTTTCTATGTCTTATCGATACTATTAGTATCGGTAGAATTTAGAAACTTATTCTAAGTGTTTAACACTAATAATATCGATACTAATAGTATCAATAGTTTTAGAATTTGTAATTTTTCAAAATTTTCAAAAAGTTTTAAATTTTTAAACTTTTTAAAGATTGTGTTTACTGATGTTGTACTTTCTTCTTTTTCAAGGCAAGGAATGCATAATGACAAGCACAATGTCATTGCTTTGATTAATCCGAATACGAAGGGAGCATCTTCTTTAGTAGCTATCATTCGATTTGTGAGACGTTCAAGGATTGTTTTGCAATATCAGCTAATGCAGTGATATCAATCAATCTTATAACTTCATTTTGAGAGAATGCGGATTATGACAATTCAGAAAATCCTCCAGTTATCAACTCAAAGTTGAAAGGTGCAGACTTTAAATTCTCTGTTGCTGATATATAAGTGCCTTGCAATTTTAATGATGCTGATGATGATCCAGTCACACTTTCCAATGAACTTATGTATTGAGTTTTTAATATGAAGGGATATAATGGAGATGTTACACCTTCATAATTGGCCAAAAAACACTTATATGGACAATGGAGATATTAATTCCATGTCTATAGAATGTGTTTATCATCAAGGAAATCTGGTATTGATACCATGTCCAAACCATTACAATGTGTGGTAGCTGCACTAGTGTTGAACAAACAGTTCAATATTTGTCAGTATCTTTCTGATAATATGGTCAAACAAATCACATCCACTAAAGAAAAAGTTTTCTTTAGTATCCACAGTTTTTGTCCTTGATTATTGATCATCTTCATCTGAATATTTTGAAGGAAGGGCCTGTGATTAAGATTACAATGATGAATAAGAGAATTTTTGTGGATTGTTGACCTAAAAAGGGTGTTAACACAACTGAAACTTCTATATTCGACCACCCAGCTAATGAGAACTATATAGTGCCAAAGAATGACGCTTGGTTTCATTAGGATTCATCTGTTGGAGGCTTATCACATTCATCTATAGAAGAAAAAAACTTACAGACAGAAGTTACATCTTCTACAAGTTGTTGTTGAAAAGGATAATATTGATGATACATCTTTTGTACCGCAGTTTACAAATGTTTGTACTTCTACTACTCCAGTAACTGATGTATCTGTTCAAGATGTTGAATGACATGCTTATGACACTTCTACCTCTAATGATGATGATGAAGATAATCATTAAAATTCCGATGATTTATCTCCTGATTCTCCACTGCCTGAATCTTCATGTGGTAGTAAATAGACAATGGCTAAGAAGAGAGATGGTGGTATTTTTGCTGGTGATGTAGATATTCTTAAAAGATAAAGAAGAACAGAAGAGGATTTAGACGAAAATATATTCCTTCTGATTCTGATGTTGCTGCAACAATTATTTCTTTACCAACAGCTACAATTCCTATTCATCAATCACAATCTACTTCACCACCACCTGATGTGTCCGTTTATATATATAGAAATAATGGTTCAACACTATAGTTAATAAATAAAACAACCTAAAATGAACTACACACTACAGGAAAGTGTACCCGACATATGGAGTATAGCCAAGGAAAGTCCAGATATCAAACCTAAGGACACAAAATCGAGTAATAAACCGTAGCTGTAAACCTAACAAAACGAGAAACTTACTAATTCAAGAAATGGAATTGATTTTAGGAAAATGAGTTTAAACAATTAAATAAATTATTAAAACTAAATTGATCAACTCAACACAGAAAGAACAACTAGAAATCATATATGAAGAAGATTCTACCCAGACTAGGAATCTTAAAGGAATCTAAAAAGATATCGAAAATGCCTGATTGAATGACACCAGATCTAATGATACAACCTATTCAGGAACATAAGGAATACTAGTCTAAGATCCTAATATATATATATATATATATATATATATATATATTTAGATACATACATATTTGTGTTTGCAGATGTAACATTCAAAAAAAATAAAAAATGTATATAAATAGCTTAAACGTGGATTTATGAAAACCACCAAAAAAAAAAACAAATGTCTATGCATGTATGCATTTAGGCAGCAGAAAGCAAAATAGGGGGGCTTAGTTAGAATGCGCAAAAAAAAAAAAGAAGTGGTCGAAGGTAGAAGGCAAAACTAGGGAGAAGCTCACGCAGGACGACCAGGAACGAGCCGAGAAATCGAGCAACGATGCATAATTCCGAGCTTAGATCGTGAGACTAGGTTGTGAACCACTTGAGGTAATCACGTTTCTTATCCTTGAACCACCATAGAAGAATGTGATGTGGGTTATGAACTAGGGTTCTAGAAACGTGAAATTGGGTTGAGTTTTGAGTAGTTATGGAATCCTAAATTCGTGTATAGTTGTTTTGGTAAGTTTTAAACATTCCTTGTTGTATGAATCATGGAAACCCAAGTTAAGGTTCATAAGAGTGAGATGAGAAAGATGACTCATTTGGAGTGACTAAGAAAAATATGATTTTGTTTTTGTCAAAATCCGAAAATATGTATAGAGTTGAAATTGAGGTGTTGTACTCTTAATAGTTGTCTAAAACTCATATGATGAAACTAATATGAGTTTAACCTAAACGGGTCAAATGGGTTAATTCGATCAAATTAGTATAAAGTTAGAATACAAATTATTCTAAAAAGATTGAAACCTCAATGGTGGATGAAAGGTGATGAGTGTGAGAAATCATGCAAAATATGATAAATATGTTAAACAAATTCAAACAGGTCGGATGTGTATAGTTTGTTAAATATATACATACATAGATATATATATATATATAAATATTCATGCAAATGTTTATATAAACATTTTGAACTGAAGGTTGAACGGATATAAAAATATATTGACCCGTATAGAGTTTAACATGAAAACATGATTTCAATCGAAAGGATAATCAAGCAGGATAATCCTTAGATAGAGGTAAGTAATCTAACCAGATTACTATAAGAGAAACGATGTAAACATGATTCGATGCAGAATCATGCGTTTTTATGGTGGGTTAGAGTTGTTATGATGGTTTTACTAATAATGATTGAACAAGATTAATGTATAGATATAGTAGAATACGCATGGATTGTATATGGTGGATTCATAGTAGTTTATAAAATATATGGTGGATTCATAGTAGTTTATAAAATATATGGTGGATTCATAGTAATTTATAAAATATACGGTGGTAAATAGAGGATACACCTCTATTATGGTGGTGGAAATTTATTTTCCTTATAGTGGCAAAATGAAAGGTTTGTACCTTCATTATAGTGGAGAAATGTAAGATTTATATCTTACTTATGGTGGTAGTAATCCTATTATATGGTGATTATGTAAGAGATGATTTCTTACTATATGGTGGATGGTGGATGGTGGACTCTGACTAATGTCAGTTTAAATAAAATGGTGGCAAATATTAATTAACATGGGTAGTCGTAAATATTCTTTTGTACAAATATGGTGGCATTGATTACTTAGCATTTTGCTAATTTAAAAATGTGGGGTGTAATTGTAGGTAAAGCTCCAATGCAATAAGGAACAAAAAAAGTCTCGGATTGGTTATCTAATATGTTGCATGATGCGTTGGTAAATGGTTTTGGTGAAACTTAAATTTTATAATAAGGGTGGTATCATTTTGGGTTTCTGTTGGTAAATAGTTATAACGAGTCGGACTTTTCTATAGTTTTGTTGTCAAATAGTACTAGTTACTATGACATGAATTAGTGATGGTGGTAATAGTTTGTTATTGTGTAAGTTGTTGGTTTTGAACAGGTTTATTTCGTAAGGAAATAGATGTTTTAAAATCGGTCATGTTGAAATTTTGAAAAATCTGGGACCATATTTCCGCACGTATTTTAAATAAAAGTATTATAAGGTGGGTGTAACAAGTTTGGTATCAGAGCACTGGTTTGAAAGACTGAATTATTGGGTGTAAAGATACTTAAACTCTAACATTTTGTACTCGTAAATCGGAAGGGTGAAACTTGATCCGAGACATTCCAAAAATATTGAACAAGCTTACAGGTATGTTGATTTGATCATAGTATGCCATTTGATACGTTAGAATAATGTTAATATACTTACTTGGATGAAGTATATTAATCAGTACACCTGGCCAGTGTTATGATTTATGTACGACACTCAGGTCATTTATGATCATCGTTCAAAAGTATTAAGTGTTACTACGTTGAGATGAATAAGATTGAACTTATGGGAGCATTATGATAATGTATATATTGTGGAGTTTATATAGTGGTGACTAAATGCATGTTAAATATAAGTGAAGGGTGTTAATTAGATATAGTAAGAAAGCGGTGATAAAACTATGTGTGTTTATAATATACAGACCCTAGTAGGGGTAAATTTCATCTGAATATTATTGCTGAGGGCGAAGACATACCAAATATTGTGGAAGAACATGAAAGTGAAGATAATGCGTCTTCACATAATGGTGGAGATGCAACTGGAATATTCAAGGAGGAAACTAGGAAGCAGATTTCGGAGGAAGTAGCAAAGGTATTTGAAATTACGATTCTACACTTCCTCGAGAAGAGGATAACAATAATTCAACAAAAGCTATCTAAGGTTAACTCAAATTTGATGATGAGATGAAAGAGAAGGAAACAGATAAAGAAAAGCAAACAAAAGAAAAGGAGACAAAGAGGGCAAGTTACAAAGACTTCATGGTATGTAAAGCCGATGAGTTTCAAGGTGAGATTGATCCATTGGAGGGTCACTGATGGATATCTGGAATAGAGGCTGTGTTTGAAACAACCACCACAGATGAAGTAAATTATGCAACTACTCTGCTCAAAGAACGTGCCAAAGATTGGTGGGATGCTCG
Organism: Mikania micrantha; assembly: GCA_009363875.1. NCBI lineage: Eukaryota > Viridiplantae > Streptophyta > Magnoliopsida > Asterales > Asteraceae > Mikania > Mikania micrantha. Next base: position 104,166,190 of record CM018693.1, on the reverse strand, counting down.
TAAGCAAGAAAAGGGTAAAGAAGGTGTTAAGGAAATTATGTGCCAGGATTTGGGAAGAAAGGGAAACTAGCACCAAGGTATGTTGTACCTTTTGAGATCCTGGAAAGGATTGGTCCCGTAGCCTACAAACTCAAACATCAAGTGGAGCTAAGCAATTCACGACACATTTCATGTGTCGAATCTTAAGAAATGCTTGGCTAATCATGATGTTCAGATTCCACTGGAAGACATTCAGATTCAAAACAACATGCAATTCATAGAATGTTCCAGTTGAGACCATGGATCATAGTGTCAAGAAACTCAATCGTAGACGTATCCCGATCGTAAAGGTACGATGGAAGGGCAAACGTGGTTTAGAGTTCACATGGGAACGTGAAGACCAGATGAAGCTCAAATACCCTCATCTTTATACAATATCTTTGGCTAATTAATTTCGGGACGAAATTGCCTTAACTATGGGAGACTGCAGCATCTGTACAGTAGTCATGTTATTCGTAGACAAGGATAGATAAGCTTGTAATTGTATTCAATATGTCAATGCGATTCATGTGTTCATGTTTGTGAGTTGTAGGATTTTCTTTATTTAAGTACAAGTATATATTTATTTAGAGTCAGTTACGCTAGGCAAGGACACTATTGTATTATATTGAAACCATGGTGGACTGGCGGCTGATAAGGAAGGTAGCTGAACACTACGTATGCCCTATACATATACTGCGTTCGTTGTATTAGGATAGTGTTAGTGCGTAGTGTTACGACGAATATTATGACAAACAAATCATTTAAAACAAATCGTAATGCGTAAGCGAGACTCGGTATCATTATGGGTGACGATCTGTAATGATATAAATGCCGAACTTATAATTACGAGTAAACATCAATAAATACATAAAAAGACCAAAAACGTATGTAATTACGAGTATACACGTCACTATATTCGTTAAACAGTCCGATAACGAAATAACAGTAAAATTAAGTGAAATATTACATTTTACATTTTACAATTTTAAAACTCATCAAAAAGAATCAAAGAAACTTAAATTTCAATTCAAAATATTCGTTACGTACCGATTACGACGCGTGCGTAGAAATACGCGAAACCGACACCAAGCAAGACCCCCGAACATGCGGAGAACCCCTCGGTGTATAAAAACCCTTATTTGACCCTATCTTCTTCATTTATTACAGCCCTTATCATCTCCCTCTCTAAAAATTCGTCCATGGCTTCCTCACACTAGAAAACCAACACAAATTCGACCATAACTTCCTTGATTCTTCACCAAATCGAGGAAACAAGATATCAAAACGATCCCCTCGACGAAAGGAAGCTAGTAGTACAAAGGATTGGCCCAAATTTGAGCTCATTTGGCCGGAATCTTAAAGAGAAGGTACTGATTTTCATGGTTTCGTACTATTCATCATCTTCTTGGGAAAAACAACCAATTTTGAGGCTTCAAGAACCATCCATTTGCTTCCCAATTCCTTGGGAATGCTTGATGATGTTGGAATGCACGAGTATAGGTTGAGAAGGGGACTGTGGTTCGAAGGAACATAGTATCGATGGGTTCAAGGATGAGGATTAGTGTCTACGGCTGGGTTTTGGATGAACAGCTTTTCATCGATCATGGCTAAGTTCGACGGGCCAAAACTGACCAAAGATCGTCGATATTGATGCTCCAAGGTTTTCCAAGTGAAACACACCCAATAAAATCGACCCCAATAGTATCGAAGAGATTGTCTGCCATCGATATTAGGGACCCATCGATATTATAGTATCGATGGGCACTATTTCGGACACGTGAAGTTTATCAGCTTGAGCCACCCTCATCAGCCAACATCTCTAAATTCTTTCAATATAATTGGTTAGCTTTAGATCATCCAAGGGATTTGGAGCCAAGAACTGTCGAGATTGCTAGTCTCGAAGGATAATAATCAAGGGTAAACACCCATCAATATTGTTAATATTGATAGGCACCCTCTTTGGCTTCAACCGAGTTCCCATGACTTTAACAAACATTCATGCTTCTGAAATCATAAAATTTGAACAATGTAACTTAGTTTAGGTAAATCTAAGGGGATAAAGACAAAGAAACTTGGGTGTTGGACATTTGCAAAACATATCGAAGTATTAAGGAACCATCGATATTGTCAATATTGATGGGTTACCTTAGGATCTTGGGGATCAATACTGTCAAGTTCGACCCACATCCATGGCTTGGATGTCGATATTAGCACCTGTCGAATCTCTAGAATAAATCAAATCAAATCAAATCAGTGAACCGATTATCATATGATCACTCAAGTCTAAGGGATCAATGAGGGTAGTTAACCCTCAACCGATTCTAGGAACTATCGTAATTCTCATTTGAGTTAAAGTTAACTTAGCTTAGTGGTAGTACCATTCCATGAACATAAGGGCTTAAACACAAGTCTTTTCAAGGAATATATGCAAAAACAAAGAGGTTAATCAATTCATAATCACATGTTACTAAGAGGCATAACAAGACTTGTGCAATAAGTAACATGACACATACATTTTCATAAATCAATCATTATTCTACGATTTCAATCATGCTTTTCAAGTTAATACAACACTCTTAGAACATAAAACAAGTTATACAAAGGGAAGATCATTAACATGTTAACAGAAATCAAGGTCAATGACATCATAAATCTTATATTATATGTATGATTACGATGATGTAGGAAGCATTTAGAGGTCTTGTTTTGTTAGCTATTCGTACAGGATCAGAGCCTACTGCTGTCAGGTGAGAACATTAGCCCCTCTTTTACTGTTTTACAACCGTTTTGGGGTGGAACACGTGACCAAACAACTTTAAAACTACAACATTTCAAATACAATATACAATAATATTTTGCAACAATCAAAGACTTTCCCTTTCATTCTAAAGTATTTACAAACATTTAAACACTTTTCTAGCAAAAGGTTTTATAAAAGGTTATATAAAATGTTTTGCAACTCTTCTACACAAAATTGTTTTATAAATGTTAAACACTTTTAAAGAATAAGATTTATAAACTCTTTTACAAAAACTTGTGTTTTCAAATAAATTTTATGATTCAAACCTTGTTATTATACAAGGACTTTCATCACAGTATTCAATCAAAGGTTTACAAACAAGGTACTCATTCATGGGATTCAATCAAAGTTTTTCAACTCAAGGTAATCAATCACTGGTTTTCAAAACACGGAATTCAACCATGGTTTCCAATCAAGTATTCAGTCAAGTTAAACGTTTATTCAATCTTAACAACAACTACATGTCATGGTGTTCATCATTGTGAGCAAGCTTATACACATCAAGACACCTCCAATCATTCTTATTCTTAATACTTTAACGTTAGTACTGGGTGATCACAACAAGGGAAAGTGGGACACGTTTTGGTTACGCCAAGGCTGTGGTTAGTGTTTAAATATGTTTTAAACCCTAACTGCAGATCCGATGCGCTATGGTAATATGAATTTGCTGCTAATTAACTTTACCAACATGGGTCATATTGACCAGGTTACGTCAAAACGGAGTTGTCTTCTGAGTAAACTGGTTAGTACAGCTCGTGTTGAATGCGTTTGCTGACTACTGATCTGACTTCAAATGTAATTTAGGACTTGATTAAATGTCGGCTTTTCTAGTAGACAGTCATTTGACTGTTTGCACACATTATTTTTACTTGATAATAGTTTGTGTTGCAGTTATCCATGACTTGTTTATACAATGCCTTATTCATATGTTTTCAACTACAGATTCATGATTTCAAATGTTAAACCTATTGTTCTCACCAACTACTTTTGTAGTCGACAGTTACTTTTCACGTGTTTTAGGTAATCAGGTTAGAGCATCACATGGACAACTAAGGAGACCATAGAAGATAGAACAAGATGAAGAAAAAGGTAGGATGGATTAGAAACTCACTTAATCCTGATTGTTTAATTGTCTTATCTGAGTTTATTTTGTAAACATTAATTTTGGGCATGTTAATTGTCTTTCTCTTGGTGGATAATTAGAATGCTTGTAACTAATCAAATGTCTAACATTATGAAAGTTAGTAATGTATTGTGGTTGTTCTTCTTTCAATACTTGTGCATGATTCAACCATTGATCGTCAACGCGCCATGGATTTCGCACGCAGCGCGGGGGGTGTGACAAAACCCCCCCATTCAATCCTGTTAAATTCGTTTGTTTTAAACTGAAATTTCATAGGGTTTACATGAAACCAAGATTTTTGAAACTTTGTGTGGTATTTAATTGGACTTTCATGCTCGTTTGTATCAAGAACCCCAAATGGTTTTAATTGAAAAACTCTATCAATCGAAATCATAAAATTCATAGTTGTTTGATGAAATTAATGTAGGGTTTTCATCAAGGAGATGATTCCGAAACCCCTTGTGTATTTTAATTTGATTGTCAAACTCGTTTGAATAGAATGCCCCAATTCGGTTGATAAGATGAACCCTAGAATTTGAAATCATGCAATTCAATGTAATTGCATGAAATTGGCATAGGGCTTTCGTTTAACACATCAGTTTGAAGCTGTGTATATGATTTAATTTGGTTTTGGATGGAAAGCGCCAAGTCGCTCATACCGATGAACCCTAATTGAAAACTCTTGAAATTCGACATTAGACTTGAAATCAACATAGGGATTTCCTTAGTCGAGACTTAAGGGTTGTGTAGGATTCGATTCTTACCCGAATTGATGTTGAATTTGGGTAGATCGACTTGAAGGTTGAGTTTCGGCCGGCTCTCGATCAAGATCTTCTATCGGAAACTTCTGGATAGAATTGATGTGTGCTAAAGTTGCTAAAAGTTCCTATTATGGTTTCTGGAAGTTCAATTTGGTGTATTAAGGTTAAATTATGTGGTTTTGGTAGTGAATAGCTGCAGTTTCGACTTTTTGGTTTACCATTGATTTAATTAAATCGTTAATGGGTTCAATAACTGATGTTAATTGATAATCATCATCAATGTTATGATTATGAATTTTTAATTCGATTAATTATAGTGGATTAATGTTAATTTCTAATTTCCTCTTGATTTACCAATGAATTTTGGCCATAAAAGTCAAAATTGTAAATTTTAGTTAATTACCAGTTTAATCCTTGATGTTTAATTGTTTTAAGACTGATTTTATTCAATTTCAGTCCTCCTAGTTTGATATTTTGCAATTCCTTGCAATTCATGTTAATTTTTGGTTAACGGAGTTAACCCGAAATACCGGAATGTCACAACACCCATCACAATGAACGCACATCACTTGGTTAAATAGATGCATTTTATTAAATGAACTCTCAATAACCTAATACTGAGAGAATGCTAACATAAGCTTGTGCTATAATCAAATCTCCACATTATATCAAGACTTCCAAAGATCAAAAAGACTTTAAAAGGCAGGATTAGGCAAAGGGTAGGTAATGTAGGGTTTTAAAGTGGCTAAAAGACAAAAGGAAAATCCGGTAGTTGACTTTATTACACAACAAAGACTTTAAACAATACAAACTAACAACATTTGGACTTTCTGACCTTCTATTCACACATTACTACATTTTTTTTCTTTTTTTCATTTATTTTTTTTGAACTACCAAGCAACATAAACACATAGCTTTCTAACTAACCGCATGTATGAAATAAAACTGTGTTAATCAAATGAAACTAGTTAGGCTCAACCTAGTGTCTAATTGGAATATATAATGGTTTAAAATAAAAGGAATAGAAAAGGCTAAGAAATGGGTGAACCTAATGCCTTAATCATATCTGTGTCAAATCTTAACCAAGGTCTCAAAATGTATACATTCACAAGTTCTAAAGCAATGCAACAGGTAGGACAAATTACACACAAACAAATTTGTGAATAAATAATGACTATTAAGGCGCAAAAAATCTCACTTGAAATGTGTGGAATAGGGTTAAATATATGGCCATAAATTGTTTTCAACTATCAAACAAGTTTCACTATCTTAAGAATCCCACACCCGTAAGTTTTGAAAACAAGTCCAGTTGGGAAAACTTTATCACACAACTTAAAGACTAAATGTATAACCAACTTAATGACTAACTTTAGCACAAAACTTTATGATTTACAATGAAATAGACTTGTTAAGCAATGTAAAGATAGGTAACCATGACTTACAAAGTTCAAGTTTTATTTTATTTTTGGTATTTTCAAAATTTGTCAATTTTTTCCCAAAAGTTAGGACTCAAAAGAAAGAAATAAAAAGAAAAGAATTTCCCCATCCCCACACTTGAAACACACATTGTCCCTAATGTGTCTAAAAACAGGGAAAAACTAAAACAAGAAAGAAAAAGAGGTACTTTGCTGACAAGTAATCCATGCAAACGTGTAAGCTCCATAGTGACCAGCTAAGTTCCAAATAAAATGTAACAACCATGAACATACCTGGGATCCTGTAACAGCTGCTCATGCGTCATTGCATGGCTCGACAAACAGGTTAGCACACAAATAGAACATAAAATAAAACAACTAAAAATGCAAAGTAAATACTTAAAAGGGACGAAAATGTACATAAATATGGGTTGCCTCCCAATAACGCTTGGTTTATTAACAATCTCAGTCGAGAGTTGTTTAACAGCACCGCATCCCACACTTAAAATATATATATCACCCCATAACTTACTATCGTGCAACGCCTTCAGGTGTGATTTGTAGTCGCGAAAATGCTCATATGCATGATTGCGCAACATCTTCAACTCGTGTAACAGATGAAACCTCAAATCTTTTGAAGTAGCCATGTCTAGGTTCATCGTCTTCAGTGCCCAATATCCTCGATGCTCCAAGTCAACTGGCAGATGACAGGTTTTGCCATATATCATCCGAAATGGTGTGGAACCAGTCGGTGTCTTATAAGCAGTGCGAAAAGCCCATAGTGCACCATCTAACTTATCTGTCCAATCTAGCCTATTCCAACTCAAACTCTTCTCCAAAATACGTTTTATACCCTAATTACTAACTTCAACCTACCTACTCGTTTGTGGATGATAAGCCGTAGCTACACTATGGGTCATCTTGTATCGTTACAAGGCTTTCTCCATCTGCTTATTGCAAAAGTAGGTGCCTCTATCGCTAATTAATGCTTTGGGGGTACCGAAGCGTGCGAATAACTTCATCAAAAGTCTCACTACAATACTGGCATCATTCATGGGACAAGGTCGCGCTGCTACCCACTTAGATACACAGTCAATAGCAACGAGGATGTAACGGTTCCCTCGAGAAATCGGGAACGGTCCCATGAAATCGATACCCCATAAGTCAATTACCTCACAAACCTGAATGGAAGTCTGGGGCATCTCATTCCTGGATGAAATGTTGCTAACTCTTTGGCAACTATCACAACTCTTCACGAACATCTACGCATCCTTATATATCATTGGCCAGAAAAAACAGAGTCAAAAACCTTCTTCGCCGTCAGTGTCGCTCCATGATGTCCTCTGGTTGGTCCCTCATGACACCCAACGTCGAATCACCTGATCCGCTCCAACCCTAAACAAGTACGGGTCGTCCCACACGTAGCGCTTCACTTCAGCAAATAACTTCTTTTATTGCTGGTGAGTCATCCCCTTCAATAACACAACATCAGCCATATTGTTTGCAAAGTTAGCAGGGCACGACAGCCCCTGGTGCTTGGCCTTTACTACCATCAAAAATTCATGAGGAAAGGTATCCCCAATGGCCATATCCCACATCTCCTCTCACTTAGGATTCTGAAGTCTCGATAAATGATCGGCGATCACGTTTTCTGCTCCCTTCTTGTCCCGTATCTTAATATCAAACTCTTGAAGCAACAGGATCCATCTAATTAAAAGCGGTTTCATGTCTTCTTGGCAAACAAGTACCTCAATCCCACGTGATCAGTGTACACGATTGTCTTGGAAAGCACGAGGTAAGATATGAATTTTTTTAATGCGAAGACCACCGCAAGGAGCTCTTTCTCAGTGGTCGTGTAATGCTCATGTGTGTCGTCCAAAGTCTTACTCGCATAGTAAATGGGTTGGAAGTGCTTGTCTCTTCGATGTCCTACAAGCACCCCAACCGCGATGTTGCTCGCGTCACGCATACTCTCAAATAGCCAACTCGAATCGGGGGCAATCAAAATCGAGGCATTCACTAAATTCTCCTTTAGTAGCTTAAACGCCCTCAAACACTCCTCAGAAAACACAAATGAGGCATCCTTCTCCAAAAGCTGAGTCATTGGCCTAGAGATCATGGAAAAATATTTAATGAACCTGTAACACCCCGACCGATGGTGGAAACATCGGGATGCCTCGAGGGATGGGTAGATTGTTCACAAGCTCATTTGCAACTAAAGTATCATCACATAACAATTAATTCAAATAAAGTATTTACCCAAAAATCATGTTTGTCGTGATTGAATTACAATGATTACTCAAAAGATATAGTTAAATTAACTAAATACTAATCTTCGTTGATCCAGTTAATTTTGCTAAGTTCAAGATCCTATGTGATGAGTCCAAAAGATGTAGAGCTATCCTGCCCTACCTACTTCTCCTCGTTTCCTAAAACATATAGAAAATCAAGTGTCAATTATGGGAGTAGTTGGTGAGTAATCATAAGTTTTATATTCTTCGAAAAGGTTTATAATAGTTTTATAAATATCACGTTTGAACCTGTAGGATAATACAAATCTGTATAACCATAACAAACACATCAAGTCAAATAATCCAAGTAATAACAGGTTATCAACCAAACACATTCATTCTCTCTCATCCAACATATCAACTCAACAACCAATAATTATCTTAATAGTCTCAATATCCATGGAGGACCTCAGTCAACTCTATAAACTATATTCCCAAATGATCATAAGTAATATTAATGTGCACCGCGGAGGACCGAAGTCAACTCAATCAACAATGACTCACATAAGTTATAATCATCCACATCCACAATAATATCTCAATAACAACCCAGCTCAACACATGTTATGTCAAAATCATAGTAATTTGGTATACATGTTCCACCCCTGAGTTTAAAAGCAAAAGATTTAAAAAAAGGGTTATGAGAACTCACCTTGATGTCTTATAAATGAATGTATCATAGAACACACGCTCACGCAAGTGGAATCGATGACGACTCAACAACCTGTATTTTATTGTGTTTCATACTCATAAATATATACGTTCTATCAATATTTAGTGTGCAATATGATTAAGCTTGATTTATAAGTGTGTCATTAACTTATGTAAATTTAGCTAAGTTATAATGAAACACTTTATGTTATACAAGCTATCATTATTAAAACGTAAATTTTAATACTTGTTCATTTTAAATAGATCATGATGATTTTTAATCATATGTCCAAGTATATTAATTTACGCATACACATATGGGTATATATGTTGCAAAGGTGGTAACCTCACATATACTCATATCCATTCGTGCATGCATCCATAATCCATGCATATATTATCTTTTTCTTGTACCAATGTTTAACCATTATACTTTAGGCTTTGAAAACTTAATTAAGTTTGGATGAAATAAAGATAATGGTGTTCAACAAATCCCAATTATGTAAACTTACAAGTATAGGTTTATGTGTTATAAGAAGGTGGTAACTTGACTTATATCCTTGCATGCATGGATATATGTTAACATATTCATCAAGTTAATTTCATGTATATCTAACCCTATCGATAATAATCAAGTTCAACTCGTAGCATCAATACCTAGGATCGACAAAACTAATTCATAATATCAACATTTCCATCAAATATGTTTATCATTAGCTAAATAATATCGATTGGATATTAGTAGCCGAACAAGTTCGATAAGTCCCATCATCGACATTAGAATGTCGACAACATCTTAGTATCGATATGGACCTTAACTGAACCTATTAAAATCGATGATGGTAAGTTCGAAGATCCCTCTATCGACATTGTCAATGTCGACAATGCCTTGTCCGAATAATATCGACAATTCACCATCGAGATTGTCAGTCTCGATGGTCTTGTGATGCCGGAATTCATGCATAGTATCGATAGGAACTAAGCAGGATTCCTTAAGTTCAATGATGAAGATTAGCCCAACATGTCAAGATCGATGGAGTATTATCGGCAGTCCTTAGGTTCGGCAGCCCCACCGTCGACATTGTTAGTATCAGTGGGGTTGTCTTCCCCATCAAGCCGTGATCCTCGATCACTTTTTGCAGGTTATACCCAGATCTTTAATCATTCATACGCATTCCCTTTTACAGGGTTAAGGTTGCAACAATCGTTTATGAAGATCGTGCAACAACTGGTTTTTCTTCTATTCAAAAACCAAAACGTAATTTACTAGATCTACCTTACAAACTCGATTAAATGCTTGAAATCTTCATGGGTTTACAATTTCCTTGATTGTTCGAACGATTTGGGACAAGAATCAAGTAAAATGGTTGAGATTTGAGTGAGAAAAGCTAGAGAGAAGTTGTGGAGAGAGAGAGAACCGGATTTCAGTTCTTGAGAGAAAATGGAGTGGAAAAGTGAGGAAGAAAAGGAGGTTACTCCCTTTTATACTCCGTAACAATCCCACGCATTCGGTTACATTTATTTACACGTTAATAATTTTAATTGCTATGTTTTTCACGAAATTTATATTTTAAATACGAAACGTTAATAAAATGATTTTATTAAAATGCTTTAAGGCGCTTATTCCTAGTAAACATTTTAATTCATTTTTCTTAAATTTAAGTATCGTAATTATTGTTTAGGTTATCTCATTTAAACGCGTTACTTACGTACGAATTCGTAAAGATCGTCACCTTTTCGAATTCAATGTTCGTATCGTATTTCAACTAAATTTACGATTCATGGAATATCGTCTCAGAATATTATTCTTAATAATTGTATTAATGTGAATCGTCACTCACGCGAATACATTATTAAGTTAACATTTCTGAAATAACATTCATGTTTAATTTATATTCGTGACCTCACCATCGCGTAATTGTTACCAATATCATTTTCATTATTTTAGTGAAATATGTTTATCAATTATCAGTTTTCTCAATCCTCAATCCCACTAAATCATATCACTGACACATCCATGATAGACCAAAATAAGTTTATGTATAGGGCTCACGTAGGAGTCGGCCGCAACCTATCCAGCCACCGTCCCACCACCATTTCAATAAACCATGACCATGTGTCCTTGAATATATTTAGTGAGCAAACCTTAGCCTTTACCAATTCCAAACCAAAACCAACTCATATCAAAATTAATCAACTGCAATAAACCCTTTAATTCAGTTTAGATATTTTTCAAACTAACTTCCCCATGGTTTATGCTTAATAATCATATATTCTCATCAATGTATACCATCAATATTATCATCAGTCAAGTCAATAATAATCAAATTATCGTAACAAGTTCTATCAGTACAAGTATATATGTAAAGACATACCTAAAATACAATGATGTTACATAACCGCTGGTAGAAACCGACGTGGCCTAATAAGCTTCTAATGGATTTCACGTTGGTGGGTGGTGGAAGTTTGCTGATGGTCTCTATCTTAGCTTTATCAACCTATATCCCAGCCCTTAAAATCTTACGCTCTAAACCTATCCCTTCTTTTACCATAAAATGGAATTTCTCCCAATACAACATCAAATTCGTCTCAACACAACATGCTAGCATCCTATCTGTCACACTCCGAGCCGGCGGGTAGGATCGGGTTTCCCCGACGGGCGGAAGGTTCCCGGGGCGCGATATCGTGAGCGATAATCGAAATGATCAGATTGTTTACATTGCACATGATATATAAATGAGAAACTTGCTAGAATAAAATAGAATTACAAAGTTAAATTACATCAGTTAAGTTTATAATAGTCCAAAAGAAACAACTCTTCAGTTGACCTGTTCGTCCCCTGAGAAGTCATGCAAAAATAAAGTCAACACATGGTTGGTGAGTTCATATGGTTTAGTATTTGAAAATTATTTGAAAATCCCTTTCGGTAAAGACCCTAACCTCATTAACTTCAATGTAATATCCATATCGGTATGCTTATATATAGGGCATACCCCTGAGTCGAGCCTACAAGCCCGCCCAGACGCCATCCCACCTTGCACACTTGATACCACCAAGATTTGAGCTTCCAAAGCTTAGAGAGAAGGTGGTTTTCTTGTTAGGAACTAGAGAGAGAGGGAGTAGGACGAGATTAAGAGAAAGATGGGTGAAATGGTGGTGGTTGTGGCATTTAATGCCCACATTAAATGTGGGATAAATACCCGATCGTTTGGTCTCGTTCGGTTTCGCGTAAAATGCCGGTTCGCGTAGTTTTCGCGACGAAAAGACACGGTTTTAAAATTAGAAATCATTTAATTATTCCAGGTTGTGATTCCTAATAAAATAACTAATATCTTCTATTTATTTCAAATTTGAAATATCAATTTACTGTTTAAATCGAAACGTACGGTCGTCGCGCGTATTCGTTCGAATCGTCACTCGTACGAACACGACGATAACTATACTTTTCAATCTTGTTTTCTAATTATAGAATATCATTCAGAACGTTAAACTTTCAGATATATTCGTACAGATCGTTACATATACGAATAACCCGTCAATTTAGCATTCACGTAACGATATTCGTGTGTTTTGTTCTTTAAAGTCTCGCATACGTTTATACATAATAAATCCTAAACAAATAATCACATGATGATTCTGTATTGTCAAATAATTATCTGACTCAAGAACCCCATTTCTGAACTTTGTTTTCTGAACTAAATCTGAAATGTGCTTTGATAACATGTAATGGGAATGATATACAATTGATAACTGAAATATGTACCTGATTTACTGTTCATGTACTGTAGAGATCACTGTTCCGACGACGGTTCCGGCACTGATGTTACAGTCTCCCCTTGTTAGAGAAATTTCGTCCCGAAATTTAAGAGTTGATATCGGGTACGGCTTCCTCTTCAAATAGTTGGGGATACTTTGACTTCATGTGATGTTCTCGTTCCCAAGTAAACTCGGGCCCGCGTCTTGAGTTCCATCGAACCTTTACAATCGGAATACGGCTTCGCCTCAGTTGTTTAACCTTGCGATCCATAATTTCCAAAGGTTCTTCTATGAAATGTAACTGTTCATCTACTTGAATTTCTTCGATCGGAATGACGAGAGACTCGTCAGCAAGGCATTTCTTTAAATTCGAGACGTGAAATACATCATGCACCGCACTGAGTTCATTTGGTAATCTCAGTCTGTATGCCACAGGACCAATACGTTCGATAATCTCGAACGGTCCTACGTACCGTGGTGCTAACTTGCCTTTATTCCCAAAGCGAACTACACCCTTCCGTGGAGATACCTTCAGCATAACACGGTCTCCCACTCGGAATTCCAACGGCTTGCGCCGTTTGTCAGCGTAGTTCTTTTGTCTGCTTCTTGTCGCTTGTAATCTTCTCTGAATCTGGGCAATCTTATCAGTGGTCTCTTGAATAAGCTCTGGCCCAGTTATACGATTATCTCCCACTTCAGTCCAACAGATCGGTGATCGACATTTTAGGCCATAAAGAGCCTCGAATGGTGCACATCCGATACTGCTGTGATAACTGTTATTGTAGGAGAACTCGATCAGTGGCAAATGGGAATCCCAGTTCCCACCGAAGTCCAATACACAGGTTCTTAACATGTCCTCCAGGGTTTGAATAGTACGTTCGCTTTGACCATCCGTTTGTGGGTGGTAAGCTGTACTCAGATTTAACTGCGTCCCTAGAGATTTCTGCAATGTTGCCAGAACCTTGATGCGAATCTGCTGTCTTAATCTGAAATAATAGACAATGGCACACCGTGGCGTACCACTATCTCGTTGATGTATAATCTTGCCAGTTTATCCTTGGTGAAGTTCTCACGCATGGGCAAGAAATGAGCAGATTTTGTTAAACGATCAATGATTACCCAAATTGTATCATGACCACTGGAAGTGCGGGGTAGCTTGGTAATGAAATCCATAGCTATTTGTTCCCACTTCCAGAGCGGAATCTCAGGCTGTTCCAGTAAACCAGAAGGTCTCATGTGTTCCGCCTTTACCTTCGCACATGTAAGACACTGATCGACGTACTCGGCTATGTCTTTCTTCATTCCAGACCACCAATAAAATCCACGCAGGTCTTGGTACATTTTATCAGCACCTGGATGAACAGAGTATTTAGTCTTGTGTGCTTCATCGAAGATAAGTTTTCTCAAATCATCTACCGCTGGTATCCATATATGTTCCCGGTAGTAGATCATTCCATCAGGTTTCGTGTCGAACTGTTTCTCTGCTCCGCAATCAAGTTCCTTCTTCAAATTACCTCGGTCAAGTGCTTCTTGTTGTGCTTAAATAATCTTGTCACTTAAACTGGTCTACACGGTTATCCCCATTGCTCTAACACGTAGGGGTTTGACCCGTTCCTTCCGGCTCAAGGCATCAGCTACAACATTCGCCTTTCCCGGATGGTACTTGATCACACAATCATAGTCATTCAGAAGTTCAACCCAACGGCGTTGTCGCATGTTGAGCTCCTTCTGATCAAAGATGTGCTGCAGACTTTTGTGATCAGTGAATATGGTACACTTGGTGCCATATAAGTAATGTCTCCAAATCTTCAAGGCGAAGATTACTGCTCCCAGTTCAAGATCATGAGTAGTGTAGTTCTTCTCGTGAACTTTTAATTGTCTTGAAGCATAAGCAATAACTTTGTCACGTTGCATTAGTACACAGCCTAGTCCCTGATGGGAGGCATCACAGTATACAACAAAGTCATCACAGCCTTCTGGGAGAGATAGAATTGGAGCATCACACAATATCTGTTTCAATATCTGGAAAGCATCTTCTTGTTTTTGATCTCAGACAAACGGTTCACTTTTCTGAGTTAACTTAGTGAGAGGCAGAGCTATCTTAGAAAAGTTCAAGATGAACCTTCTATAATAACCTGCCAATCCCAGAAAAGACCGTATCTCCGTCGGTGTCTTCGGAGTATCCCAGTTCTTTATCGCCTCGATTTTGGGAGGGTCTACGTGTATTCCCTCACTGTTGACCACATGACCCAGAAATTGAACTTCTCTTAGCCAGAATTCACATTTAGAGAATTTGGCATAGAGTTTCTTTTCCTTCAATAGCTCCAAGATCTTTCTGAGGTGTTCCTCGTGCTCTGTTTTTTTCTTGGAATAAATCAGTATGTCATCAATAAAGACAATGACAAACTGATCCAAGTACGGCTTGCACACTCGGTTCATGAGGTCCATGAAAACCGCTGGTGCATTCGTTAATCCGAAAGGAATCACTAGGAATTCGTAATGCCCGTATCTGGTTCGGAAGGCCGTTTTCGGTATATCTTCATCTTGAACTCTAAGCTGATGATATCCAGACCGCAAGTCAATCTTTGAGAAGTATTGAGCTCCTTGTAGTTGGTCAAACAAATCATCAATCCTCGGTAATGGATACCGATTCTTGATGGTTAGTTTGTTCAGCTCCCTGTAATCTATGCACATTCTGAACGATCCGTCTTTCTTTTTCACTAACAAGACCGGAGCTCCCCAAGGTGAGTAGCTCGGTCTGATGAAACCCTTGTCAAGTAGCTCCTGTAACTGATTAGACAATTACTGCATCTCTGAAGGTGCTAACCTGTAAGGAGATTTAGCAACAGGAGTTGCTCCAGGAATTAAATCAATACGAAATTCTACCGGTCGCACGGGTGGCAAACCTGTTAGATCTTCAGGAAATACTTCAGGATACTCTTTCACTACGGGTACGTCTTGAATCTTCTTCTTATCCTTCTCTTTTTCCACCACATGAGCCAAGAATGCAACGCAACGTTTCTGTAGACACTTACATGCCTTTATTCAAGAGATGATTTTGACACTTCGTTTCACTTGATCCCCTTTAACTTCAATCACGCGATCACTCGGCAAGGGAATTAGAAGTAGCTTTTCAGAACGAATGACTTCCACTCGACTAGAGGAAAGCCAATCCATTCCAACAATGATATCAAAACTGCCCAACTCTATCGATATCAAATCGAGGGTGAATGTATGACCATTAAGTGTCAATGGGCAGTTCCTATAAATTGTACTAACTTTAATCCGTTTCCCGTTAGCTACTTCTATAATGTAAGGGGAATCTAATTGTTCCTCTACTGAATCTAATTGGCATGCAAAATCGGTAGAGATAAAACTCTGATCCGCACCAGTATCAAATAGAACAGATGCATAAAAGTCATGTAAGAGAAACGTACCAGTGACCACATTTGGGTCCTGGCGTGCAGCTGGTGCTCCGATGGCAAAGGCTCGTCCACGAGGAGCTTGAACTGCCTGTTGAGCCTTCTTCGGGCAGTTCTTTGCAAAGTGGCCTTGGTCACCACAGTTATAGCATCCTCCATTGTTCTGATTAGCTGGTGGATGAATAGCCAAAGCAGCATTGTTGACCGCTTGGTTAGGTGTCATCCGGCAGTGTTGGACCCAATGCCCCTTTCTTCCACATCCCGTGCATTGTTTGCAGGGAATGTTAGCAATGTGATGATACTGACACTTGGTACACAATGGATGTGGGCCAGTATACTGTTTCTCGGGCACATTTTGTTGTGCCACAGCTACTTGGTTGAGGGGAGTAGCCACAGTGTAGTTCTTGATGAATTTCTGTTTCTTCATCGGATGTTGCTGGTGATGAGGTTTCTTTGAAGACTCTTCATTGCGTTTGTCGGAGTCAGCCTCTTTCTTTAAAACTCCAGAGGCTACCATTAGATCAGTGAGTTTTCCCGACAATCTCACTGCTGATTCGACAGTAGTAGGGTTGGTTGAAACAACCATACCCTGAATGCAGGTGGGGAGTCCACCTACATAACGGTCTATCCTCTTTTCTAAAGATGGTACCATGTCGGGTACCAAAGCAACCAACTCATGGTAACGAGTTGTATACCCCATGTGATCAGCCCCCTTCATCACATGGTTGGATAACTCAACCTCCAGCTTCTGCAACTCATTCTTGGGGCAGAATTCTGTTCGCAGCAATGTCTTGAAGTCTTCCCATGGCATGGCCATAGCTTCCTCTCTTCCTTGGGCGTTGATCTGACCGTTCCACCAAGTCAGAGCCCGTTTGTTGAATGTTCCAGATGAGTAACAGACCTTGTGGTGTTCGGGGCAGCTGCAGAGATCCAAGGTTGCCTCAATCTTCTCAATCCATTGGATTAATCCAACGGCTCCTTTAGACCCACTGAAGCTGGGTGGTTTACATCCTACAAAGGACTTGTAGGAGTAATGTGATGATCCTCCAGTATTTCCACTAGCTTCTCCTGATGAGTTGCCAGTGTTATTGATCTCGTTGCGGAGACGAAGGAACATCTCCGATATTGCCTCTTTCATCTGATTTGTCATCTGGCTACTCGGTAACGTCACCAGAGCGATAGTAGTAGGATCCAGAGTCGGTGTTGTGCCCAAACCAGATGGTTGAGTAATCAAAGGAGGAGGGGGAGGAGGAGGTGGAGGAGGTGGTGGTGGTGAATCATTTGGTGACGGTGTAGAGGAGTGTGGAGCCAAGTCTCGTGGTGGTAGCTGTATCAAGGGAGGCTGTCTTCTCGGCGGCATTCTGATCATAACCAATAAAGTTATTGGTTAGTGCAATGATCAAATATAGAAGACAGTATGCAAGAAACTCCTAAGTCCTGTTTCTCTATATGCAGGGTCCCTAAGTTATAGTCTAGGCCAAACCGTTTAAATAAGTGACCTATATTTCTCTATAACCATGGCTCTGATACCAATCTGTCACACCCCGAGCCGGCGGGGTAGGATCGGGTTTCCCCGACGGGCGGAAGGTTCCCGGGGCGCGATATCGTGAGCGATAATAGAAATGATCAGATTGTTTACATTGCACATGATATATAAATGAGAAACTTGCTAGAATAAAATAGAATTACAAAGTTAAATTACATCAGTTAAGTTTATAATTTAACAAAGTAAATCTACTATAACATCATAAATCTTGTATCTTGTATCTCCACAAGATATACAAAATAACTGTGTATGATGTCCAAAAGTATGCAGGTCCAAAAGCTAGGTCCTCTATCTGTAACCTAGTCCAAAAGAAACAACTCTTCAGTTGACCTGTTCGTCACCTGAGAAGTCATGCAAAAATAAAGTCAACACATGGTTGGTGAGTTCATATGGTTTAGTATTTGAAAGTGATTTGAAAATCCCTTTCGGTAAAGACCCTAACCTCATTAACTTCAATGTAATATCCATATCGGTATGCTTATATATAGGGCATACCCCTGAGTCGAGCCTACAAGCCCGCCCAGACGCCATCCCACCACATACTAATACACATATGACACCGTTGTTAATGACAATTAAGCATTTTTACCCTACACCTCTGATTTAGATTATGCTTTCCAAAACTTGATTTACCTTTGATTCTCTTGAGTTCATCATCGACACATGATTTCCCAAAAGCCAGTGATAGAGAATAAAATGTTAAATATTTAACTAAATAATTAAATAAAACATTTAAATACAACTAAGACATGATGATTGGGCCTTATTTGACTCAATCAATTAGACTTAGTTGTTGGTGGTTGTCCAAGTTGTAACCTCTCACACGTGACCCATGCCAGGCATAACTCACAAGGAGTACACCTGAACTGACCGGGATTTTAATGTTTTGCCCTTACAGCTTGACCCAATGGTCTTCTGTACATGCGGGGACTTTAAGGATATCCTTTGGTTCTTGATCTCATTGATTCTCTTGATATGATTTTGATAATGATTTCCTTTGATGGTTCATGTTATTGCCCGTATAGCCTGACTACAAGAATCTTCTATACCTGAAGGGGACTTTATATTTGTGTTACACGTGGTCTTGATTCCCTATACAACTGACATCCACCTTAACTCAATATTAATGATTTCATTATATTGTAATGATTTCATTATTTCAATGATTCACCCACATTTATGATTTCTGATTCCTTGAGTCTCTTGATCTTGATCTTTAGAATTCCATGATTCACAATGATAATTGATTCTTGATTATGATTCTTTGTTCTCAGATCCCACACTGAATTAGATTTCCTTTGAATATAATCTTTTGTTTTAGTTCATTTGATTTCACTTTGAATTTAGATTTTTGAATTTGAGCTTGATGGCCTAAGGGTTTATTTAGAGTTAAATTTAAAGTATTACTCATAAGAGTACTTTAATTAACTTGATAATTTGATCTGTTTAATAATTACCTAGACAGGAGTCTAGGAGTATCAACAAACATATATATGTAAAACATATAATAAATAAAAGCATTAAAATAAACAGTTTAAAATAAAACAGTTTACGCATGCTTCTCAGCCCCGCGTTTTAAAATTAAAATGTTTAGAAAAGGGGCAATGAACTCACCTGTGTTGCTATGTAAAGTTCTATCACAAAATGTGCGCTCTTGTTGTAGCTTAGGTTTCTTCAGTTCCTGAGTTATTTTATAAGAATTCGAATATAATAAGTATGCGTTATAGTCGTTGTGCCTAAGGTTGGGTCTTGTTGTGTGTGCAACTAAGTGCCTTAGTGCTAAGTGTATCTAAGATCTAATCTACCTTAGTTACCCTTATTATGACCCCAAATCCCATGGTTTGTTATAACAACTTACTGTTATATTTTACAAAAATTTGGGCAGAGTCTCCTCTGTATCTCTTTTAAAATCCAGACAATTATATTGTCTATTTTACAACAAAATCTCAATCAATGATATGACAACTAACTTTTATAACTAAATAAACTTAAAAGAAACCAATGACCTTTATAAATTACCTTTCAAATTAAACAAGATTTGAGAAAATTATAAAATTAACGTTTATAAATTTATAACACCTCCATTTTAATTAAAAACATCATTATTTGAGTTTAAATAATATTCAATGTATAATGGGCTTAATTAAGCCCTATTGGGCCCACTTAGACCCAATAACAAACTTTGGTTTCAATTTGATATCCATGCTTTCTAATTGATCAAGATTCAAGTCCTTAAATGGTCTCATGTAGTTAATTACACATCTAAGCAAATTATTATTTATAAAACATTTCACAATGTAAATGTTGATAACCTAGTTCATCACTTGATATTAAACCCCTTGTTATTTGTCTTTGATGCTCGAATCTTTAATAACCAATTGTTACACCAGATTTGATATTTCCTATCATTCCCATGCACAAACATATCCCATGCACACACACAACCTTTAACTTGTGCATGCCCATATACACAAACACTATATGCCAAGAAAACCGAGGATTGTAGTGACCATCCTAGTTCTAACACCCCTAGGACAGCGAACCTTTTTGAGAAAACACCTAAGGGTTCGGCTGTCATCACCTCACTAACGAACCCTTAGGGTTCGGCCATGAGGAGAGAAGGTTCGGTCGTGACAGAGGTAAACGAACCATGAAGGTTCGGCTGCAGTCCACCCTAGGTTCGTGACCACCTATAGTTCGGCCACGGAGGGTTTGCCAATCAATGGTTCGTCATGCGAAGGCTCGTGGGTCCTATGATTCGTTCGTCACCTATCTAGGTTCAGCTAACACAAGATGGTAACAGGTTCGTTGCAGGTGTACCCATGATGATGCAGGGTTCGTTGCAGGGTAAAGGTTCGGCTAGGAGATCTGCTAGGTTCGGCCGATTATTCACTCAGCTCACCAGGGTTCGGCCGACTTGCTACCAACGAACCTGAATTCGTTTTCTTCTCCAACGATTCTCACCTGTTACAAATAAATTCCTAGTGTTTTCTAGTGGCTAGCCATGGCTTATCTCCAAGTTTTTTAAGTGTTTAAAGCTAATTATCTTAGCAATAATTACAAGAACTCGTGAAACCCTACAAAACCGAATTTAAAGTGGATATTTACCTCAAATTCCACGGTTGGATTTTTGTTTTTCTTGTACTTCTGTGATCTACAAGATGAAAGGATCGTAATGACACCTAGCACACTTGAATCCACCTAGATTTGAGCTTCTAAAGCTTAGAGAGAAGGTGGTTTTCTTGTGAGGAACTAGAGAGAGAGGGAGTAGGACGAGATTGAGAGAAAGATGGGTGAAATGGTGGTGGTTGTGGCATTTAGTGCCCACATTAAATGTGGGATAAATACCCGATCGTTTGGTCTCGTTCGGTTTCGCGTAAAATGTTGGTTCGCGTAGTTTTCGCGACGAAAAGACACGGTTTTAAAATTAGAAATCATTTAATTATTCCAGGTTGTGATTCCAAATAAATTAACTAATGTCTTCTATTTATTTTAAATTTAAAATATCAATTTACTGTTTAAATCGAAACGTACGGTCGTCGCGCGTATTCGTTCGAATCGTCACTCGTACGAACACGACGATAACTATACTTTTCAATCTTGTTTTCTAATTATAGAATATCATTCAGAACGTTAAACTTTCAGATATATTCGTACAGATCGTCACCTATACGAATAACCCGTCAATTTAGCATTCACGTAACGATATTCGTGTGTTTTGTTCTTTAAAGTCTCGCTTACGTTTATACATAATAAATCCTAAACAAATAATCACATGATGGTTCTGTATTGTCAAATAATTATCTGACTCAAGAACCCCATTTCTGAACTTTGTTTTCTGAACTGAATCTGAAATGTGCTTTGATAACATGTAATGGGAATGATATACAATTGATAACTGAAATATGTACCTGATTTACTGTTCATGTACTGTAAAGATCACTGTTCCGGTGACGGTTCCGGCACTGATGTTACACTATCCGAGTTCCTCAGGAAACGATCAAAGGGACTCCCAAAGACAGAAAAATAATCCACGAACACCTCTATGGAGTCCTCAGTCATATCATGGAAAATTGCCATCATACATCGCTGAAAAGTGGCTGGAGCGTTACACAACCCAAATGGAATGCGGCGATACGCAAAAGTGCCATAAGGGCATGGTGGTCTTTTCTTGATCCTCTGTAGAAATAAGGATATGAATATAACCAGAAAATCCATCAAGGAAACAGTAGAACTATTGCCTTGACAAACGCTCCACCATCTGATAGGTAAAGGGTAAGGGAAAGTGATCTTCCCTTGTGGCATCATTCAACTTCCTAAAGTCAATGCAGACTCTCCAACATGTGACTGTCCTCGTTGGAATCAACTCATTCCTCTCATTAGTCACCACTATCATCCCCCTTTCTTGGGAAGAAATTGAACATGATTGACCCATGCAGAGTCTGAGATCGGGTAAATCAGACTAGAATCTAACAACTTAAGCACCTCTTTCTTAACAACCTTCTGCATGTTCGGGTTCAGCCTCCTTTGGCTTTGTGTGACAGGCTTAAATTCAACCTCCATAAAAATCATATGCGTGCAAAAGGAAGGCTAATACCCTTGATTTACATCTTCTTCCATGCAATTTCCTATTTATGTGCCTTCAGCACATCAATCAATCTCTTCTTATCCTCCTCCATCAATTCAGCAGCAGTAATGACGGGTAATCAGGAATCCTCGTCCAAAAATGCATACTCAAGATGAGATGGAAGTTCTTTAAGCTTCAAGGATGGGGGTGCCTCGATAGATGGCTTATCAGCTAGCTCTGCTCTGTATAAAACCTTACACACTTTTTCATAGATCGGTCTCTCATCAATCAAAATATCCAGAAGTTGCTTACTGGAAGGAACAAACATCTCTACCTCCTTATCCTCATTAATCTCAGGTTCGCCTATCCTAATCTCGCTCAAGCAACAATCCATATGTGACATGACAATGTCAATGAAGTACAAGGTGCCGTCTTGGCTCTTAGTATGCTGCAAAGATCTACAGATCTCGAAAGTCACTGTCTCGTCTGCAACTCGAAGAGTAAGCTTACCATCACAAACATCAATCAATGCCTTAGCGGTAGCTAAGAATGGACGACCTAAGATTAGTGGAACTTTCTCACCCTCCTCCATATCTAGAATCACAAAATTCATAGGGAACACAAACATATCTATGTTAACTAACAAACTCTCTAGAATGTCTCTAGGATACTTGACTGATCTATCAGCCAGCTGGATGCTCATGCGGGTGGTTTCAGGCTCGCCTAAGTTTAATGTTGCAAAAATTGAATTAGGCATAGAATTTATGCTCGCACCAAGATCTGCTAATGCAATGCTAATAGATGATCTTCTTGATGTGCATGGGATAGTGAAACTACCCGGGGCAGTCCTCTTCTGTGGCAGCTTGTTATGAACAACTGCATAACATTTCTAACTAAGGGTGAGAGTTGACAACTCCTACACCTTCCTCTTGTTTGTCAACAAATCCTTTAGAAACTTTGCTTACTTAGGAATATGCTGAAGTGCCTCAACAAATTCGATATTAAATTTGAGGTGCTTGAACAACTCAAGAAATCTCCCATATTCCTTCTCATATTTCTGTAGAAGGACTCTCGCAGGGTATGATATCTTAGAAAAGTGAATTTCAGCATCCTTCTTCTTCTTCTCGAGAGTCTTCTCAGGTTGTGTTGTACTTGCTGGGACTAACCTAGTGGGTTGCTAATTCTTCTTATACTTAGCCTAATGGGTTGCCACGTGTCCCAGACGTCTAGACTTTACCAGAATTATAAAAAAAAAACCCTGAACATCAGAAATCCAATTTTAAGCCCTGAAACTTCCTAAAATGCCACTTTTTAACCCCGGAACTTCTGAAAATTATATTTTTAGCTTCCAAATTCATCAAAATTATTTCAGGCTTCGGTTTCTTCACAATTACGAACGATTATTAGACGAAACCTACTAAAGTGACATTAAAATTAAAAATAAATAAAAATAATTTAAATTACCTAAAAATTAAATGAAAATCTAATGAAATAAGATAAAATACTATAAATTAAATACTAAAACGATGTATAAATAACGACACATCAAACATCCCCACACTTAAACTTTGCCTGTCCCTACTCACACTTAAAACACCGCAAAACAAAACCTAATTCAAAAACGGTTCACATCTGACAAAACCGAGCATAAGTTTACGAATTAATTACACAATCAATCACTAGACTTACGACGGTCGATAGATTTACAACCCAATCGGACAGAATGAAGCAATTATTATAAACATGGGATTTCCTAATCAAGATTCACCTATTTGTCAAGTATCAATCCATCTACGCTAACATCCTTCACAATGAACACTCATTACTTGGTAAAATATATGCATTTTATTAAATGAACTGTCAATAACCTAATACTGAGACAATGCTAACAGAAGCTTGTGCTATAATTAAATCTCCACATTATATCAATACTAACACAGATCAAAAGGACTTTAAAAGGTAAGCATAGGCAAAGGGTAGGTAATGTAGGGTTTTAAAATGGCTAAAAGACAAAAGGAAAGTCCAGTAATTGACTTTATTACACAACCAAGACTTTAAACGATAAAAACTATCAACACTTGGTCTTTCTGACCTTATATTCACACGTTACTGCATTTTTTTCTTTTTTTTTCGATTTCTTTTGTTTTTTTCAACTAGAAGCAACCAACATAAACACATAACTGTCTAACTAACCGGATATCTAAATTAAAAATGGGTCAATCAAATAAAAAGGTTTAGGCTCAACATGGTGTCTAAATGGAATATAATGGTTTAAAACAAAAGGAATAGAAAATGCTAAGAAAAGGCTGAACCTAATTCCTTAATCACATGTGTGTCAAGTCTTAACCAAAGTCTCAAAATGTATACATGCACAAGTTCTAAAGAAATGCAACACGTAGGTTAAATCACACACAAACGAATTTGTGAATAAATAAAAACTATTAAGGCTCAAAAAATCTCACTGGAAATGTGTGGAATAGGGTTAACGATATGAGCATAAACGGTTTTCAACTATCAAACATGTGACAACTGGTACCTGACCGTACGGCAAATCCATACGGTGTGTGTACCTACACCTATACTATGTGTGAACATTACGTGATGAACAGTATGTGACAACAAACCAGTGGAAACAATTAACAGCTGTAAATATGCTAATGAGAATTGAAATATAATTATACAACAATATAATGTAAATAACAGTTGTATGTGTTTAAGTGAAAACTTAAATACAGTGAATACAACAACTCAAGTGAAGCAACAGTATGAGAACAAATAACGAAAACATATCGGTTGCGATCTGATCTTCACAAATGACAGAAATCAGATGGCCGATAATTCTATGAGCAAACAATGTGAAACAAGTGTGATTAGGTGCAATCAGGTGTGTTAGTTGAGTCCGTCTGTGAGAATGTTCCATGCAAAACAATAACTCAGTATCGTGTACGAATAATAAACTGACAGCGTGTTTGCATGGGTGACGATTCACACAAACATATCTGTGGGTTTAACGCTCCGAACGATAACTGATAAGCAGAAAACTAAATCAGAAAATGAAACGTACGATTGTATTCGTACAGCTAGCGCTCTGTACGAAAACGCGCGTAAGTGATGTTTTCTGACGAAACGGAGAAAACAAACGATCTCGAACGTTAAATAATAAAAATAAGACAAAAATAACATATTCTATGGAATTAACTCCTAAACCCTAATTTATAACCTTAATTTAATGAAACGACAAGTGATTTTCGATCCAAAAACGAAATAACATGGTTTAACGACGAATCGCGATCGAGACAGTAAAATAGGTAAATTTAATTATTTACATTTTACAATTTTGAAACTCATCAAAACAATTCAGGAAAACTAAATTCCGCGTTGAAATAGTTGTCGTGTAGCCGTAAAACACGCGTGTTAAGTTCCGGAAACGTAATGAAAATGAAAACCGAGCAAACGAAACGAACCCGAACACCCTCGGGGTATAAATACCCTACAAGAGTTCATCTTCTCCATTTATCTCCCCCACTCTCTTTCTCTAAACCCTAATCTCGGCTCTCTCTCTACAATCTTCAACCTTCAAACCTCAAGAACTCACTCGTTTCTCAACCAAATCACTCCCTCTTGGTGCCAAAGCGAAGCTGTTGAGCTCCTCTACACGAAAGTACAAAGGATCTGTTCTAACAGCCACTAAATCGGAGGTAATCTGAACTTGAAAGTGGCAAAAATTAGGGTTTTCACCCTTATGCCGACCCAGCCACCAAAATCGGCTCCAAAGCCTTGTTCTTCTAACCCTACTCCTTCGAGAATAATCACCACAAACACGACAACAGAGGACCACCATTTACACCGGCTAGAACTTGGAATGAACACCATGGAGGAACCCCGACCTATAGCCCGACCGAAAGGCCAAGGGCCGAATGAGGAATGGGACTGCCGAAGGGGTTGCGGCCGAAGGGAATACAACCGAATGAAAACCAGGCCGAATGGGTCCCCAGCCTAACCAAGATTCATCCACATGGGTGCTATTCGGTCCAAAGGATCATTCGGCTAAGGTGGGACCGAATGGTTTCATCATTCGATCGGCCTCCTGATTCGCGAGAAACTTCCTTCGGTCATGTGAAGTCCATTCGGACAGGTCTCATTCAAGGAGCCATCTGAGCTGGTCGGGAGTCTTTTTTCTCATTCGCATGATGACATCCATTCAGCAAATGCATGGTTCATTCCCCTTATGTTATTCGGCCCAGACATTTTATTTGAGCCCAATTACTTGACACATACACATACATTCGGCCCATGCTCACTATTTCGACCCATGATTAGTGGATCGGCCCATGTTCAATTGATTTGGTCCACACGACCTAGATGGTACATAAACATTTGAATAAAATTCTTGACGACATGCATGGTATGGGTTTAACAAACAAAATTACTACAAAGGTGGCGAACAATTATTGAACAACTAATTAACACCCACAAACATTTTAAAGGGGTGTTAAACGTTTAAGCGTAAAGATGTTATGCTAATACAATCAAAATAAGAATAACTTCTCTAAGTGAACAACAATTAGAGTTTTAACTAGTTTAAAATTCTAAGTTTTATACTTAGAAACTATTATGGGTCTCAATTCTTCACAACTTATTATGGTGATAATTCAAGCTAAACATACAACATAAAGGAGTGTAAACCATAACAAGTAAACAAGGCCGAATGATGACCGAGACACATGAGTGTTAGCCGACTTTAGGGCTAACACATACATACACACAAATCATTTATAACTTATACTTAAAAGTTACAAACAACGTGAAATCAATACAGGATCGTGAAAACTACAACAATTACAACAACGAGCACGTGCATTCCTTGCCTATACTTTGTCAACCACAACAACCACAAGGTGAGTTCATACGCCCCTTTTCTAATATTAACTAATTTTAAACTCTCGGGGCTGAGAAACATGCTAAATCTTTTATTTATTTAAAAGTTTTAGTTCAACATATTGCTTATACTTTGATTTAGAAAATATTGCTTGACTTATTATCGCTTATCATTGTAAGCATGCTTGTGCGATCATAACTTGACAGAGAAAACTAAGATGAAACATGATAATGTAACTTCATAAATCATCAACACAATAGAATAATGCAGTTGTAAGATTTTATCTTATAACACTTAAATATTCTTACAAGAACAAATAGTGAGATTATCACAGGTGAACATGATGACAACAACAAGAACAAACACGAATGATATAAAGATAATATATCTTCATAATATCATTCATCACCGGAGTTAGCTAAGTGTAATAGGACAAGTTCTTATAACACTCAGCTTACAACTCAGTGCAGACTACAAGATAACACGAACAAATATCATCCACCACCTGAGTCGACTAAGTGTAGTAAGACTAGCTCTTACAACAATATAGTGGCAACAGGGTGACCATATGGAACAACGAGAATGGTAATCATGATAATGTAACTTCATGATAACAACATCATTCACACAACATTTAACATCATATAATAAGACAAGATCTTATATAACTTTGTTAACAACAACGAGAACACATAACATTGCGAACAAACAACGTTGGTGAACACACAATACAATTGATTACTATTGAACTGTCTGTATTATATCATTTCAATCATGTGCCCCGTATTCAAGTTGATCATTGTAAGTCCCTTACACAAATCGCTGACCAGTTAGTTTGACGTGACTAAACCGACGATAGCATAGTGGTACCATACTTTTGACAAAACCCCGTCTTGTAGGGCTGGTATGTTGATCGTATTTATCTTTTGGCCGGTAACGTATGACCGGTGACAGGGCTATTTCAAGTCAGGGTCTGGAAAGCGACACATGGCGATATTAATCTGTAGTTATAATTGTAATTCATCCTTCGATTCTATTGACTAGTAGACCGAGAAATTGATCTTCTCTCATGTCATAATTACTGGTAGTAGTGTTGTTGAGGTCAATGGGAACATCAAAGTGGTAGAGGTAAATCGGATGCATTGTGATCTGATTACGTGAGCATTACAATGGATTCCTTTTAGGCTCTACGCACTTCAAGCAGAGAACATATATCAATTGGTTAACTAACACTCTTATTATTAAAAGTGATAAACAGTTAACCCCACAAGTAATATAATAATAACAAGGACCCGATTAAAATAATCTATGTTCCTTCACACATCAAGGGTTTATCAATACTTCGGATTGATAACTAAATCCCCCAATTATTATTATTCTACATACAACACTGGGTGATGAACACAAACAGATGGGTGAATATCAAACGGATTGAACACACGTAAGATGAGAATGGATATATATAGTTGTAATGCAAGTAATGTGGAATTATATTAGTCATGTGGTGGGATGGCGACTGGGCGGGTTGTAGGCTCGACCCTTTCGTATGCCCTATATATAAGCATGCTTGATGGGATGAAATGGTACTTGTCAATATAACTATGGAGATGCCATTATGCGAGACGGATAAATCAAACATTAACAAGACTCATGTATGACATTGTGATTGTGTATGATAACAGATCAAAGTTTTCAATTACCAAACTTATGAACTCACCAACCTAGTGTTGACTTTGTTTAAATGCATTTTTTCTCAGGTGACGAACATGTTTAGTCACCAGGCTCAGGATGCATTAGCTAGTGAACTTATATAGTGGACCTAGCTATATTTTGCGTGCATAACTTTTGATGACATATTTTGGTGATTCACTTTTGTAAATCTTGTGAAATATAACATAGTAAACTCAACGATTCTTCCGAATGGATTTACTTAGTTAAATTACGAGCATGACAATGTAATTTAACTTTGTAATTCAATATCAATGTCGTATTAGTATTTCTCAATTATATATCATGTGCCGTATAAACAATCTGATCACTATGATTATCAAACGATATCGCGCCCCGAGAACCTTCCGCCAGACGGGAAAGTCAGTCCAGCCCGCCGGCTCGGGGTGTGACAAAACAAATGTCACTATCTTAAGAATCCAAACCCATAAGTTTTGAAAACTACTCCAATTGGGAAAACTTTATCATGCAACTTAAAGACCAAATGTATAACCAACTCAATAACCCATGCTGACTCGTCGTTTGTTAACGATTTAAAATGAAATAGACTTGTTAAGCAATGTAACGAAAGGTAACAAGGACTTACTAAAGTTCAAGTTTTATTTTATTTTTGGTATTTTCAAAATTTGCCAATTTGTTTTCAAAAAGACAGGAGTCAAAAGAAAGAAATAAAAAGAAAGGAATTTTTATTTCTTTCTTTTGAGTCTTGTCTTTTTCTTGCTAGTCTTCTATGGTTGAGTTTTAGTTGCTGGGACTAGCCTTGTGGGTTGCACCTCAACTTGAGCCTGCATCTCTATCTCCTCATCCATAACTTCCTCATCCTCAGCCGGTTCAACAACCGGTTTCTCAGTTCCCATACTCCTTGTCACACCTCGACCGATATCGGAATACGTCGGGGCGCGAGTTTGATTGTTCATAACTCATGGTGCTACTTTGTAAACTTCAATATTTAAACATTTAATTTATTCAAAACACAATATCCATTAAAACATAAAATTTAACCACAAAACAAATCCATACATTACATCATGAATTGATACATAAACTTGTTTAATGTTTAACTAGGTCCAAAGATCCTGAATGAATCTTCATCCAAGCTTCTAACATGTTACACATGTAAAATATGATTTGATCAAATATTTTCATAGTGGGTGAGATCTCATACGATGCCTACTTTCTTAACCAAATTTGTTATATGTATGTTTTAAATATGTAAGTTTACTGGTTGTTTGATTTCAGCTTACTGGTTATGTTTTTGCTCAAACCTTTGAATAGTTATGTTCTTGCCGCTCCATGTAAATTATTCTTTTATTTGTTGTCGCACCCCGAGAAATCCCGTCCCTTCCGGGGGCGTGAGCAACAACAGATTGTCAGGATCGCAGTCTCCGGTCTCACTGTTGCGAGACCTACATGTCTGGTTGCGTACGTACATCCAATAACTTGGATAAAACAGTTTTGTAAAATCAGAGTTGCGGAAGTTTGATAACATCAGTTACGAGTAAATGATGAGGATATACCAAAAACTGCGTTTAGGACTCGATATGGACACTACGAGTTTGTGGTTATGCCGTTTGGACTGACCAATGCACCGGCAGTGTTCATGGACTTGATGAATCGAGTTTGCAGGCCATACTTAGATCAATTCGTTATTCTCTTCATTGATGATATACTGATTTATTCAAAGACTGAGCAAGAACATGAGGATCATTTGAATAAAGTCTTAGAGCTACTAACAGCTGAACATCTTTATGCTAAATTCTCAAAGTGTGAATTTTGGCTAAAAGAAGTTCACTTCTTAGGGCATGTCATAAACAAGGATGGGATTCATGTAGATCCAGCAAAGATTGAGGCAATTAAGAACTGGACTACCGCATCTACTCCAACAGAGATTCGTTCATTTCTGGGTCTGGCAGGTTACTACAGAAGGTTCATCGCGAACTTTTCAAAGATCGCCTTGCCACTTACCACTCTGACTCAGAAAAGTCAAGCTTTTATATGGGGGCAGAAACAAGAAGATGCATTCCAACTTCTTAAACAGAAGTTATGCAACTCCCCTATCCTTAGTCTTCCAGAGGCCAGTGATAATTTCATTGTCTACTGCGATGCTTCAAACCCTGGACTTGGTTGTGTACTTATGCAGCGGGACAAGGTAATTGCATATGCTTCAAGACAACTTAAGGTTCACGAGAAGAATTATACTACTCATGACCTTGAGTTAGGGGCTGTGGTCTTTGCATTGAAGATTTGGAGGCACTACCTTTATGGTACTAAATGTGTCATCTATACGGACCAGAAGAGCCTGCAACACACTCTCATTCAGAAAGAACTCAACATGAGACCACGACGTTGGGTTGAGCTTCTAACTGATTATGACTGTGAGATTCGTTACCACCCGGGTAAAGTCAATGTGGTGGCGGATGCTCTTAGTCGTAAGGAACCAGTCAAACCAATTCGAGTAAGAGCCATGGAGATCAACACCCAACCAAACTTGAAAGATCTGATTCGTATTGCACAACAACAAGTAGTGATCGACAATCAACTGAAGGCAGACTTAGACTGCGGAGTTGAGGGTAAACTAGAACCTCGAGCTGATGGGGTTTTATACGTCAACGGTCGCATGTGGATTCCAAAGTCAGAAGAATTGCGCTCAATCATCTGTGATGAGGCTCATAAGTCACGATACTCAGTTCATCCCGCGGCCAATAGGATGTACCAAGACTTGAAGACATCTTACTGGTGGCCCGGAATGAAGAAAGACATAGCATTGTACGTGGGGAAATGTCTAATGTGTTCCAAAGTCAAGGCAGAACATCAGAAACCTTCGGGACTTCTACAGCAACCTGAAATTCCTCAATGGAAATGGGAGCAAATTTCCATGGATTTCATAACAAAGTTGCCGAGAACTCCGCGGGGTTATGATTCGATTTGGGTGATCGTAGATCGACTCACCAAATCTGCTCATTTTCTCCCCATCCGAGAGGATTACAAAATGGAGAAGTTAGCTACATTGTACATCAACGAGATCATTGCTCGTCATGGTACTCCAACATCAATTATTTCTGATCATGATAGTCGTTTCACTTCTCGCTTTTGGCAAACATTGCAAAAGGCTTTGGGAACCCGTGTTAATCTTAGCACGGCGTATCATCCCCAAACTGATGGTCAAAGAGAAAGGACTATCCAAACACTCGAGGAGATGTTTCGTTCTTGTGTGATCGACTTCGGTGGGAGTTGGGATACTAATCTTCCACTCATTGAGTTTTCGTACAACAACAGCTACCATACAAGTATTCAATGTGCACCATTCGAAGCTTTATATGGTAGGAAGTATCGATCACCGGTCTGTTGGACCAAGGTTGGTGACTCACAGGTCGTAGGACCTGAACTCATTCAAGAAACAACAGACAAGATCAAAATCATTCAATCAAGGCTTAAGGCCGCAAGGGATCGACAAAAGAGTTATGCCGATCGACGTCGGAAACCGCTTGAGTTTCAAGTCGGTGACCGAGTCTTACTCAAGGTTTCTCCTTGGAAAGGCGTTGTCTGATTTGGGAAGAAAGGGAAACTTGCACCAAGGTACGTTGGACCATTTGAGATCCTGGAAAGGATTGGTCCCGTAGCCTACAAACTCAAACTTCCGGTGGATCTAAGAAATGTTCACGATACGTTTCATGTATCGAATCTTAAAAAATGCTTGGCGGATCATGATGTTCAGATTCCAGTGGAAGACATTCAGGTTCAAAACAACATGCAATTCATAGAACGTCCGGTCGAAATCATGGATCATGGAGTCAAGAAACTCAAACGTAGCCGTATCCCGATCGTAAAGGTACGATGGGAGGGCAAATGTGGTGCTGAGTTCACCAGGGAACGTGAAGACCAGATGAAGCTTAAGTACCCTCATCTTTTTACAGTACCTTCGGCTAGTTAATTTCAGGACGAAATTCCCTTAACTAGGGGAGACTGTAACATCTGAGCATTTAGTCATATCAGTCATAAACAGTGCTAGTACAATGTGTAGTTGATTCAGTATTTTCAATAGGATTCAAGTGTTCATGTTTTTGTTTGCGTGTTCTAGGATCTTATTTAATTAGGAACAAGTATGTATTATTTATTTACTGTCGATTACGCTAGGCAAGAACAGTATCGTATTATATCGAAACAGTGGTGGGCTGGCGTAGATAAGGCAGTTAGCTGGACTCTGGGTATGCCCTATACATATACTGCGTTCGGTGTAATGGGATAGTGTTAGTGCGTAGTGTTGTGACAAATAGTATGACAAACAAATTAATCAAACAAGAATCGTAATACGTAAGCGAGACTGAGTCTAGTTATGGGCGACGATCCATAAAGATACGAATGTTGAACTTATAATTACGAGTAAACGATAATAAATAAATAATACGACTGAAAAACGTACGCAATTTCGGGTATACACGTAATTGTAGTCGTTTAACGGTCGGATTTCGAACGAACAAGTAAAAATAAGTAAAATAATTTATTTTACATTTTACAATTTTGAAACTCATCAAAAAAAATTCAAAATATTAATTTCTGTAATCGTAGTAAAACGCGCGTAAATGTACGCGAAACCGACACCGAGCGAGACCGAACACGCGGGAAAACGCCTGGGGCATAAAAACCCTAAAACCCCCTCATTTTTCTGCATTCAATGCAGCCACATCTCTCTCTCTCTAGAAATTTCGCCATTTCATTCTCTTACTAGAAAAACTCCACTAAAAGCTCCATATCTTCTTCATTACTACATGAAAAATGGAATTATCACAGAGGACCGAAGTGAACTCGATCAACGACATTCCTAATAGTCATAAATGACAATACAGTGCACTGCAGAGGACCTTAGTCAACTCAACCAACAGTGGAATCACCGAGGAAGACCGAAATCAACTCAACAACAGTAACTCAATCATTGCGGAGTACCTAAGTCAACTCAACGAACAATGACTCACGGAGTTGTGATAATCCTTGTCAATCCACAATCAATAATAATTCAATAATATGGATATCATATTGATAATCCAGGTGTCACCCATGTGTTATCAAAATGATATTTAATCTAGTTTACACGTTCTACCCTCGAGTTTAAAAGCAAAATGATTTAAAAGGGGGTTATGAGAACTCACCTGATTGTCTCAGATTCAGTATTTTGAAGGATGCGCGCTCACGAAAATGAAATCAACGATGACTCAACAACCTGTATTTATTGCGTATTCATGTTCATAAGTCTATGCGCTTTATCAATATTATACGTTCAATGTGTTTAACTTTAAATCTTTAAGTGTCTCCAACTTAGTTTATTTTCACTAAGTCAAAATGGTCACTTGTTGTTAAAGATCACTTGTTGATGATATTTAATTTCTATGTTGCAATTTAATAAGATGCATATGTACATTTTTATGTTGAAAAATGGTAACTCCACCTATACTAACCACGTATGTTTTATAAAAATTAATCCTTCATTACTTAAGTTGTTACAATTCAATTGAGTTAAGGAAAATCATACTCATGTTATTTACATGACATCTAAGTCATGAGAACTTATGAGTGTGAGTGTATATTATGAAAAGATGGTAACTTAGAACACTCGTGCATGCATCGATATACATGAAATTATGTTTTTTCGTTTATCCATAGCTTTATGTGTTCGTGTATCCAATTTTTTTCCACTATGTTCGAAAATTCTTAGGTTCGGCCGCCCCTAGGTTCGGCTATCCTCTAGGTTCGGTGAACCTCTCAGCTCGGCTATCCCCCAGTTTTGGCAGCCCTTAGGTTCGACAGCCCTTAGGTTCGACATCCCTTAGGTTCGGCCTTCTTTTGTTCGGCCTCATTAGGTTTGGCAACCTTAGGTTCGGCCTCCTTAGGTCCGGCAGCCCTAGGTTCGGTGCCTCTAAGCTCGGCGAACCCCCCTAGGTCAACCATTTCTAGTAACCTAATTCCCTATAACCCAAGCTCTGATACCAATTTGTAACACCCCGACTGATGGCGGAAACGTCGGGATGCCAAGGGGGATGTGTAGATTGTTCATAAGCTCGTGGGCATCTAAATAAATCATCACCTATCAATTAAATCAACTAAAGTAATTACACAAAAATCATGTTCGTCATGATTTAGTTACAACATGTTACACAAAAGATTTAGCTAAATTAACTAAACACGAGTCTTCAGTAATCCATTTAATTTTAGCTAAGTCCGAGACCCTAAGTGATGATGTCCAAAAGATGTAGAGCTGCCTTGCTCTACCTACTTCCCTTCGTTTCCTGAAACATGTAGAAAATCAAGTGTCAACTACGAAGTAGTTTGCGAGTAATCATAAGTTTTTATTTTTCAAAAATGTTTACAAGTGTTTATATAAGTTTATAGTTTTTATTTAAATACATATGTGAACCTGTGAGATAATCTAGCTCTGACAGCACACAACATTCAAATAATCCAAGTAAGCGCAGATAATCATTCAAGTATAGTCAATCAAACACAACCAAACAAGTCAATTAGGTAAATCAAGAGAAATTACACATTAATCATCAACTATCACCATTCATCATAATCATCTCAATATAAGGTACCACGAAGGACTTTAGTCAACTCAACCAACGGTAAATGGAATCATCGCAGAGGACCGAAGTCAACTCAGTCAACGACATTCCTAATAGTCATAAGTGACAATACAGTGCACTGCGGAGGAACTTAATCAACTCAACCAATAGTGGAATCACCGAGGAGGACCGAAATCAACTCAACAACAGTAACTCAGTCATTGTGGAGGACCTAAGTCAACTGAACGAACAACGACTCACAAAGTTGTGATAATCCTTGTCAATCCACAATCAATAATAATTCAATAATATGGATATCATATTGATAATCCAGGTGTCACCCATGTGTTATCAAAATAATATTTAATCTGGTATACATGTTCCACCCCCGAGTTTAGAAGCAAAATGATTTAAAAGGGGGTTATGAGAACGCACCTGAATGTCTCAGATTCAGTATTTTGTAGGATGCGCGCTCACGAAAATGAAATCAACAATGACTCAACAACCTGTATTTATTGCGTATTCGTGTTCGTAAGTCTATGTGCTTTATCAATATTATATGTTCAATGTGTTTAAGTTTAAATCTTTAAGTGTCTCCAACTTAGTTTATTTTCACTAAGTAAAAATGGTCACTTGTTGTTAAAGATCACTTGTTGATGATCTTTAATTTCTATGTTCCAATTTAATAAGATGCACATGTATATTTTTATGTTGAAAAATGGTAACTCCACCTATACTAACCACGTATGTTTTATAAAAATTAATCCTTCATTACTTAAGTTGTTACAATTCAATTGAGTTAAGGAAAATCATACTCATGTTATTTACCTGACATCTAAGTCATGAGAACTTATGAATGTGAGTGTATATTATGAAAAGATGGTAGCTTAGAACACTCATGCATGCATGGATATACATGAAATTACGTTCATTCGTTTATCCATAGCTTTATGTGTTCGTGTATCCAATTTTTTTTCCACTTAGTTCGAAAATCCTTAGGTTCGGCCGCCCGTGGGTTTGGCAATCCTTTAGGTTCGGCCGCCCCTGGGTTTGGCAATAGTCTAGATTCGGCGAACATCTCAGTTCGGCTATCCCCCAGTTTCGGCAGCCCTTAGGTTCGACAGCCCTTAGGTTCGGCCTCCTTAGGTTCGGCCTCATTAGGTTCGGCAACCTTAGGTTCGGCCTCCTTAGGTCCGGCAGCCCTAGGTTCTATGACCCCCTAGGTTCGGTGCCTCTAAGCTCGGGGAACCCCTTGGTTCGCACAGCACCGATGTAGCTGTTCATCATCATTACCATCGCACTCTAGCCTGTTTGCATGTTCGTTTATGGCTTCCACATGTTCATACCAGCTCGTTTTAAGGTTTCAATGTATAAAAATCATTTGGAAAGATCTCCTTCAAAACTTGATCTTTAGCTCGAAATCTTCGTGGGTTTAAGATCTCCTTGATTATACCAACGTTTTGGGACAAGAGTCAAATGATATGGTGAAGAAATGAAGAAGTTATGCTAGAGAGAAGTTAGAGAGAGAGTGGGTGATGGATTTCAAGTTCTAGAGAGAGTGAGAGATAGAAAAATGAAGACGAATGAGGTGTCTACACCTTTTATATCCCGCGTCTTCCCCGTGGGCTCGGTTTCGTTTATTTCGCGTTACACATTTTTAGTAGGTCCAGTTTTCACGTAAAACACATTTTAAAACACGAAACGCTTAAATAAATTAATTTTAGTTAACAAAAGATTTCAATAAAATTCGTTTTATAAACTGATTTTTGTTACTTTAGTTTAGTTATTCATTTAATAAAACGATTATATTCAAATTCGTTGAAGGTTGTAATTCCTAATAAACGTTTTTGAATTCTTTTTCTTAATTTAATATCGTTCGATATTATTTCGGTTATCTCATCGAAACGCGTTATTCACGTACGAATTTGTAAAGATCGTCACCTTTCCGAATTCATCGTTCGTATCGTATTTCGATTCGATTTACGATTTATGGAATATCGTTTCAGTATACTATTCCTAATAATTATATTCGAATGAATCATCACCCATGCGAATACATTATTAAGTTAATATTTCTGAAATAATATTCACGTTTAAGTTATATTCGAATCCTCACCATCGCATAATAATTTTAAATAACGCTTTCATTATTTTATTAATTATGCCCATTAATTATCAACTCCCAATACAAACCCCGCTAAATCATATCACTGACACATACATGCTAGACCGAAATAAGTTTACATATAGGGCATACGTAGGAGTAGGTCGCAACCTATCCAGCCACTGTCCCACCGGCATTTCGATAAACCATAACCATGTGTCCTTGACTATATTTAGTCACCAAACCAACAACCTTTATCCATTTCCATCAAAATCAGATAATATTAAATAAATCAATTGCAAGAAACACTGTGGTTCAGTATAGTTATATTTCAAACTAACTTCCCATGGTTTTTGCGTGATAATAATACGTTCTCATCAATGTATACCAGTGATAATATCAACAAATAAATCAAAAATTATAAATTGTCATATCAGGTTTTATCAATACAATTAAATATGTACCAATATACCTAAAATACAGTGATGTTAGACCATAGATGGTGCCGACTCTAGAAAAGCAGATTGATTGATATGTAGGCGGATTGTCGTCCTACATTCAGGGTCTCGTACTTGCTACAAACCCTATGACTTTGGAGTCAACCATATCACTATCAGCTAAACTACCTAATGTGATGGTACCATCAAGAACTTTGATGAAAGACTCGGGTAAAGCTAAGGAAGAACCAACAAAGAAGCCCGAACACCATCAAAAGAAGAAGCAGAAGGTCTTCAAAAACTACGTGATGGCCGCCCCTTTGCAACAAGTTGTTGCAGTACCTGCTAATGTTGCACGCAAACCGTATGTTGGCATGCATCCTCAGTGTTCATGTTGCCAATTTCATCATGCTGATACCATACAGTGTAGGCAGTGCACCGGTTGTGGCCGACTGGGCCACTGGATTCAACAATTTTGTACTCCAGCAACACCAACAATAAACAATGCTGCTCTAGTGTCACACCCCCACCTCTCGTCACCTGTTTATGATGTCACTGAAACGGTTGCGGAAGCATAGCGGTGATGTCTCAGAGATAAAGGGTGACTTACTTGATCCGATATCACAAGCACACAGATTAACTTAAAAGAAATACATTTAAAATGTTCGTCATTACAATTAACAATATAGTTTGCAAACTAAGTTTATTACATAACAACTTATTTCATTACAGCTTATGAAGTGCATCCCCACCCGAGGGTCACTGTTTCCCTACAAAAAGGTTTAAGTTTGAAATGTCAGCACAAAGCTGGTGAGTTCATACAGTTCATGTTTCACAATATGATATGTTATACAAGTTCTCAAAATGTTTTGTTCAAGATAACCATGGGACCCCCGTATCTAGTTCCTTTCGGACGTTCTGTTCTTGTTCTATAAAGATACTACCCGTTTGTTAATATCTTGGTGCCTCATTGTCTTAATGTCTATCACCACAATAAGAAGTTATGGAAACAGATAACAAACATTTACACCAAGGGGAGTTGCAAGCTCCCGGCAAATGTGTTGTCAGCCGATAGTAGTATCAATGTTCGGCCCAACACGAGTTCACAAGATACAGTTCGTACATAAGGACTTAAGTTCTGTGATAGTGTTCTGTTCTACAGGCGAAATCCCATGAAATCCACAAGTTCTCAACAATCACATGAAATCACACAGATAACAGTGATACACATCATATAGTTCTGAAAAGTTTTACAGCGCTACCCCGATGTTTATAAAAGAGTAAAAAGAAAAGGGGTTGTACAAAACTCACCTGATAATATAGAGGTAGCAGAATATCTCCCAAACTGACAATAAAGGGGTGATTCTGCATTTATTTATGTTTAATGAGTTATTTAGGTTTTAACAAACTGATTAGATCTTTCTGAACGTTCAATGTCAAAGACATTGCTTTGAGAGTCATCAAACCGATATTAGGTTTTTAATTGATTATTTTAACATCATATCATACAATGTATGATAATGTAGGAACCAATATTGAATTAGATTCCTAATACAAGGTTGATGACACTCTTGATTAATCAGAATAATCTAAGATTAACCAAATAGTTAATGTTCTTGATTATAATGCCGTAATCATTTCTAGATAGTTTAATTTCTTAAGAATGATCAATCCTTGTTATTGATAACCCAATTATCATGAAATATTACAATGTAGCATTAGGATAGGTGTAATAACCATGTTTAACATACTAATCTGACTGTTATCGTAAAGATCAGATAATCGTTCTAGTGAGTATGTTAATGATCGTGATTAGTTTGAAACACTAGGATTTAACCTTGCATTTCAAAGATTAATCTTACTAGTCACCTACATTGTCATAATCAAATGGTTTAAACCATTATAATCATGGGTATGATTTCATGCAAACCGGGCATTATAACGAATCAAAACAAGGATTTACCAGTTAAAACATCGTGTTCTTCGTTTATAATCAATCCTAGAGGTACGATCAATGATTCATCAGTTAAACCAGATATTTTGGTCCATCGCGTACCGCCGAGAACCCTTAAACCAGCCTCAGCGTACCGCGACGAGTCCAGAAGTTCAATACTTAGAAATTTTCTTCGTTTATCATTTCCAGACAATCCAGGACACCGTTTTGCACACGGTTTTCGCCAACATTCATCATTTCTCGTGTACTATCAACCTGTAGTAATTTCAATCGCCAAATCAACGTGGATTTCTAGAACGACCAAATGTGATCCCGTCATCAATGACGTAATTCTCAACTGCAATTGTCACAGTCTCCTCCTGTTAGAGAAATTTCGTCCAGAGAAGACTTACATAATGACAATCGTTTATGAGAATAGATGTGGGTACTTTTCTTTCATTTGATCTTCACGTTCCCACGTATACTCGGGTCCACGTTGCGAGTTCCATCGCACTTTAACAATTGGTATGCGACTATGTTTTAGCACTTTCATTTCTCGATCCATTACCTCTACTGGTTCTTCGCTGAACTGAAGTTTTTCATCAATATGAATCTCTTCTAGAGGTACGATCAATGATTCATCAGTTAGGCACTTTTTCATATTTGATATATGAAAGACATCGTGAATGTTACTGAGTTCAAGAGGTAATTCAAGCCTGTAAGCTACTGATCCAATTCGTTCAAGAATTTTAAATCGCCCTACAAATCTTGGTGAAAGTTGACCTCTTTTCCCAAATCTGAAAATACCCTTCCAGGGTGATACTTTCAACATAACCTGATCACCTACTTGGAATTCTAACGGTCTGCGACTACTATCAGCATAACTCTTTTGACGATCGCGAGAAGCTTTAAT
Source organism: Mikania micrantha (assembly GCA_009363875.1). NCBI lineage: Eukaryota > Viridiplantae > Streptophyta > Magnoliopsida > Asterales > Asteraceae > Mikania > Mikania micrantha. The sequence continues at coordinate 104,125,289 of CM018693.1, read as the reverse complement.
TCGTTCTTGAATGAGTGCGATCTTATCGGTTGTTTCCTGAATGAATTCTGAGCCTATTATTTGATTCTCACCTACCTCCGACCAACAGATAGGTGATCTACACTTGCGTCCATAAAGTGCTTCGAATGGAGCGCATTGAATACTTGTATGGTAGCTGTTATTGTATGAAAATTCAACCAGTGGAAGATGAATATCCCAGCTACCTCCAAAATCAATCACACAGCTTCTGAGCATGTCTTCAAGAGTTTGATTCGTTCGTTCAGTCTGACCATCTGTTTGTAGATGATAAGCTGTGCTGATATTGATTTGTGTGCCCAGAGCATTTTGAAGAGTTTGCCAAAATCGTGACATAAATCGACTATCTCTGTCAGAAATGATAGAGATTGGTACTCCATGTCGAGATACAATCTCATTAACATAGAGTTTAGCGAGTAGATCCATAGAAAAATCTTCTCGGATGGGTATGAAATGCGCAGATTTAGTAAGGCGATCAACGATAACCCATATAGAGTCATGATTATGTGATGTTCTGGGTAGTTTAGTGATGAAATCCATAGAGATCTGATCCCATTTCCACATGGGAATCCCCGGTTGTTGCAATAACCCAGAAGGTCGTTGATGTTCAGTCTTAACTTTAAGACATGTTAGACATTGATCCACGTATTCAGCTATGTGTTTCTTTATTCCAGGCCACCAGTAAAAATCTCTAATATCTTTATACATTTTATCAGCACCTGGATGAATAGAATACCTAGATTTGTGCGCCTCATCCAAGATAATTGTTCTAGAGTTACCGAATAAGGAAATCCAAATTCGGCTTTTGAAATACAGAATTCCATGAGCTTTAGTTTCAAGTTGTTTGTCTAATCCTCTTAGGTTCTCAGTTGAGTAGTTTGTTGCTTGTAAAGCTTGTTGCTGATCTTCCCTAATCTGAGGAATTAAACTGGTTTGGATAGTCATACCTAACGCTCTCACACGTAAAGGTTTGACTCGTTCCATGCGACTCAAGGCATCGGCTACGACATTCGCTTTACCTGGGTGATAACGAATTTCACAATCATAATCGTTCAGAAGTTCTACCCATCGCCTTTGTCGCATGTTCAACATTTTCTGATCTAGAATGTGTTGAAGACTTTTGTGATCAGTGTATATGATACACTTAGTTCCATATAAATAGTGTCTCCAAATCTTGAGTGCAAACACCACTGCACCAAATTCTAGATCATGAGTGGTATAGTTCTTCTCATGTACCTTCAGTTGTCGAGAAGCATAAGCAATTACCTTGTCATTCTGCATTAAAACACACACAAGACCTTGACGAGAAGCATCACAGTACACTGTGAAATTATCAGTTCCTTCAGGTAATGCCAAAATAGGTGCATTGCAGAGTTTGTGTTTCTACAGTTGGAACGCCTCCTCCTGTTCGAAACCCCATATAAACGGTTGATTTTTCTGGGTCAATGTAGTCACTGGCAAGGCTATCTTTTGAAAAGTTCTTAATAAATCGGCGATAATAACCTGCCAGCCCTAAGAATTGACGTATTTCAGTCCGGGTTCGTGGTGTCTGCCATTGTTTCACCGCTTGAATCTTACTGGGATCCACTTGAATACCGTTCTCATTTACTACGTGCCCAAGAAATTGAACTTCTCGTAACCAAAATTCACACTTGGAAAATTTGGCATATAGCTGTTCACGTGGTAAAAGTTCTAAGTTGAGTTTTAAGTGTTGAGCATGTTCTTGTTGGTTTCGAGAATAAATAAGAATATCATCAATAAACACAATCACAAATTTATCCAGATAAGGTCTACATACTCGATTCATCAAATCCCTGAAAACTGCAGGTGCATTTGTTAATCCAAACGGCATTATTAAAAATTCATAATGCCCGTATCGAGTTCTAAAAGCAGTTTTAGGAACATCATCATCATGAATTCGTAACTGATGATATCCAGATCTTAAATCAATTTTAGAAAAGTAAGTAGCACCTTGTAACTGATCAAATAGATCATCGATTCGTGGTAAAGGATAACGATTTTTGATTGTCAGTTTATTGAGTTCCCTGTAGTCTATGCACATCCTGAATGAACCATTCTTCTATGTCACAAAAAGAATTGGTGCTCCCCTGTCACACCCCTGCGCCGCGTGCGGAATCCACGGCGCGGTGACGTATGAACAGTTGAATCATGCACAAGTAGTGAATAAGAATAACCACAATGGATTACTATGTTTCAAAATATTTATACAGTTGTTTAGTTACAGACAATCTATCTACCAAAAGAAAGACAACTACAGACCCAAAATGTAGTTACAAAATAAGACTTCAAACAAGACAATTAAACAATTAGGATTTAGTGTGTTTCTAATCCATCCTAGCATGTTTCTTCATCTTATTCTATCTTAGAATGGTCTCCTTAGTTGTCCCTGAGAAAGTCTTAAACCTGATTACCTGAAACACGTGAAAAGTAACTGTCAACTACAGAAGTAGTTGGTGAGAACAATAGGTTTAACATTTATAAACATGAATATGTAATATAAGGCATAGGTATATTAAAGCAATAATGGAATTACATGGATGGGTTGCAACCCAAACTAACATCAGGTATGTCAAACGAGTGTAAACAGTCCAAAGACTGTTTGCACAAAAACCAACATATAATCAAGTCCCAAACTACGTTTGGACTCAGAAAATTAGTCAGCAACAATGATAACCATACGTAACCGAAATCTGCAGTTAGTTTATAAAACAAATTTAAAATCTAACTGCAGCAATCGGCCTGCCCAAATGTGTCCGCTTTCCCTTGTTGTGATCACCCAGTACTAACGCTAATGAATATGCAACCTGATGTGTTTATAAGTTTGTTCACAACGATGGACACCAGGCTTTTGAACATTGCTTTAAACTAGCGTGTTAATGCCTTATTTGATAACATGATTGAAAACCTTGTTTGAGTACCGTGAAATGAATTCTCTGTTTGAATACCATGAAATGAATCCTTGTTTGAACACCATGAAAACCATTGTTTGAATACCATGCTGTGAATCCTTTGATTGAGTACATAAGACAGCATCCTTGTATAACAACAAGGTTTATAAAAGATTAATTTCGAAAATACGAGTTTAGAGTAAAAGAGTTTATAAATTCCTTTAAAAACAATTGAGAAATCCCATGGATTTCTAAAGTAAACCTGTAATGTTTGCCAAGTAATAGTAATATGTATCATGAAATATGATTGAAGTAAGAGCATTTGATCACGTGTTCCACCCCAAAACAATTGTAAAAACAGTAAAAAGAGGGGCTAATGTTCTCACCTGTCTGCAGTAGACTCTGAACTTATAACAATTAGCAAGTAGCAAACAGGACTTCTAACTGGTTCCTATATCATTGTAATCATACATAAGATATAAGATTTATAATTGTATAGACTTTGATTCATTGATTGACTTGTGTTAACTTGAGCTTGATTAACTCTTGATTACTTGATCTCATGATTATGATTGTTGTGTAAACTTGAAAGTCATGGTTATGATACTTGATCGACCAATGATTCATGAAAAGAGATGTCATGTTTCTTTAATGGACAATCTTATGCATAAAATGACAAGTGTTTGTGAACTTGATAACCATTGATTAACATGTATTGTGAAAAGATGTTCAATTGTTTTAAGTCTTTGTGATTGTGATTTGGTCTCATAATTAGGTTAAGTTATAACTTAACTCAATTAAGATCAAATTACAATTTTCCTTGAGTTGTGGGCCACACTATGGGCCTTAAGCCCATAAACTATGATAGGCTTAAATAGAGGTCCATGGGCCTCTTAGGTTAACAAGGGCTAGTTGGATGTGATATTGGGCCAATTGAATGTGGTGTTGGCCCAACAACATGTATATAGGCCTTGTAACACGCCAAAGATAATATCAAACCAATTAGAATCATAGTGGGCCGAATGGGCTTGCATTGGGCCTAAAGGATTTGAGTTGGGTCGGATGGAATGGAATTTAGTTCATTCTAATGTGGGCCAAAGTTAGCCCATCGATTGGGCCAAGAAATGTAAAGAACTTGCATGTTGGGCCTCGACCCACCCCCTTGGCAGGGAACCTTTAATGTTGATGGCCTAAGGTTCGGCCAACGAGCATAACAAGGTTCAGTCCTCTGGTGTGCATGTAAGGTTCGCCTACGTGCATAAAGGTTCGGCCTGCATAAGACCTGATGAAAGTTCATGCATGGCGATTAAGGTTCGTGAGGCTAGAATGAAATATGGTTCGTCTCTTATGGTTCGGCCAAAGGGGATGAGAGGTTCGGCTTCATGTCAACGAACCCTGCAAGGTTTCGGCAAGTTCACAATGGTTCGGCAGTCTTGATCAGGTTCGTTGCACAACAGGGTTCGCAGAAGGTTTGGACATGATGTGGGTTTGTGTAGGCTCCCTAGGGTTCGGCAAATGACTCGACAAACCATGCAGGGTTCGGCCACGTGGTGTACAGCAAATAGGTTCGTTGAGGAAAAATTATGAGCAATCAGGTTCGCCTAAATCACACAGAAGATTCGTGAGGTCACTGGTTCGGCAAAGGCTCGTCCTAGCTCAAGAAGGTTCGGCCGTAGCTTTAGGGTTCGGCCGTGAATCCTCTTAGGCGAACCTGTACCTGTGTCATCATCATCGTCGCATACAAGCTGTTCCAGTTCACTAGCTATGCTGATCTATCATCAAGGAAGGTTGTTATGGCTGCGAAACTGAAAGAGAGAGTGCTAGGACCGGCTAGGTGTCGGGTTTCAACAAAACCCACGAAAAACCCTATTTTCCAGATTTTCATTCGAGCATACCTTGTTTTTGGCCAGATAAAACACTAGATCCTTTGTACTTTTGCGTAGAGGATGTCGAGAACTTCGCGTGGACACCAAGAACACCGAAATCCGTTGAGAAACGAGCGAGTTACGAGTGTTTAAAGTTTGGGTTTTTAGAGAGAGGTGGGAGACGAATTCCAGAGATAGAGTGGGTTGTTGGTGAATTAAATGAAAGAAATGGCCTTGTTTAAGGCTTTTATAGTCCGAGTGGTATTCGGGTTCGTTTCGGTCGCTCGGTTCGCGTTTCCGGAACGTAACGCGTATTTTACGCGATTTTAAATAAAGAGTTGCTAAACTCAATAAAATGATGAGTTTCAAAATTGTAAAAATATAAAATAATTATTTTATCTATTTTTACTCTTCGTACGTTGTCAGATCGTTAAACACTCACAATTACGTGTATACCCGCAATCGCGTACGTTTTTCGATCGTATTAATTATTTAAAGTCGTTTAATCATAATTATAAGTTCAACATTCGTATCATTATGGATCGTCACCCATAACTATACTCAGTCTCGCTTACGTATTACGATTCTTGTTGAATTAATTAATTGTCATAATATTCGTCTTAACACTACGCACTAACACTATCCTGTTACACCGAACGCAGTATATATATATGGCTCACTCTCGCTGCCCACCACTGTTTCGATATATCACGATACTGTTCGTGCCTAGTATAATCGACTGTAAATAAATAATACATACTTGTCTCTAAATAAATAAGATCCTGTAACACACAAACACATTATGAACACATGAATCACATTGATTAATTGAACATGGACACACACTGTTCTAACACTGTTTACGACTACCATGACTAAATGTACAAATGTTACATTCTCCCCTAGTTAAGGGAATTTCGTCCCGAAATTAACTAGCCGAAGGTACTGTAAAAAGATGAGGGTACTTAAGCTTCATCTGGTCTTCACGTTCCCAGGTGAACTCAGCACCGCGTTTGCCCTCCCATCGTACCTTTACGATCGGGATACGGCTGCGTTTAAGTTTCTTGACCCCATGATCCATGATTTCAACCGGACGTTCTATGAACTGCATGTTGTTCTGAATCTGAATGTCTTCCAGTGGAATTTGAACATCATGATCAGCTAAGCATTTCTTAAGATTTGATACATGAAAAGTATCATGAACATTGCTTAGCTCCACTGGAAGTTTGAGTTTGTAGGCTACGGGACCAATCCGTTCTAGGATTTTAAAAGGTCCAACGTACCTTGGTGCAAGTTTCCCTTTCTTCCCGAATCGGACAACGCCTTTCCAGGGAGAAACTTTGAGTAAGACTCGGTCACCGACTTGAAACTCAAGCGGTTTCCGACGTCGATCAGCATAACTCTTCTGCCGATCTTGTACGGCCTTAAGCCGTGACTGAATGATTGTGATCTTGTCTGATGTTTCCTGAATGAGTTCTGGTCCTACGACCTGTGAGTCACCAATCTCGGTCCAATAGACCGGTGATCGGCACTTCCTACCATATAAAGCTTCGAATGGTGCACATTGAATGCTCGTATGGTAGCTGTTGTTGTACGAAAACTCGATGAGTGGAAGAACGAAGCATGTCCTCGAGTGTTTGGATAGTCCTTTCGCTTTGACCGTCGGTTTGGGGATGATACGCCGTGCTAAGATTAACACGAGTTCCCAAAGCCTTTTGCAAGGATTGCCAAAAGCGGGAAGTAAAGCGACTATCACGATCAGATATGATTGATGTTGGTGTACCATGACGCGCAATGATTTCGTTGATGTACAATGTGGATAACTTCTCCATCTTATAATCCTCGCGGATCGGGAGAAAATGAGCAGATTTGGTGAGTCGATCAACGATCACCCAAATTGAATCGAAACCTAGCGGAGTTCTCGGCAACTTAGTTATGAAATCCATGGAAATTTGTTCCCATTTCCATCGAGCAATTTCAGGTTGCTGCAGAAGTCCCGAAGGCTTTTGATGTTCTGCTTTGACTTTCGAACATGTAAGACATTTTCCCACATACAGTGCTATATCTTTCTTCATTCCTGGCCACCAGTAAGATGTCCTCAAGTTTTGGCACATCTTATCTGCTCCAGGATGAACTGAGTATCGCGACTTATGAGCCTCATCACAGATGAGTGTGCGCAATTCTTCAGACTTTGGAATCCAAATGCGGCCGTTGAGATATAACACCCCATCAGCTCGAGGTTCTAGTTTCTTCTCAATGCCACAGTCCAAGTCTGTGTTGAGTTGATTGTCTGTTACTACTTGTTGTTGTGCTATAAGAATCAAATCTTTCAAGTTTGGCTGTGTGTTGATCTCCATGGCTCTTACACGAATTGGTTTGACTGGTTCCTTGCGACTAAGAGCATCCGCCACCACATTGGCTTTACCCGGATGGTAACGAATCTCACAGTCGTAATCAGTTAGAAGCTCAACCCAACGTCGTTGTCTCATGTTGAGTTCCTTCTGATTGAGAATGTGTTGCAGGCTCTTGTGGTCTATATAGATGACACATTTAGTACCATAAAGGTAGTGTCTCCAAATCTTCAATGCAAAGACCACAGCCCCTAACTCAAGGTCATGAGTAGTGTAATTCTTCTCGTGAACCTTAAGCTGTCTTGAAGAATACGCGATCACCTTGTCTCGTTGCATAAGTACACAACCGAGACCAAGGTTTGAAGCATCACAGTAGACAATGAAATCATCACTGCCTTCTGGAAGGCTAAGGATAGGGGAATTGCATAACTTCTGTTTAAGAAGTTGAAATGCATCTTCTTGTTCCTGTCCCCATATAAAGGCTTGACTTTTCTGAGTCAAAGTGGTAAGTGGCAAGGCAATCTTGGAAAAATTAGAAATGAACCTTCTGTAATAGCCCGCCAGACCCAGAAATGAACGAATCTCTGTTGGGGTAGATGGGGTAGTCCAGTTTTTAATCGCCTCAATCTTTGCTGGATCTACATGTATTCCATCCCTGTTTATGACATGTCCTAAGAAGTGAACCTCCTTTAACCAAAATTCACATTTTGAGAATTTAGCATAAAGTTATTCAGCTCTTAGTAACTCTAAGACTTTCCTCAAATGATCTTCATGTTCTTGTTCCGACTTGGAATAGATCAGTATATCATCAATAAAGACAATAACAAACTGGTCTAAGTATGGCCTACAGACTCGATTCATCAAGTCCATGAACACTGCAGGTGCATTGGTCAGCCTAAATGGCATAACCACAAACTCATAGTGTCCATATCGAGTCCTAAACGCAGTCTTTGGTATATCCTCATCATTTACTCGTAACTGATGATACCCGGACCGTAAGTCAATCTTAGAGAAATAAGTTGCTCCCTGTAATTGATCAAACAGATCATCGATCCTGGGCAGAGGATATCTATTCTTGATTGTCAATTTGTTCAGCTCACGATAATCGATGCACATACGAAATGAACCATCTTTCTTCTTGACAAAAAGAACCGGAGCTCCCCATGGAGAGAAACTCGGTCTTATGAATCCCTTGTCTAGAAGTTATTGAAGTTGACTGGACAGTTCCTGCATCTCAGACGGTGCTAATCGATACGGTGACTTCGCCACTGGGTTTGCTCCAGGGACAAGATCGATTCTAAATTCCACTTGCCAGACTGGTGGTAGCCCAGGCAAGTCTTCTGGAAATACATCCGAATAATCTCTGATGACTGGAACGTCTTCAACTGCTTTCTTATCAGGTTTCTCATCGATACTTCCTAGCCTTGATGCACGATAAAATCTTCAATCCGCGGCATAGATTCTCATCGTTTCGCCGGTCGGTAAAGGAATTCGAATAAGTTTCTCCGAACATACAATTTTAGCATTGTTTTTGGATAACCAATCCATTCCTATCACAACTTCGAAGCTTCCGAGTGTCATAGGAATAAGATCGATGAGAAAAGAATGGTCGTTTAATCTTAATTCACAACCATGTATTATAGAATCTACGTGTATGGTATTACCATCAGCTACTTCTACGGTATAGGGGGCAGTAAGTATCGATGGTTGTATGTTAAGCAAAGAAGCAGTATGAGCAGAGATAAAACTTTTATCAGCACCAGTATCAAATATGATAGAAACGTAATGACCATTAAGGAGAAATGTACCCGTGACAACTGCTGGCTCCTCGCGTGCTTCGGCAGCTCCGATAACAAAGGCACGAGCAGTAGCAGTAGTGTTGTTGAGTTTTGGACACTGATTTCTGAAGTGTCCTTCTGCCCCACAGTTATAACAGGTTCTCCCACCTGTAGCAGCAGTGGTAGTGGTAGCAGTTGTGGCAGCAGCAAGATGTGCAGATCGGCATGTAGCTGCCAAGTGTCCCACATGCCCACACTTGAGACACTTCTTTCATGGAGTAGTGGGTAGATGATGATATTGGCATTTGGTGCAAAGTGGAAACGGGCCAGTATATGGCTTTCTGACTGAAGCAGACTGAGGCATAGCAGTAATGGGTGTGGTATGAGTAGGTGTAGCTGTAGTCAGTGCTGCAAAGTTCTTGATTGTCTTCTGCTTCTTCTTCTTATCCTGTTGTTGTTCAGGTTTCTTGCCTTCATCAATCTGTGTTCTCTTGTACCCCTTTCGGGTGAGCACCCCAGACTTAACGTATTCTTCGGTAAGGCTAGCTCCAAGATGAATTGTTGCCTCCAGAGTAGTGGGGTTATTCCCCATCACAGTTCCCCTGACAACTAGAGGTAAGCCTTCGATGTATTTCTCTATCCTGCGGGATAGAGGAGTAACCAAATGTGGCACCAAAATGCACAACTCATGGAAACGAGTTGTATACTTGGCGTTTTCTCCACTGTCTTGCAACGGATTCCCCATCTCCACCTCCAGTTTCTTCAGCTCATGACGTGGACAAAACTTTTCCACAAGCAGATTCTTGAAACCGTCCCATGGTAAAGCTAAAGCGACTTCGCGTCCTCTGGTGTTCTTCTCAGAATTCCACCAGGTGAGTGCGCCTTTATGAAATGCGCTTGAAGCCATTTTGACTTTCAGATTCTCAGGACATCCTGTGAAATCAAGAATATCTTCGATGCTTTCCAGCCACTGCAGTAGACCGGTAGCTCCGTCCGCACCAGAGTACTTAGGAGGCTTAGCATCGTTGAACTGCTTGAAAGTGAAATTAGCAGTTCCTGAGTGGTTAGTGTTTGAGTTGTTTGCTGAGTCACTGGTACACCCCCAAAGATTCTGGGTGATATCAGTGACCATGCCCGGAATGACATCTCTCATGTTGATAGCGATGGCTCGGGCAATCTTGTTGATCTCATCGTCGTTGCCACTTGTCGAACCCCCTCTGTTAGGATCACGTCGGGGAGGCATTCTACGAATAGAAGCCACAAGTGGGTCAGTAATGAGAAAAGATACAATTGAATTTTGCATGATAAAATTAGTAATATATCCATACTACTAGTATTATCATTCAATTGTAATATGAGCATGTACACGTATAAGCGATCAGCTTATTAGCATACTTCTCATGTGAATGTGTATGATGTTCCATGATCTCACTCCACCAAACCTACACACTGACACTTTCCTGATATACCGAAGATAGCTTATATATAGGGCATACGAAAGGGTCAAGCAAACTGCAAGCCCAGACGCCATCCCACCACCGCTTCGATATACCACGATCATGTCCTTGCTAGCATTTGGCAACATGTTTTGTACTGATTTCCATGTATGTTCCATTGATTAAGAATCCCATGATCTTTGATCAATTTGAACTATGATAGAATCCATGATTGAACTATGATTATGTTATGTGTGCACCTACTAACAGTTGTTAACATGTAGAACTAAGTCATATGTGTGCTCTACAATTTTTCTTGTTAACTATGTTAGTAAGTACTAATGATGAAATCACTTAAGAATTTCACTCAAGGATTACATTGAAAGAATGTTCACAACTTGATTGATTTACCATAATGTTTGGTTCATCCAAGTTTGAATTACACTATGAATTGATTTACCAATGATTGTGTCCCCAATGTTTGTATCCCATGTGTTTGAATAATGTTCAATGTTCCCAGTTGCTCCCGAATCCTCACCTCAAATACGAACGCCGGATTCCCCCTAACATACTGAAATAAGCTTATATATAGGGTAAGCTCTCACCGACCCACCACTTACCTCAGCATGTCAGCGTTAATTCGCCGTTTGTACTTGGAGCTAAGATTCCAACTCTTGATTGATTATGATTGTTTCATGATTGCCTCTTGTACTATGAATATGATTATGACTGTGTAAACCACGGTTCTTAATTTACTTGAAATTAAAACCTTAGGTCTCTGTGTATGTGTCCTAGGTTGATTTAACCTAGGTTCCCAATACTTACAGTATTGAGTAATATGATTTCCTATGAGAACTTCAACTAAAGAATACCGTTACACAGATTCTAAGTTATAAAGTTCCTATGATAATGAACACCTAATAATGATAACATGACAAGGATTTCAAATCAAGATTCAAAATTAATAAATCTTGACCTCTGAATTCCTATGATAAACATGACAAGGATTTTAGATCAAAGATACTAAGAATACAGATCTTTGCCTCTAAATTCCCATGATAAACTCTGATGGAGAATTCCAGATCAAGGATACTAAGAATACAGATCCTCGCCTTTGAAATCCTTTAATGAACTCTGTGTGAGAATTTCAGATCAAGGATACTAAGAATACGAATCCTTGCCTCTGAAATCCTTAAATGAATATGTGTGAGAAATTTAATTCGGTTTCTAAAATTATAGAATTCCGATTCAAATTTCCTTGACTCGATATCTAATCTTAGAAGAATATCCCTAAGATCTTTCAAGCTTAATGTAGACTTAATGCTCACTTAAGTTACTTAGATCCTAAGTATCCTCAAGCCTATAGCACTTAGTCCTATTAGGTAGCTTAGGTTATAGTCTAGGTCATTAAACATTGGGTTTTTCCTAGTTCTCTACAACCTTGGCTCTGATACCAACCTGTCACACCCCTGCGCCGCGTGCGGAATCCACGGCGCGGTGACGTATGAACAGTTGAATCATGCACAAGTATTGAATAAGAACAACCACAATGGATTACTATGTTTGAAAATATTTAGACAGTTGTTTAGTTACAGACAATCTGTCTACCAAAAGAAAGACAACTACAGACCCAAAATGTAGTTACAAAATAAGACTTCAAACAAGACAATTAAACAATTAGGATTTAGTGTGTTTCTAATCCATTCTAGCATGTTTCTTCATCTTGTTCTATCTTAGAATGGTCTCCTTAGTTGTCCCTGAGAAAGTCTTAAACCTGATTACCTGAAACACGTGAAAAGTAACTGTCAACTACAGAAGTAGTTGGTGAGAACAATAGGTTTAACATTTGTAAACATGAATATGTAACATAAGGCATATGTATATTAAAGCAATAATGGAATTACATGGATGGGTTGCAACCCAAACTAACATCAGGTATGTCAAACGAGTGTAAACAGTCCAAAGACTGGTTGCAACCCATACGTAACTGAAATCTGTAGTTAGTTTATAAAACAAATTTGAAATCTAACTGCAGCAATCGGCCTGCCCAAATGTGTCCGCTTTCCCTTGTTGTGATCACCCAGTACTAACGCTAATGAATATGAAACCTGATGTGTTTATAAGTTTGTTCACAACGATGGACACCACGCTTTTGAACATTGCTTTAAACTAGCGTGTTAATGCCTTATTTGATAACATGATTGAAAACCTTGTTTGAGTACCATGAAATGAATTCTCTGTATGAATACCATGAAATGAATCCTTGTTTGAACACCATGAAAACCATTGTTAGAACACCATGCTGTGAATCCTTTGATTGAGTACATAAGATAGCATCCTTGTATAACAACAAGGTTTATAAAAGATTAATTTCGAAAATACGAGTTTAGAGTAAAAGAGTGTATAAATTCCTTTAAAAACAATTGAGAAATCCCTTGGATTTCTAAAGTAAACCTGTAATGTTTGCCAAGTAATAGTAATATGTATCATGAAATATGATTGAAGTAAGAGCATTTGATCACGTGTTCCACCCCAAAACAGTTGTAAAAACAGTAAAAAGAGGGGCTAATGTTCTCACCTGTCTGTAGTAGACTCTGAACATATAACAATTAGCAAGTAGCAAACAGGACTTCTAACTGGTTCCTATATCATTGTAATCGTACATAAGATATAAGATTTATAATTGTATAGACTTTGATTCATTGATTGACTTGTGTTAACTTGAGCTTGATTAACTCTTGATTACTTGATCTCATGATTATGATTGTTGTGTAAACTTGAAAGTCTTGGTTACGATACTTGATCGACCAATGATTCATGAAAAGAGATGTCATGTTTCTTTTATGCACAATCTTATGCATAAAATGACAAGTGTTTGTGAACTTGATAACCATTGATTAACATGTATTGTGAAAAGATGTTCAATTGTTTTAAGTCTTTGTGATTGTGATTTGGTCTCATAATTAGGTTAAGTTATAACTTAACTCAATTAAGATCAAATTACAATTTTCCTTGAGTTGTGAGCCACACTATGGGCCTTAAGCCCATAAACTATGATAGGCTTAAATAGAGGTCCATGGGCCTCTTAGGTTAACAAGGGCCAGTTGGATGTGATATTGGGCCAATTGAATGTGGTGTTGGCCCAACAACATGTATATAGGCCTTGTAACACGCCAAAGATAATATCAAACCAATTAGAATCATAGTGGGCCGAATGGGCTTGGATTGGGCCTAAAGGATTTGAGTTGGGTCGGATGGAATGGAATTTAGTTCATTCTAATGTGGGCCAAAGTTAGCCCATCGATTGGGCCAAGAAATGTAAAGAACTTGCATGTTGGGCCTCGACCCACCCCCTTGGCAGCGAACCTTTAATGTTGATGGCCTAAGGTTCGGCCAATGAGCATAACAAGGTTCGGTCCTCTGGTGTGCATGTAAGGTTCGCCTACGTGCATAAAGGTTCGGCCTGCATAAGACTTGATGAAAGTTCATGCATGGCGATTAAGGTTCGTGAGGCTAGAATGAAATATGGTTCGTCTCTTATGGTTCGGCCAAAGGGGATGAGAGGTTCGGCTTCATGTCAACGAACCATTCAAGGTTTCGGCAAGTTCACAATGGTTCGGCAGTCTTGATCAGGTTCGTTGCACAACAGGGTTCGCAGAAGGTTCGGACATGATGTGGGTTTGTGTAGGCTCCCTAGGGTTCGGCAAATGACTCGAGAAACCATGCAGGGTTCGGCCACGTGGTGTACAGCAAATAGGTTCGTTGAGGAAAACTTATGAGCAATCAGGTTCGCCTAAATCACACAGAAGATTCGTGAGGTCACTGGTTCGGCAAAGGCTCGTCCTAGCTCAAAAAGGTTCGGCCGTAGCTTTAGGGTTCGGCCGTGAATCCTCTTAGGCGAACATGTACCTGTGTCATCATCATCGTCGCATACAAGCTGTTCCAGTTCCAAGAACACCGAAATCCGTTGAGAAACGAGCGAGTTATGAGCGTTTAAAGTTTGGGTTTTTAGAGAGAGGTGGGAGATGAATTCTAGAGAGAGAGTGGGTTGTTGGTGAATTAAATGAAAGAAATGGCCTTGTTTGAGGCTTTTATAGTCCGAGGGGTATTCGGGTTCGTTTCGGTCGCTCGGTTCGCGTTTCCGGAACGTAACGCGTATTTTACGCGATTTTAAATAAAGAGTTGCTAAACTCAATAAAATGATGAGTTTCAAAATTGTAAAAATGTAAAATAATTATTTTATCTATTTTTACTCTTCGTGCGTTGTCAGATCGTTAAACACTCACAATTACGTGTATACCCGCAATCGCGTACGTTTTTCGATCGTATTAATTATTTAAAGTCGTTTAATCATAATTATAAGTTCAACATTCGTATCATTATGGATCGTCACCCATAACTATACTCAGTCTCGCTTACGTATTACGATTCTTGTTGAATTAATTAATTGTCATAATATTCGTCTTAACACTACGCACTAACACTACCCTGTTACACCGAACGCAGTATATATATAGGGCTAAATCTCGCTGCCCACCACTGTTTCGATATATCACGATACTGTTCTTGCCTAGTATAATCGACTGTAAATAAATAATACATACTTGTCTCTAAATAAATAAGATCCTGTAACACACAAACACATTATGAACACATGAATCACATTGATTAATTGAACATGGACACACACTGTTCTAACACTGTTTACGACTACCATGACTAAATGTACAAATGTTACATTCCCAGAGTGAGAAACTAGGTCTGATAAAACCTTTGTCTAACAATTCTTGCAATTGACCTGAAAGCTCCTGCATCTCTGAGGGTGCTAAACGATAAGGAGCTTTAGCTACAGGTGCTGCACCTGGAATCAAGTCAATACGAATTTCAACTTGTCTCACTGGGGTAATCCTGATATATCCTTAGGAAAAAATTCAGGAAAGTCTTTGACTACCGGAATATTTGTGATACGTTTTTGTGCAGAACTGTTCTCAATCACATGTGCAAGAAAGGCCTGACAACCTTTCCGTAAACATTTATGAGTTTGCATACAAGAAATGATATCAAGTTTCCTACCAGCTCGTTTTCCTTGAACTATCAGTGTATTACCATCAGATAATGGAATACGGATCATCTTGTTATGACATACAACTTCTGCTTGGTTATCAGAAAGCCAGTCCATACCGACCACAACATCAAAGCTTCCAAGCTCAATAGGAAGTAAATTGATATTGAAAAGATGATCATTCAAATTCAAGGAACATTCTTGAATAACACTGTTAGTTTTGATCAACTTGCCATTATCAAGTTCAATGACATAAGGAGTTTCTAGATCCACCGTAGGCAATGAAAGTAATGATGCAAATTCAGGAGAGATAAAACTCTTATCTGCCCCTGTATCAAACCGAATGATGCGTAGAGATTATTAAGAAGAAACGTACCAGTGACAATATTTGCATCATGCCTTTCCTCAGTTGCACCAATCTGAAAATCTATCCCTTCCCTAGATTGGTGTTATTGTTCGGACAATTCCTCATAAGATGGTCAGGACTTCCACACTTGAAACATGACCGGTTGTTCTGAGTGGTTTGTCATGGTGCTGGTAACTATGGTTGAGCAGGAAAGTTGCAATATTTAGCGTAGTGTCCAACTCGATTACAGTTCATACAAACAGGACACGGTCCTGTGTGATGGAATGGACACCTGTTGCATTTGGGCGCCTGCCCAGTGTAAACTTTCCTCTCAGGAACAGTTGCACAATAGTTCTTCACTATTTATTTGCTCTGACTTGTCTCAGCCGGAGCCTTTGTTTTGATTTTGCCAAACCACTTTCGTTTAGTACCTTTAGAAACACTAGAGGTACCGATATCACTATGGCTTAATGCCGTCTGAGTTTTCAAAGACAGAGTACTTTTTCTTACTGCCTCATCAGTATGCTTAGTGGTCAAAAGAATTGAACGTTTAAGAGTGGTAGGTTCAGCTGCAGTTACCATTCCCCGAATCTGGGGAACCAATCCTTTGATATACTTCTCAATCAACGCTGCTTCCCTAGGAAACATATTGGGAAGTAAGCAGGTAAATTCGTGAAACCGATCGGTATAAGCTAAACAATCCGCACCGATCATCGAATGATTCCAGAATTCCTCCTGGAGCTTTTGAATTTCAGTGATTGGGCAGTACTCTGACATAATCAGAGTTTTAAAATCGTTCAAGCCCATCGAGTCAACTGTAGCTGAGCCCAAAGTTTTAGCCTGGGTATTCCACCATGTTAAAGCTGAGTCCTTCAAAGAACAAGCTGCATAAGACACCTTATGCTCTGCCAAGCATTGGCTGATCTTGAGTTTCGTTTCCATTTCCTCAATGCACCTCAAAAGTCCAGCCGCTCCTTCTTTGCCTGTGAAAGTAGGAGGGTTGCAAGAAGCAAGGTACTTATAGGTACATCCTTGCTGTGGTGGATCAGGAACAATTGTTCCACATGACCCCTACCAGAACCCGAAGTATTGTGTTATTGGTGTGGCATTACGATACCAACGGCAAATAGCTGTTCTTTCACTATTCGTGCTATCATCTCTTCGTTCAATACTTATCCACTAGGAGCTGTCGGTGGAACCGTGTTCTGGTTTTGGTCAACGGGTGGAAAAGTGTTCGTCTCCAGATTAACACGCGGATCCGGATTCGATTCTACGTTCATAAGCAGAACTTGTTCCGGTTCAGGGTTAGCATTATTCCTGCAAGCTTTCTTGGCTGGTCGACCTTGTTTTGGAGCCATCGTTCTGCTCACATGCTGACAAACTCAGGTCAGTTCAAGAACAATAATTAAATAACCCTTGTTCAATCACATAAATTCAATCATATTCAGTTACACTGAAATTTATATTGAAGTGTGATTATAAAAGCAAAGTATAACTACATTGATATAGTTCAGATATGTTTTCAGTACACATAGATCACACAAATATTCGTAGCTATACTCAGTCCTGTTAATTTAAAAACATGTTAAAATATTTCACAGCTCACGGTAATGTGATATAAATAAGTTATTACCCATGTTTTCGATATATTAACATTCAGGACATTGATAAGTTCTCACATAAAAATGTTCCCATACAGTTCTTTGATACATTGCCACACTGACAATAGATATGTTCTCACATAGAAGTTTCACACCAAATTGTTCTCACACAGAATTGTTCTCACACAGAATTGTTCTCACAGTTCCATGATACATTGCCACACAGGCAATAGATATGTTCTCACACCCAACAAATTGTTCTCACACAGAATTATTCTCAAACCAAATTGTTCTCACACACAATTGTTCTCACACAGAATTGTTCTCACAGTTCCATGATACATTGCCACACAGGCAATAGATATGTTCTCACACAGTTCCATTCCATTATCTAGTTCTTGATCATATGAATTTGATATTAACACTCAAGTTACACACAACACATTTCTACAGAAAGAAAAGAACCGTTTTATTATCATTACCATAGTTTTATACAATCTTAGAGTTTTTGATACAAAAGAGTATTACAATGACATCCATACTGATACAACCTATCCGTCAGCGGTATATACAATGAAAAGTCCCAAAAATGTAAGATCCACAATCAGATTTACCGTAAAAAATATGATAAGCAGGCTAGCACAATAGCTATAGTAGCTAATACTATAGCTAAACACAGAAGTTTAGCCTCGATGCTCATCATACTGAGCATCCAGATCCATCCCTGCAGTCTCTCTCTCCAAACTGTAACCTGCTGCCAGAATGCAGCAACTAGCACCTGCCTCCAAGTCCTACTAAACCGCTCCTCTACGGTCGTCCTCCAAGCCTGGGTGTCAATACCCATAAGATTCACCTGCTCCATCAGAGTCAGGTGTGAGGTGAGGATCTCCAGTACGGTGGCACGAGTATCCTCAAGGGTAGTATGGTGCTGGTGTAGGTCCTGTCTCAGGCCCTGCAGGTCTTGGGAGGCCTACTGCATCTGGGCCCGTAGCTCGGCTTGGTGGGAGGACTCTCCCACCTCATGAATAACCTGAGGCTCATCCCGCGGAGCCAGCTCGTGTCGTGGAGGTAGCCCAGGGGTCTTGCGGTCTTGCCCCCACATCCGTCGCGTCCCGTACCAAACGGGAATTCTCTGTGGAGACGGGCTCTGCCTCCTCTCAACAGGGGCATCAACCAGGGGTGAGTGGGGAGGACTAGGTACAATGGGGGATGCTGGTGGTGGTGGTAATGGTGATGGTGGTGGTGGTGGAGTAACAGATCTAGGAGCTGATGGAGTATGTGGTACTGCAAGTGTCGCCTGAGAGGCTGCAGACGAAGCCTCGACAGGATCCGAGTCTGCTCCTGCACTGGAACTTGGAGTATCATCCAACACAACATAGGGGAATCTCTGATAAATATACCTTTCACCTTGGTCAGCCATCGCTGTACAATCAAAATCTCTAATCAGTACGATGAAATAAATATTGAATAACAATATTTAACATGAACATGATATGATATCTATTCCTGTCTCAAAGCAACTACTTGTCCTTATAGTTATTAATGTTCTGCTTGAATTAAATCAAACTAGAACGCACACGTGTTGCAAATTTCAGTTATGCTGGCCACTCATAACTGGAATTCGTACCACCTAATTATCCTGGCTTAATTCAACACAAGTTTTGTTCATTAGTTATGTTCGGTGCTCTATGTGTCACTATACGAGCCTATGGTTATAGTCTAGGTCTCTAAGTCAACCTAATTCTCCATAACATGTGGCTCTGATACCACCCTGTCACTCCCCCACCTCTCGTCACCTGTTTATGATGTCACTGAAACGGTTACGGAAGCATAGTGGTGATGTCTCATAGATAAGGGTGACTTACTTGATCCGATATCATAAGCACACAGATTAACTTAAAAGAAATACATTTAAAAGGTTCGTCATTACAATTAACAATATAGTTTACAAACTAAGTTTATTACATAACAACTTATTTCATTACAGATTATGAAGTGCATCCTCACCCGAGGGTCACTGTTTCCCTACAAAAAGGTTTATGTTTGAAACGTCAGCACAAAGCTGGTGAGTTCATACAGTTCATGTTTGACAATATCATATGTTATACAAGTTCTCAAAATGTTCTGTTCAAAATAACAATGGGACCCGTATCTAGTTCCTTTCGGACGTTCTGTTCTTGTTCTATAAAGACGCTACCCGTCGGTAAATATCTTGGTACCTCATTGTCTTAATGTCTATCACCACAATAAGAAGTTCTGGAAACAGATAACAAACATTTACACCAAGGGGAGTTGCAAGCTCCCGGCAAATGGGTTATCAGCCGATAGTACTATCAATGTTTTCTGTTCGGCCCCAAACGGGTTCACAAGATACAGTTCGTACACGAGGACTAAAGTTCTGTGATAGTGTTCTGTTCTACAGGGACAAATCCCATGAAATCCACAAGTTCTCAACAATCACATGAAATCACGCATATAACAGTGATACACATCATATAGTTCTGAAAAGTTTTACAGCGCAACCCCGATGTTTATAAAAGAGTAAAAAGAAAAGTGGTTGTACAAAACTCACCTGATAATATAGAGGTAGCAGAATATCTCCCAAACTGATAATAAAGGGGTGATTCTGCATTTATTTATGTTTAATTAGTTATTTAGGTTTTAACTTACTGATTAGATTTTTCTGAACGTTCAATGTCAAAGACATTGCTTTGAGAGTCATCAAACCGATATTAGGTTTTTAATTGATTATTTTAACATCATATCATACAATGTATGATAATGTAGGAACCTATATTGATTTAGATTCCTAATACAAGGTTGATGACACTCTTGATTAATCAGAATAATCTAATATTAACCAAATAGTTAATGTTGTTGATTATAATGCCTTAATCGTTTCTAGATAGTTTAATGGCTTAAGAATGATCAATCCTTGTTATTGATTATCCAATTATCATGAAATATTACAATGTAGCATTAGGATAGGTGTAATAACCATGTTTAACATACAAATCTGACTGTTATCGTAAACATCAGATAATCGTTCCAGTGAGTATGTTAATGATCGTGATTAGTTTGAAACACTTGGATTTAACCTTGCATTTCAAAGATTAATCAAACTAATCACCTACATTGTCATAATCAAATGGTTTAAACCATTATAATCATGGGTATGATTTCATGCAAACCGGGCATTATAACGGATCAAAACAAGGATTTACCCGTTAAAACATCGTAATCTTGGTTTATAATCATTCCTAGCCATCATATCAGCAATAATCAACAATCCTAACTATGTCATTACGTTCAAAATCAAGATCTAATCAATCAAAGTCAAACTAGAAGGTTAAAACGAATCATTACCTAATTAGACGATGTTTTAACCGTAGAACAACGATCAGAACTTGTAAACACGATCCCTGGTGCGATCCGTGGATTCTGGCAGCTTCAAATTTGAGTTTGGATGATGAAATTTCGTCTTGTGTATGTGTTTGAGCGTATATGTTCGAAAATGAGAAGAAATATATATTCTGCATGCGATCAGATGAAGAAGATTAACTTATTCCACCACCTCATCCGTCGCGTACCGTGACGAAGAGCCGAAGAAGGCTTCGCGTACCGCGAAGAAATCCGGAGGAATCTTAGATATTTTGGTCCATCGCGTACCGCCGAGAACCCTTAAACCAGCCTCAGCGTATCGCGACGAGTCCAGAAGTTCAATTGGTATGTGACTACGTTTTAGCACTTTCATTTCTCGATCCATTACCTTTACTGGTTCTTCTCTGAACTGAAGTTTTTCATCAATATGAATCTCTTCTAGAGGTACGATCAATGATTCATCAGTTAGGCACTTTTTCAGATTTGATATATGAAAGACATCGTGAATGTTACTGAGTTCAAGAGGTAATTCAAGCCTGTAAGCTACTGATCCAATTCGTTCAAGAATTTTAAATCGCCCTACAAATCTTGGTGAAAGTTTACCTCTTTTCCCAAATCTGAAAATACCCTTCTGGGTGATACTTTCAACATAACCCAATCACCTACTTGGAATTCTAACGGTCTACGATGATTATCAGCATAACTCTTTTGACGATCGCGAGAAGCTTTAATTCGTTCTTGAATGAGTGCGATCCTATCGGTTGTTTCCTGAATGAATTCTGGGCCTATTATTTGACTGTCACGTACCTCCGACCAACAGATAGGTGATCTACACTTGCGTCCATAAAGTGCTTCGAATGGAGTGCATTGAATACTGGTATGGTAGCTGTTATTCTATGAAAATTCAACCAGTGGAAGATGAATATCCCAGCTACCTCCAAAATCAATCACACAGCTTCTGAGCATGCCTTCAAGAGTTTGATTAGTTCGTTCAGTCTGACCATCTGTTTGTGGATGATAAGGTGTGCTCATATTGATTTGTGTGCCCAGAGCATTTTGAAGAGTATGCCAAAATCGTGACATAAATCGACTATCTCTGTCAGAAATGATAGAGATTGGTACTCCATGTCGAGATACAATCTCATTAACATAGAGTTTAGCGTGTCGATCCATAGAAAAATCTTCTCGGATGGGTAAGAAATGCGCAGATTTAGTAAGGCGATCAATGATAACCCATATAGAGTCATGATTATGTGATGTTCTGGGTAGTTTAGTGATGAAATCCATAGAGATCTGATCCCATTTCCACATGGGAATCTGTCGCACCCCGAGAAATCCCGTCCCTTCCGGGGCGCGAGCGGCGGCAGATTGTCAGGATCGCAGTCTCCGGTCACACAACATGCGAGACCTATATGTCTGATTTCTTACGTACATCCAATAATTTGGATAAAACAGTTTAGTAATATCAGAGTTGCGGAAGTGAAGTATAAATTAACAAAACAGTTTAATCATTCATAGTTGCGGAAGCGTTAAATCAAAATGGTTTTCAAAGCGATACGTGACAATAGTTGCGGAAGCGATTTAAGCTGATTAACATTACATAACAACCAAATGGTAATAAATGTTTGATAAACTAAGACACTTAAATAGATGCATGCGACCCCGGCCTAGCATCCTATTCCTGGTGCTCGTGCCTTAGTTACCTGAGAAAACATGCGAGTAAAAGGTCAACACAATGGTTGGTGAGAGCACAGGTTTGTAATCAGCAGTAGACATCAAAATGTTTAAAGTAAAGTTTGCAGGTCTATTTTTCAATACAATGCAATATCAATTGATAGCTAGTCAATATGTTTTATATCATATGCGGGTTCGCAACCGAAGCTAACATGCTGCCTCCCGCCATATCCATCCAAGATATGGCAAATGTTGTTTGGTCAATTATGCACTGTTCCGACCTCCAGTCGGGGTGGCCATACGGCTCGCAACAGTGGGGCTTGTCAGGCCCAAATAGTACTATTCAGAATTACCACGCTGAGCGCAACGCGCTATTTACGGTTCGAGGTGTGTTTAATGAGGACTTATCAGTTTGTGGATGAATGCCACACATATGCATATACGATATTAGCATGTACAAAAATAACCAAAGTGTGTAAGTTGTTCAAAAGCAGTTGTATGCAATGATTTCTCCCCCGAAGGTAGAAAATGTAAAAAGGGGCCGTGAACTCACCTTAGCAAGGTGAAAAAATGTAAGCGTAAGCTCCTGTGTCGTCGGGTGGTCAGTCACCGGCTACCTATATCGTATATTACACGTGAGTTCGTGTAAGTGATTGTGTTACGTGATCAATAACTCTCGGTTGATCATGTCTGTCTGTGTTGGTCTACATTGACCGTGTTTGACCGTGTGTGTCAACGACCCGTTGGTGAACCATGTGTTGGTTGTGTATTGTGAAACATTCGTGTTAGTGCTTGTTGTGTGCAAACGCGCAAGTCTCGTCTATGGACAACTTACCATTTATAGCAAGTTCACAAGCATATTGATTTTAGAGTTCTGGCATGCTCATTAGTCCTACGTGATCTTGTTAACACATAGCACATCATCATACAAGGTCACATAATTCGTTTACAACATGTTTGCACATAAAAGTTTCCTGAAATGGAAAGTTTCCATTTGTAGCATTCGTGACATCAGAAACCATCTAACTTAGTATCTAATCATCATACTACAACATAATAAGTCATCTAGCATGCTCGAATCACACATCAAGTTTACAAATCGGTTTTTGTAAAAATAAAGTTACTAAAAATAGTAACTTTGTGGTTTTTGCATAAAATGACTATCTAAACATTTATAAACCATTCTTTTGCCTCAAATCATCATAATAACCAATCTAACATCCTTTAAACATGTGCACATAACCAAATTCATCATCTTAACATCCTAATAGCAATTCTACATACATGCATGTCCACCATTTCATCTATAACCTCATTTTGAGAAAATAAAGTTTCTAATAATAGAAAGTTCATCCAATATCATGTTTTTAATCAATAAGATCATCATCTAATCTTGCAAGAACACTTATACATTATCAAGAAACATCCCAACATCAACAAAATCATCTAGAATGCCTTAGATCATACATGCATGGCATTATAATGTCTTAAATCATTATTTCAAGCATATAGGTTCATACCCATCACTTTAGATCATCATAAAACTCAATTTAAACATCATAGATCATCAAGAAACACATTTATATCATCAAACCCAGATTCAAACCACAAGAAATTCGTGCATGTGATGGGTGGGTGCTTGCATGTGAGTGGATCTTCATGCATGTGGGTTTTTACCCATTGCATGTTCGATCTAACTATCAAGGAGTAAGTAAAACTACCTTAGATGCTCTAGATCGCTGGAATGAAATTGAATCAAGGATTTGGCAGCTCCAAGAGTGGCTGGAAATAAACTCTTAGTGGCTTCAAGTGGTGGTGTGTTGATGGTGATGAGTTCCAAGCTTCCTTCTATGCTCCAATGGCTTCCTAGGAGCTTCAAAGCTTCATCAATGGAGTTTTCTGGTGAAATGATGAAGAAACAGAGGTAGGAACTCGAGATAGAGGTGTTATGACCGAGAGAATAGGATTAGAATGATTAAAGTGAGATAGGTTGAGTGTAAATCTTATTTTTGCGATCTGTGCATGTCAGGCGTAACGCCTGGCGTGGGCTAAAGATCTAAGGCGTTACGCGCGGATGGCAAATATGTCCGGCTGAGTTCTTCTTCTCGCGCGCATCGCCAGATGTGGGTGCTTCGGGTCAGGCGTACCGCCTGGCCCATATGTAAGGCCCAATATGCCTATTTTGCTGTTCTGGGCCCATTCTCGCCCGTTTCTCGACTGTAGAACATCGTTCAAGTGTCGTTTGGACTCGTTTGAGCTTCCCAGTTCACTGTGTGACTGTTTCGTGAAGTTTCGAGTGTTGTGATACACAATGTGTTTGACGTTCACCAACGTTCGTGAGACTCGTGTGTGTTTCGGTAATTCCTCGAATTATCGATGATTGTTTGTGTTCGTGTCTAACGAAGTGTTTGCACGCTTGATTAATCCTAATCAACGTGTGATGCACAATCCAATAATTCCCCGAATTATTGTTTTGCGTTAGTGTTGTGTTTGCCACACTTGGTTTCCAAAACCAATGTGCAATGTACGATTCGATAGCTCCACGAACTATCGTCTCGCAGTAATTTGTGTTCAACTCATCTAATCAATCATAATTAAATGAAATGCAACAAGTATGAATGTGAAATGTAAAGAATGTAAGAGTCGCAATTCACCTGAAATTGCCGGGTGTCACATCATCCCCTTGTTGAAAGAAATTTCGTCCCGAAATTTGGTTGTTGTTGGTAGTGTTTGAGAAACAAAAATTTTTCTGGTTGTCACAGCATCCCCTTGTTGAAAGGAATTTCGTCCCGAAATTTATTCGTTGTTGCCGACGTTCGACGTTGTTTGCTTGAAGAGGTGGGGATATTTGCGCATCATCTGATCTTCACGTTCCCACGTGAATTCAGGTCCGCGTTTCGAGTTCCATCGGACTTTGACAATAGGGATCTTACTTTGCTTGAGTTGTTTGACCTCACGGTCCATGATTTCTACCGGCTCTTCCACGAACCGTAGTTGTTCATCCACCTGGATCTCATCCAGTGGAACAATAAGTGTTTCATCCGATAAACACTTCTTTAGGTTTGAGACATGAAATACGTTGTAAACTCCGTCGAGTTCGGTTGGTAAGTTGAGTTGGTATGCCACTGGACCAATCCTTTTCAGGATCTCGAAAGGTCCAATATACCGTGGGTTCAATTTGCCTCGTTTTCCAAAACGAATGACGCCTTTCCATGGTGAGACTTTCAGAAGGACTTTATCTCCTACCTGAAATTCCAAAGGCTTTCGGCGTTTGTCGGCATAGCTCTTTTGACGATCACGAGCTGCTGCCATGCGGTTTCTGATTTGCACGATTTTCTCGGTTGTTTCATGCACAAGTTCCGGGCCAGTGAGCTGACTGTCGCCCACTTCCGCCCAACAGATAGGTGACCGGCATTTCCTGCCATAGAGTGCCTCAAAAGGCGCTGCTTTGATGCTTGTGTGGTAGCTGTTGTTATAGGAAAATTCTACCAACGGCAGGTGAGTTTCCCAACTATTTCCAAAGTCCACTACGCACGCTCGTAGCATATCTTCGAGGGTTTGTATTGTGCGTTTGCTCTGGCCATCAGTTTGTGGGTGGTATGCTGTACTCATATCCAACCGCTTGCCAAGCGACTTTTGTAATGATTTCCAGAAGTTAGAAGTGAATCTGGCGTCCCGATCCGAAATGATGGAGATTGGCACTCCATGTCGTGAGACCACTTCTTTGACATAGATTCTAGCTAGTTTTTCCATCTTGTCATTTTCCTTGATCGCAAGGAAATGTGCTGATTTAGTCAGTCGGTCCACAATTACCCAGATAGTGTCACATCCACTTGGGGTACGGGGTAATTTGGTGATGAAATCCATGGAGATTTGTTCCCATTTCCACATGGGGATCTCAGGTTGTGTGAGTAATCCAGATGGTTTCTGGTACTCCATCTTGACTTTCGCACAAGTCAAGCATTTGCCTACGTAGGTAGCGATGTCGGCTTTCATATGTGGCCACCAGTAAAGTATCTTCAGATCATGATACATCTTATCAGATCCAGGGTGAATGGAATATCGGGATTTGTGAGCCTCGTCCATCACAAGGTCTCTTAAGTTCCCATGACGCGGAACCCAGATGCGTTCCATGAAGTAGTGTAAGCCATCGGCTTTTACTTTAAGGTGTTGCTCCATTCCCCTTAGTGATTCTGCCGCTAGGTTTTCAGGCTTAAGTGCCTCCACCTGGGCATTACGTATCTGCTAAGGGAGGTTGGGAAGAATGGTGAGTTGTAAAGCTCTTACCCTCTTGGGTTTCGGTGTATTCTTCCGACTTAGGGCATCGGCCACTACATTGGCCTTCCCTGGGTGATACTTGATGGCACACTCATAGTCGTTTAGGAGTTCGAGCCAGCGACGCTGTCGCATGTTCAGTTCCTTCTGCTCGAATATGTGTTGGAGACTCTTGTGATCAGTGTATATCGTACACTTGGTACCATACAGGTAGTGTCTCCAGATCTTAAGTGCAAATATCACGGCTCCAAGTTCTAAGTCGTGGGTGGTGTAGTTCTTCTCGTGTACCTTCAGTTCTCGAGAAGCATATGCGATCACCTTCTCTCGTTGCATCAGCACGCATCCGAGCCCTTGTATCGAGGCATCGCAATATACTACAAAGTCTTCCGTCCCATCGGGAAGGGATAGGATAGGTGCACTACAGAGCTTCTGCTTGAGAAGTGGGAATGCAGCTTCTTGTCTTTCAGTCCAGAGGTATTTCTTGTCCTTGTGGGTTAAGGCTGTGAGTGGTTGGGCTATCTTTGAAAATCCTTCGATAAATCGCCGATAATAGCCTGCCAAGCCTAGGAATTGTCGCACCTCAGTTGGGGTCTTTGGTGCTTCCCAGTTCTTGATTGCCTCTATCTTAGACTTATCCACATAAATCCCTTGTTCATTAACAACATGTCCCAAGAATTGGACTTCTCGGATCCAGAAGTCGCATTTTGAGAGTTTAGCGTACAGCTTCTATTTCGTAGCAGTTCAAGAGTCAATTGAAGATGCTCTTTGTGTTCCTCCTGGGTTTTGGAATAAATGAGAATATCATCTATGAAGACAATGACGAACTTGTCGAGGTATGGTTTGCACACTCTATTCATGAGATCCATGAATACTGCAGGTGCGTTTGTCAGCCCAAACGGCATGACCAGAAACTCGTAATGACCATACCGAGTGCGAAAAGCAGTCTTAGGGATATCTTCTTCCTGAATCCTTAGCTGATGATACCCAGATCGCAGATCGATCTTGGAATAGTAGCTCGATCCTTGCAGTTGATCGAACAGATCGTCGATCCGAGGTAATGGGTAGCGGTTCTTGATTGTTACTTTGTTTAACTCCCGGTAATCGATGCACATACGAAACGTGCCATCCTTTTTCTTCACAAATAAGACCGGAGCTCCCCAGGGTGAGAAGCTTGGTCTAATGAAACCCTTGTCCAACAGCTCTTGCAGTTGATTGGACAGTTCCTGCATCTCCGAAGGTGCCAGTCGATATGGTGCTCGTGCGATAGGTGCTGCTCCCGGCACAAGGTCTATGCGGAACTCCACTTGTCGAGGTGGTGGAAGTCCTGGTAGATCCTCCGGGAAAACGTCGGGATATTCGCATACGACTGGGATGTCTTCTATCCTTTTCTCCTCTTCAGTCTTGTCGGTGATAAGCGCCAATATGGTAGTGTATCCTTTTCGTAAGCATTTGTGAGCTTTCATGCACGAGATGATGTTCAGAGGAGTGTCACTCCTTTTGCCCTTGATGTCTAGAGTTTCTCCGCTAGGGAGAGGTATGCGCAAAACCTTGTCGTGGCAAATGATTTCAGCCCTGTTTTTAGACAACCAATCCATGCCCACTACGACATCAAAACTGCCTAGTGTAACCGGCATGAGGTCAATCTTAAATTTATGGCCTGCTAGCTCTAAAGTGCATTCTCTCAGAATGTGCTTAGTTACAATCAATTTACCATCAGCTAGCTCTACTGTATATTCAACTTCTAAGGGTGTTGGGGTTATGGCAAGTATCTCACTAAAGTCCTTAGATATAAAGCTTTTCTCAGCTCCAGTATCAAACAATACAGTAACATAATTATCGTTTAAGAGATACGTACCGGTTGCAAGGTTGGGATCCCTCCTGGCCTCCTTGGCCCCAATCACGAAGGCTCGTCCCCTCACTCCATTGTTCCCGTTGTTGTTCGGTTGGTTGTTGTTCTTTTTCAGGTGCGGGCAATCCTTCTTGAAGTGCCCTGGTTTCCCACATTCGAAGCAACCCTTCGGTGCTTCAAGTTGTTGCTGTTGTTGTGGCTGTTGCGGGGTTTTTGTCATTAGTTCACCCATGCAGTCTTTGGCTGCATGTCCCCCTTTTCCGCAGCGCTGACATTGGAAGCGGCCACATTGACCCTGTGCATGGTGGAAGTTGCACTTGTGGCATTTAGGGTGTTTCCCAACATAACCTCCTTGGTTCTGGGTGGTTGGGATGGGTGGGGCATAAGCTTGGGTTGATCCAAACTTACGCTGTTGTGGTGGTGGTTGGAGTGTGGTTGGTTTGTTCAGGGTGTCATCCCATTTTCGTTTGCCCTTGTCGTTGGTTGTGGTCACAGCACCACGGGGTGGCAAGAGTCCTTGTGCAACTGCCGAATCAGTGAGCTTGTGAGTTAGTCGCACAGCTTGTTGCAAGGTGATGGGGTCAGCAGAGAGCACCATGCCCTGAATTTGAGGTGGCAGTCCATCAATGTACTTCTCTATATGTTTGAAGGGTGGGGTTGCCATTTCCGGGCACAGATTTGCTAACTCATAAGATCGAGCGGTGTAAGCCTCGACCTCGGAACCAATCATCTTATGGTTCCAGAATTCCGTTTCCAGTTTCTGCACTTCACCGCGAGGACAGTACTCACGGTTCAACATTTGTTTAAAGTTATCCCAAGGCAGAGCGTTGGCTGCATCAAGCCCTAGGTTCTGGACGTTGGCATTCCACCAAGTGAGGGCAGCTCCCTTGAACGTCCCTGCAGCGAACTTGACCCTGTCCTCGTTCCTGCAGTTGCTCATGGCGAAGGCTGATTCCGCCTTCTCAATCCAGCGTAATAGTCCAACGGCTCCCTCAGTGCCGCTGAATGAATGGGGTTTGCAATCCAGGAACATCTTGAACGTGCAGAGAGGTGGGTTAGGGTTTGCTCCTAAGATACGCAAGGAACAAGGTTGAGTTAAGTATCGAATAAACATGTTGAATTGGAAACAAGTGTTTGTAGTGCAAGGTGAATATGAACAGGTTCATCACCTTGGTTCAGTAGATTTTGGTTACGGGCAGCTTCCCGTGCAGCAAGTACCTCCTCAACCCGTTATTTGTTTGTTGATGACATGAAATGACAATGAAACATGATATGAATATTATAAACAATGAAACACATATAGTTCGTACCTGATTACTGTTCGTTTTACTGTAGAGATCACTGTTCCGGTGCCGGTTCCGGCACTGATGTTACAAGGACCTTGAGGATCAGAGGAAGATTGCTGTTGCCAAGGCTAGTCACTACGAGAAGGAAGCCTCAAAGTTCAAGAAGCAGGTCAAGGATAATGACGCCGCCCATAAGCTGAAGGGGAAAGAAATCATCGAGGGGACTAAGAAATTTGCTGCTGCTGCCATCCTCAAAGCGAAGATCCAAATGGCGGAAAGGTCAAAACAAAAAGGGTCGGACTTGTGGGACAAGGACCTTGCTGACTGGGTTAAGGTTTTGGCTAAATTGACCGGGAATACGGCGGAGACTTCTGATGCAGCGGTGAAGAAGGCGAGTGTGGTGGAGACCAGTATGGTGGTAGGCGGT
The DNA here is from genome assembly GCA_009363875.1 of Mikania micrantha. Taxonomy (NCBI): domain Eukaryota; kingdom Viridiplantae; phylum Streptophyta; class Magnoliopsida; order Asterales; family Asteraceae; genus Mikania; species Mikania micrantha. The sequence goes on along the minus strand of CM018693.1, from coordinate 104,095,034 downwards.
GAGGATATTGGAGCTTGTGGAGGCGAAGAGGGTGCGGCGATGGGCGATGAAGATAGAATTGAGAAGGTCTGAGCCCATGATGTTTGTGGTTATTTTTATGGTGATATGTAGTTCTTTTTTAAACAATATCTTGATGTTAAGTCCCTAGATGGGCAGACAATTTAAGGAATTTTAGGTGGAGGGACCATGTGTTTACATGGCAAAGCCTAATATACTGATTTGACTTTGTTAATCTTTTGACTTAGTAATACCAATGAATGCTTTAGGATATTTTGTTCAGTTACGCTTTGTAGAATTTTGTTTAATCAGATCTTTCCCATTATAGTTTATTTATTTATATTCAGGGTTCTTTGAAAAGTATATTTGATTATGATGTTAATTGTAAAGATAATGAGTATATTATTGTAGTTTTCATATAGTCGAATTCAAATTTTGAAAACATTTATTCAAAGCTTTATTTCAGGATCAGATATTTGCAGAAGGTAATAATATGATTAAAAACAAAGATATTTAATCAGTCAATAAATAAATACCAACTCCTTGAATGAGTAGATTTATTTTCAAAGCTCTCCTTATCCTTGTCAGGATAATGTAGGAATTACATACCTGAATATCCTTGGATATTTTAGAACCATACTTGTGTAATATTCTGAAATAGTCTTGAAACTTAAGTCCATATCTTCAGTATCCTTAGGCATGTTCCAAGTAGAAATTGTATCCCAAAGTATCCATGAGAGTTTATTCCTGCACATGTTCAAAAACAAAAAAATATTGGGATAATCCCAATATACTGGCGACTAAGGCCGGTTAGACTGTCGACAAGGCCGAAAATACTGGCGACTATGGCCGGAATACTGGCGACAAAGCCGATTATACTGGCGACTATGGCCGGAATACTGGCGACAAGGCCGACGACTAAGGCCGAAAATACTGGCGACAAGGCTGAGAGATATTGGAGACTAAGGCCGGAATGCTGGCGACTAAGGCCGGGATACTGGCGACTAGGCCGGAATTCGGTGGATACCTGGTTATAGTCTTTGAAAATGAAATTGTCAGCCACTCAGCGTGTACTGGTCCCAAAATCTCCAACTATACCGGGATATTACGGAGGATCCATAGTTATAACCTTCGATAATGAAATTGTCAGCCACTCATGCGTGTACTGGTCCCATTATCTTGGGTTATAGCAGGATATACGTGCGCTAGTGGCGAGGGTATGAACCCTTAGTCTTCAAAGGTTTCTTGAGTTTTGATTTCAGGTCAAAACTTGCAGCTAGACATAAAGTCAGTGCGGGGTCTTCATCAAGTTTTGGTTTCAGGTCAAAACTTGGGTTGAGACATAAAGTCTCGTATCTTCTCCAGCTATTCCTGAAAAAACATAAAATATTGTTGTAAAGGAAGACATTAGGGATCCCTAAGCCTCTCCAATGCTTAAGTTAGTGTCGAGATAAATTGAGAGTATACGTCAAGATATAATAGTAGGGATATATAAAGAATATAAGATAATCATGTGGATAAAGATAATTGTTAAATAAAATATATTTTAAGATGGATGGCATTCCATGCCCTTGGAAGGGGTTCTCCTTCCATAGTGATTAATCTATACGCCCCTTTTCCAGCTTCAGAATCGATTCTATAAGGTCCTTCCCATTTTGGGGCAAGTTTTCCATCCGTTGGATTAGTGGTATTCTGGAATGCTTTTCTTAAAACTAAGTCACCTACTTGGAATCTTATAATCCTTATATTCTTGTTGTAGGATCTAGCTATCTTTTGTTGATAGGCAGCCATTCTAATCTTCGCAATATCCCTAGATTCGTCAATAGTGTCTATATCTTGAGATAATATTTCGTTATTAGTTTCCATTGTTTGTAAACTTGTTCTTGCAGTAGGGATAATCATCTCAATTGGGAGTACAACTTCTGAACCAAATACAAATGAGAATGGGGTTTGACCAGTCGCATTTTTTGTAGTAGTTCTATCTGCCCATAGGACAAATGGAAGTTCTTCGGCCTTCTTAGATCCCAACTTCTTTTTGAGATTGTTTATGATTATCTTATTGCTTGATTCTGCTTGACCGTTAGCTTGAGGATCTACTGGCGTGGAAGTAATCATTTTTATCCCCCATGCTTCACAAAAGTTGGTAGTTCTTTTACCAACTCGATGCAACTAGTATTCTCCCCCTATTTAAAAGCATTTGAAAAAGAGTAAAGAGGGGCCGTAAACTCACTTTAGTGATGATAGTAGTGGATCAAGCGTAAGCTCCTTGAAGAAATAGCACGTTGGTCACCGGGAACCTATATCGTATACTGAACGTGAGTTCATGTAAGTGACAGTGCTAGTGTTCGTGTTAGTGCTCGTGTTCGTGCCCAACAACCCTTGGTTGTTCATGATTGTCCGTGTTGGTCCACAATGACCGTGTTTGCTCGTGTTGGTCCACATTGACCGTGTTTGACTGTGTTGGTCCTCATTGACCGTGTTTGACTAGAGTTGACCAAAGTTGACCGTGTCAAGTCAACGACCCGTTGGTGAACCGTGTGCCGGTTTGTGAATCGTGTAGCAATCGAGTAAGTGTTTGTCGTGTGCACAACGCGTAGGTTGCGTTTATGGACAACTTACTATTTATAGTAAGTTTCCATTTTTAGAAAGTTCACAAAGCATAACGGTTTTAGAGTTCTAGCATGTTCAATAGTCCTACGGGGTCATGTTAACACATAGCACATTATCATACAAGTTCATATACGCCGTTTATAACATGTTAGTGCACAAAAGTTTCCTAAAATGGAAAGTTTCCATTTTTAGCATACGTGACATCGGAAACCATCTAACTTAGCATCTAATATGCATATTATAACATAATAAGTCATTTAGCATGCTCAAATAACACAACACGTTGACAAGTCGGTTTTTCTAAAAATGAAGTTACTATAAATAGTAACTTTGTGGTTTTTGCATAAAAATGACCACTTAACATTTGTAAACAATTTTTCATACCATCATTCATCATAATATGCTATTTACTATCATCTAATCATGTCAACATAGTCCAAATCATCATCCATCAATATTTTTACCTAAAAAGTTACTAAATATAGTAACAATGTTGAAAATGACCATAATAACATCAAGATCACATTCTTAGGTTTCTAATCATCATAATATCATCCAAATAGCAATTTCACATACATGCATGTTCATCAAATACACTAAATCATCAACTTGTAACTAAAAGTTACTATAAATGGAAAGATTTATAAAAATCATAGTTTTAACCATTTCAACACCATCTAAACATGTAATCATCTTCCAACAACATCAAGATGCATATCTAATTACTGAAAATCATCCCACATGCCATGGATCATACATGCATGTGGGTTTTTCATCAAGTCAAGACCAATTCATGATTCTTACACAAGCACATCATCATAGATCATCACCAAATGCATTCTAATCATGTTAGATCATCATAAATCACCTTAAAATCAACAAACCCAGATCATAATCTCGTGCATGTGATGAGTGTGTGCTTGCATGTGGGTTTTACCCATTGCATGTGAGATTGTGAGTGTTTTTAAGCTACAAGGAGAGTGGGGCTACCTTCTAGAGCTTCTTGAACACCAAGATGATGAAGAATCAGTAGTTTAAAGAGGTTGACAAGGTCTGGAGTCGTGCTTCACAACTGGTTCAAGCTCTAGTCGTTCTTCTTCCTTGGTTCAAGCCTCCAAATCTTCACTTCCAAGCTCTCAGCTGGTTGCGTCTGGGACTGATTGTAATGAGTGAGTAGGAGAAATGATGGTTTTTGGAAGTTTAAAAAAAGATTTTTGCGAATCTGGCGTCCCAGGCGTAACGCCTGGCGTGGGTGGACTATGTTGTACGTTACGCGCGGATCCGGTCGGACGAGGCGCTCAAATTCCACCCGCGCGCATCGCCTGTCGCGGGCTTCCCGGGTCAGGCGTACCGCCTGGCCTGGATTTCAAGGCCAATAAGCTTGTTTTTGTTGTTCTGGCCCAATCTTGCCCGTTTCTCGACTGTAGAACACCGTTCGAGCGTCGTTTGGACTCTATTGGTCAATTATTAGCCATAATTGACTTGTGACAGTGTTTCGTGAGGTTTCGAGTGTTGTGCTACACAATGTGTTAGACGTTCACCAACGTTCGTGTGTTTTGACACGTGTGTGCTGTTCGTTGATAATTCCACGAATTATCTAGTCATGTGTCAGTATTCGTACTGTCGTGCCACGTGTCACACTAAATTAATCTAATTCTAGTGCCACGTGTACATAATGCATTTAAATAAACATTTAAATAAATAAGATGCTGACCTGGAAATTACGGAGTGTCACAGGGTTTGATGATATAAATGTGTTTCTTGATGATCTATGATGTTTAGATTGAGTTTTATGATGATCTAAAGTGATGGGTATGAACCTATATGCTTGAAATAATGATTTAAGACATTATAATGCCATGCATGTATGATCTAAGGCATTCTAGATGATTTTGTTGATGTTGGGATGATTCTTGATAATGTATAAGTGTTCTTGCAAGATTAGATGATGATCTTATTGATTAAAAACATGATATTGGATGAACTTTCTATTATTAGAAACTTTATTTTCTCAAAATGAGGTTATAGATGAAATGGTGGACATGCATGTATGTAGAATTGCTATTAGGATGTTAAGATGATGAATTTGGTTATGTGGACATGTTTAAAGGATGTTAGATTGGTTATTATGATGATTTTTGGCAAAAGAATGGTTTATAAATGTTTAGATAGTCATTTTATGCAAAAACCACAAAGTTACTATTCTTAGTAACTTTATTTTTACAAAAACCGATTTGTAAACTTGATGTGTGATTCGAGCATGCTAGATGACTTATTATGTTGTAGTATGATGATTAGATACTAAGTTAGATGGTTTCTGATGTCACGAATGCTACAAATGGAAAATTTCCATTTCAGGAAACTTTTATGTGCAAACATGTTGTAAACGAATTATGTGACCTTGTATGATGATGTGCTATGTGTTAACAAGATCACGTAGGACTAATGAGCATGCCAGAACTCTAAAATCAATATGCTTGTGAACTTGCTATAAATGGTAAGTTGTCCATAGACGAGACTTGCGCGTTTGCACACAACAAGCACTAACACGAATGTTTCACAATACACAACCAACACATGGTTCACCAACGGGTCGTTGACACACACGGTCAAACACGGTCAATGTAGACCAACACAGACAGACATGATCAACCGAGAGTTATTGATCACGTAACACAATCACTTACACGAACTCACGTGTAATATACGATATAGGTAGCCGGTGACTGACCACCTGACGACACAGGAGCTTATGCTTACATTTTTTCACCTTGCTAAGGTGAGTTCACGGCCCCTTTTTACATTTTCTACCTTTGGGGGAGAAAACATTGCATACAACTGCTTTTGAACAACTTACACACTTTGGTTATTTTTGTACATGCTAATATCGTATATGCATATGTGTGGCATTCATCCACAAACTGATAAGTCCTCATTAAACACACCTCGAACCGTTAATAGCGCGTTGCGCTCAGCGTGGTAATTCTGAATAGTACTATTTGGGCCTGACAAGCCCCACTGTTGCGAGCCGTATGGCCACCCCGACTGGAGGTCGGAACAGTGCATAATTGACCAAACAACATTTGCCATATCTTGGATGGATATGGCGGGAGGCAGCATGTTAGCTTCGGTTGCGAACCCGCATATGATATAAAACATATTGACTAGCTATCAATTGATATTGCATTGTATTGAAAAATAGACCTGCAAACTTTACTTTAAACATTTTGATGTCTACTGCTGATTACAAACCTGTGCTCTCACAAACCATTGTGTTGACCTTTTACTCGCATGTTTTCTCAGGTAACTAAGGCACGCGCACCAGGAATAGGATGCTAGGCCGGGGTCGCATGCATCTATTTAAGTGTCTTAGTTTATCAAACATTTATTACCATTTGGTTGTTATGTAATGTTAATCAGCTTAAATCGCTTCCGCAACTATTGTCACGTATCGCTTTGAAAACCATTTTGATTTAACGCTTCCGCAACTATGAATGATTAAACTGTTTTGTTAATTTATACTTCACTTCCGCAACTCTGATATTACTAAACTGTTTTATCCAAATTATTGGATGTACGTAAGAAATCAGACATATAGGTCTCGCATGTTGTGTGACCGGAGACTGCGATCCTGACAATCTGCCGCCGCTCGCGCCCCGGAAGGGACGGGATTTCTCGGGGTGCGACAGATTGGTATCAGAGACTCCGGTTATTGCGAATTAGGTTTGCATTTAGTGAACTTAGTCTATAACCACTAGTCTCCACACAACACTTAGTGCTTAGTATTATGATGCTTGCACACATGCTACATCTTTTATGCATTACGTTCATCACAGCACGTGGCTACCCGTGATGGGGAGAGCCGATAGCTCTACATGTACTTTACAGTACCTACTGCACGCACTACATTAGTCATTAGACAAACACTAACACTTATTCTCGCTATGAAGATCATGGCTGGAAGACGTGGAGGACGCAGGAATGCAGGCGGACGCGGAAACACCAACCTGACTCAAGCTGAGTTGAATTACTGTACAAACACTATTGTGTATGCTGGTTTATTGGACAAACATTAAGTGTTGAACTCGTTACAAGCCCTCACAAAGTCTTACCGTTAATGTACAAACAACGTGGTAGATTTGGATGGATCCATTAGGGAATGACTAACCCCACGGGGCACCATGTTGACTGAGTGTCATAACCCGTGCAAATTCTGACCTAACTTGCTATGTATACAAGTCTAGTTCGGTAGTGACGCACTGACACTTTGGGCCTAGGGCTCGGTACTAACATTTGATAAACAACATAACACACTTTTCATTACTATATGTATATCAAAACCTGTGAACTCACCAACCATTGTGTTGACACTTGTTTTCAAACTTGTATTCTCAGGTAACTAGCAAACTATGGATACAGGATTGCACACTCTAAGGGACGAGCATTAGGAACTACATGCATTCCTGTTTATGTTTAACTTTTGAAAACAATTACGTTTGATTTATGTATTGAACAATGTTTATATTTTACTACTTATATTCCGCTGCAATTTGTCAAACACTTGATTTTCCGCTGCAAAATGGCATGATAACTTTTATTCCGCTGTAAACTATTTTTATTATGTGTATGTGTCAAATTTGAATTTGTAAACTCATGTAGAGTTGTTCTATATGACCTCGAGCTGTGATTCTGGACACGTCACATCCACGTGGACATACACAACGAGTGGGAATTTGGGGCTGTGACAGACTGGTATCAGAGCCTTGGTTATAGAGAACTAGGTTTGCATATAGTAAGCTTAGACTATAGCCATTGCTCAACTTTAGACACTACACGTAGAACTTGCACGTTGATGATGTTTTTGCTTATATTAAACTATTGCTTACTAACTTAAAACTTACAGGATGGCCAACAATGACGGTACCGGCAGGAACACAGACCGACACCCGACCACTGATGACATGGCCACAGAGAGCCGACGACGGGTCCACGATATAGTATCACAGGTTGACGCCGAGATGGACCGGCGGGCGAGAGACGCAGCACGGCCAGATATTGGGGATGGCTTCCCACCATAATCCAGAGTTGGATCGTTGAGGAGAGAGTACCTCCATATCGATATCCCGGCGACACCACTCCAGGACACCGACTACCACCGTTCGGAGTGCCGATGGAGCAGGCCTTCGCGGCACATGTTGCTTGCACACGACGGGAAGTCTGGAGGAGTAGGGAGCTAACAGAGGAGGTTCGGGCTCTTCACGAGAAGAACGAGCGACTAGAGAGACAAAACGACAGGCTGGAGGAACGCAACAACAGATTAGAGGCACAGATGGAGACACTACGTCTCCAAGTGTCTCAACTGATGACCCAGCACGGACAGATCGTGGATGTCATGCAGGAGCATGATGCACGCATCACTGAGAATCGGACAGACATAACCGAGACTCAGGCGATGGTGCAGGCCAGTGACGCCATGCTTAATGCATGGGCTGCACAGTTCATCGAGGAACCACCACTGGATGATGGACCTGAGTTCGAGGCCGAGGACCTCGAAGAAGAGGACCTTGATGAGGATCCTAATGAGGATCCGGAGGAGGATGATGATGACGGAGACGCTGCTAGTGATATTTCACATGTCTCTATGGATTCGGACTAGAGGACTATTGTATTTTGTACTTTCTTATTTTGGCCTAGACGAGCGGGATGTGCTCGAAGAACTTATTATGTATTTCCTTTTGAAATTATTGTACTTCAAGCTTATTATTAATGAGAATTATGTTTTGTCTTACTTATTACATATTGGCCATGATTGCTTTGACTTGACAACTAACATGACATATGATCTGACTTCCGACACAACATCTGACTAACATACTGACATTCTATCCCTTCCGTATAGAGAATATCTATGGCGGGAAGAGGACCAACTGCACGCCCTCCTAGACGAACACTGGACGCAGCCGTCATTAAGATGATGGTTGACAGACGAGTCAACAAGATACTAGCAGAGCACGAGGCAAACCGCCTAGCTAGCGAGACCAGTGGCTCTAACAACGGTACTAACACTCGCCTGACATGACTAACGTAGTATAGCTGACACGCTCTAACACGCGACATTGGTTTCTGACTGACAGGATCACAAGGCAATAACAACAAAGGATGTTCTTTCAAATCCTTCCTGAACTGCCACCCGCTCAAATTCAAGGGTACTGAGGGAGCTGTCGGAATGCTCTGCTGGGTGGAGAAGGTCGAGTCTGTATTCGCCATGTGCGAATGTACTGAAGAGAACCGGGTGAAGTTCGCAACCGGTACACTGGAAGGACCAGCCCTCACATGGTGGAATACCCATGTACAAAACCTGGGGTTGGACGGTGGCAACTCCATGCCATGGCCTGATTTCACCCGACAACTGCAAGAGGAATATTGTCCTCGTGATGAGATTCGGAAACTGGAAGCCGAATTCTGGGTGCACAAAATGGTGGGATCTGAAATTGAGCAGTACTGCACTCGATTTCACGAGCTATGCAAACTATGCCCGGCTATGGTGACGCCGGAGTGCAAGAAAATCGAGCAGTTCATCAGTGGGCTGCCCGAACAAATTCAAAGCATGGTGACTGCGTCTGACCTCACCACTATCCAACCTCTGATCAGGCTGGCTCACAAACTAACCGACCAAGCGGTAGCACAAGTCAAGCTACCCAAACGAGGCGAACATCTGAAGCCTCAAGAAAGCCAGAAGAGGAAGTGGGAACCCAGCCACCACCAATCTCATCAGCCCCAACAACAACAACGATATGCACCTGCCAGAGCATTCACTGCCACCCAACCCGACGATAAGGGGAAGGGTGTGTATCAAGGAAAATACCCGCTATGTAACCGATGCTCTTATCACCACTTCGGGCAATGCGAACGATATCGTTGCTTGAAGTGTGGACGACATGGCCACATGGCCAAAGACTGCAGATCCAAATTTCCCAGTAACAACAACCCCAACCAGAACCGGAACAACAACCAGAACACCTCCAGTGGGTGTTATGAATGTGGAAAACCAGGCCACATGAGGAGGGATTGCCCTCAATTGAAGAAGGCCGGAGGAGGAGCGGCCAAGGGGAGAGCATTTGTTATTGGCTCGGGAGAAGCCAAGGATGACCCAAACATCGTAACCGGTACGTTTCTTTTAAATAATGTCTATGCTAGCATATTATTTGATACCGGTGCCGATAGGAGCTTTATATCTAGTGAGTTTAGCAAATTACTAGATATTACCCCAACGCCACTAGACTACAAGTATACCGTAGAGCTAGCCGACGACAAGCTAATTGAAACACAACACATTTTTCGAGGATGCGTCATGGTATTGGCGGATCATGAACTCGAAATCGATTTAATGCCTGTGACTCTCGGAAGCTTTGATGTGGTCGTTGGAATGGATTGGTTATCCGCTAACCAAGCTGAGATCGTATGCAACGAGAAGATCGTACGAGTGACGTTGCAGAACGGAGAACAGATCTCGATTCAGGGGGAAAGGCGGGGAGTACCTCTGAACATCATGTCATGCATGAAGGCGAACAAGTACCTACAAAAGGGATACACTGCCATACTAGCCCTCATCGCCGAGCAACCCAAGAAAGAGAGGAAGATTGAGGACATCGCCGTAGTCCGTGATTTTCCCGAAGTGTTTCCCGAAGACCTACCTGGACTACCTCCGAAACGACAAGTCGAGTTTCAGATAGACCTTACACCAGGAGCAGCACCGATCGCCAAGGCTCCATACCGACTAGCACCAACGGAGATGCAGGAACTGTCTAACCAGTTACAAGAGCTGTTAGACAAGGGATTCATCAGACCGAGCTTCTCACCTTGGGGAGCACCGGTCTTGTTCGTAAAGAAGAAAGACGGATCATTCCGTATGTGTATCGACTACAGAGAGCTGAACAAGGTGACGATCAAGAATCGATATCCCTTACCGCGAATAGACGATTTGTTTGACCAGTTGCAAGGGTCAAGCTACTATTCAAAGATCGATTTAAGATCGGGCTACCATCAATTGAGGATACAGGAAAACGATATTCCCAAGACTGCCTTCAGAACCCGATACGGACACTACGAATTCTTGGTTATGCCCTTCGGACTGACCAACGCACCAGCAGTATTCATGGATCTCATGAATAGAGTGTGCAAACCTTACCTGGACAAATTCGTGATAGTGTTCATCGACGACATCCTGATCTACTCTAAGAATCAGGAAGAGCATGCCGAACATCTAAGGCTAGTCTTGGAACTATTGAAGAAAGAGCAATTGTACGCGAAGTTTTCAAAATGCGACTTTTGGATACGCGAAGTCCAATTCCTTGGACACGTGGTTAATGAGCAGGGAATACACGTAGACCCAGCCAAGATTGAAGCCATCAAGAACTGGGAAGCGCCCAAGACTCCGACTGAGGTGCGGCGATTCCTAGGTCTGGCCGGGTACTACAGAAGATTCATTGAGGGATTCTCAAAGATTGCTCAATCACTGACATCCCTGACACATAAAGACAAAAAGTTCGATTGGGGAGACAAACAAAAAGCTGCCTTCAACCTGTTGAAACAGAAACTATGCACTACACCCATTCTATCCCTACCGGAAGGATGTGATGACTTCGTGGTGTATTGCGATGCCTCGAAACAGGGACTCGGTTGTGTGCTGATGGAACGCGAAAAAGTGATAGCATACGCTTCACGCCAACTGAAGGTGCATGAGAAGAACTACACGACTCATGACCTTGAGTTGGGAGCCGTGGTGTTTGCCTTGAAGATCTGGCGACACTACTTGTACGGCACAAAGTGCACCATCTTTACCGATCATAAGAGCCTACAACACATCTTCGACCAGAAAGAGTTGAACATGAGACAACGAAGATGGGTTGAGCTTATCGGCGATTATGATTGCGCTATCAAGTACCATCCCGGTAAGGCAAACGTAGTGGCCGACGCGTTGAGTCGGAAAGAAACGACAAAACGCGTGCGTGCCCTACAACTCACGATCCATTCTGAACTACCGAATCAAATTCGGATAGCACAACAGGAAGCTCTGAAAACTAAAAACCTTACTCTCGAAGCCATGCGTGGCATGGATAAGCAAATAAAGGCAAAAGACGACAGAGCTTACTATTTAATGGATCGAATCTGGATTCCACGCTACGGAGGATTGAGAGAAGTAGTGATGGATGAAGCTCACAAGAGCCGGTATTCCGTACACCCAGGCTCTGATAAGATGTATCACGATTTGAAGACAACCTATTGGTGGCCAAACATGAAAGCTGAGATAGCAACATACGTGAGTAAATGCCTAACGTGCTCGAAAGTCAAAGTTGAGTACCAGAAGCCATCAGGGTTACTTCAACAACCGTAATTACCAATGTGGAAATGGGAGCAGATTTCCATGGACTTCATCACTAAACTGCCTAAGACGGCAAGTGGATGCGATACCATCTGGATTATCGCAGACCGACTGACAAAGTCTGCTCATTTCCTACCCATTAAAGAGACTGACAAGCTAGACAAACTCACTCGGATTTATTTGAAGGAAGTGGTCACTCGACATGGAGTGCCAATCTCAATCATATCTGATCGCGACAGTCGATTCACGTCGCATTTCTGGAAGTCCTTGCATAAGGCTTTGGGCACGAGATTGGACATGAGTACTGCTTACCACCCGCAGACGGACGGTCAAAGTGAGCGAACGATACAGACACTAGAGGACATGCTCCGGGCATGTGTCATTGACTTTGGTAGTAGCTGGGAATCTCACCTACCGTTAGTTGAGTTCTCATATAACAATAGCTACCACACTAGCATTCAAGCTGCACCATTCGAGGCACTTTACGGACGTAAGTGTCGATCACCCATCTGCTGGGCGGAAGTTGGAGACAGCCAACTGACTGGTCCAGAACTGGTGCACGAGACAACTGAGAAGATCGTGCAAATACGCAAACGAATGGCAGCAGCTCGGGACAGACAGAAAAGCTATGCCGACAAGCGACGCAAACCGTTGGAGTTCCAGGTGGGGGACAGAGTGTTACTCAAGGTCTCGCCCTGGAAAGGTGTCATTCGGTTTGGCAAACGAGGAAAGTTGAACCCTCGTTACATCGGACCTTTCGAGATTACAAAGCGAATAGGCCCTGTAGCCTACGAACTAAACCTGCCAGTTGAACTGAGCAGTGTACACAACGTATTCCACATCTCGAACCTCAAGAAGTGCCTATCTGATGAGACACTTGTTATTCCTCTCGAGGAAATACAAATCGACGAACAATTGAATTTCGTTGAGGAACCGGTGGAGATTATGGACCGGGAAACTAAGAAACTCAAGCTCAGCAAGATCCCAATAGTGAAAGTGCGATGGAATTCGCGACGAGGACCGGAATTCACGTGGGAACGTGAAGACCAGATGAAACAAAAGTACCCACACCTGTTCGCGGAACAGACAAACACTAGCAACACAAGTTGAATTTCGGGACGAAATTCTTTCTAACATGGGGAGGATGTGACACCCCGTAATTTCCAGGTCAGCATCTTATTTATTTAAATGTTTATTTAAATGCATTATGTACACGTGGCACTAGAATTAGATTAATTTAATGTGACACGTGGCATGACAGTACGAATACTGACACATGACTAGATAATTCGTGGAATTATCAACGAACAGCACACACGTGTCAAAACACACGAACGTTGGTGAACGTCTAACCCATTGTGTAGCACAACACTCGAAACCTCACGAAACACTGTCACAAGTCAATTATGGCTTATAATTGACCAATAGAGTCCAAACGATGCTCGAACGATGTTCTACAGTCGAGAAACGGGCAAGATTGGGCCAGAACAACAAAAACAAGCTTATTGGGCTTGAAATCCAGGCCAGGCGGTACGCCTGACCCGGGAAGCCCGCGACAGGCGATGCACGCTGGTGGAATTTGAGCGCCTCGTCCGACCGGATCCGCGCGTAACGTACAACATAGTCCACCCACGCCAGGCGTTACGCCTGGGGCGCCAGATTCGCAAAAATCTTTTTTTAAACTTCCAAAAACCATCATTTCTCCTACTCACTCATTACAATCAGTCCCAGACGCAACCAGCTCGTATTGGCCTTCCCAAAACCTCTGGTTTCCATCTTCTTCATCTACTAGACACCATTGAAGCCATTGTTACACCTTGAGAGCTTGGAAGTGAAGATTTGGAGGCTTGAACCAAGGAAGAAGAACGACTAGAGCTTGAACCAGTTGTGAAGCATGACTCCAGACCTTCTCAACCTCTTTAAACTACTGATTCTTCATCATCTTGGTGTTCAAGAAGCTCTAGAAGGTAGCCCCACTCTCCTTGTAGCTTAAAAACACTCACAATCTCACATGCAATGGGTAAAACCCACATGCAAGCACACACTCATCACATGCACGAGATTATGATCTAGGTTTGTTGATTTTAAGGTGATTTATGATGATCTAACATGATTAGAATGCATTTGGTGATGATCTATGATGATGTGCTTGTGTAATGTCACACCCCTGCGCCGCGTGCGGAATCCACGGCGCGGTGACGTATGAACAGTTGAATCATGCACAAGTATTGAATAAGAACAACCACAATGGATTACTATGTTTCATAATGTTAAGACAATGGTTTAGTTACAGACAACTATCTACCAAAATAAAGACAACTACAGACCCAAAATATAGTTTACAAAATAAGACATCAAACAAGACAATTAAACAATTAGGATTTAGTGAGTTTCTATTCCATCCTAGTATGTTTCTTCATCTTGTTCTATCTTAGAATGGTCTCCTTAGTTGTCTCTGAAAATGTCTTAAACCTGATTACCTGAAACACGTGAAAAGTAACTGTCAACTACAGACGTAGTTGGTGAGAACAATAGGTTTAACATTTGTAAACATGAGTATATGATATAAGACATAGGTAAGTTAAAGCTACATAAGATTCACACGGATGAGCTGCAACCCAAACTAACATCAAGTAAGAAAATGAGTGTAAACAGTCCAATCACTGTTCGCACGAAAGCCAATAATATCAAGTCCCAAACCACGTTTGGAGTTAGATAATACGTCAGCAGTTTTGATAACCATATGACACCAGACCTGCAGTTGGCTTTTAAAATAAATTTAAAAGCCAACTCCATCCTGGATAAGAAAACAATGACACCAGACCTACAGTTAGCTTTTAAAACAAATTTAAAAGCTAACTCCATCCTGGATAAGAAACAATGAGTCCGCTTTCCCTTGTTGTGATCACCCAGTACTAACGACAATGAAACTTGATGGGTTTATAAGTTTGTTTACAACAATGGACACCATGTTTATGAATCTTACTTTAACCGAATGTGTTAATGTCTTATTGAAAACCTAGATTTAATTCCACGAATTAAATCCTTTGTTTATGTAACATGAAATGAATCCCTTGATTTGATTACCATGATGTGAACCATTTGATTTGAATACCACAAAATGAACCACTTGATTTGAATACTACAAAATGAACCACTTGATTTGAATACCATGATATGGTAACCTTGTGTAACAACAAGGTTTATAACAGAAGAGAGTTTATGAAATCATTTATTTAAAAGTGTTTATCCTTTATAAGAACTTTTGAGTAAATCAGTTACAAAACAGTTCAAAAATCCTTTATAAAACCTTTTTAGTGAAAGGAGTTTAATAGTTGATAATTCCCTTAAAACAGTTGATGAATCCCTAGGATTCGCAAGATGAACCCGTAATGTTTATAAGAATACACACACCTTGTGTAATGAAATATGATTGTAAATGATTGGTTTGATCACGTGTTCCACCCCAAAACAGTTATAAAAATAGTAAAAGAGGGGCTAATGTTCTCACCTGTCTGCAGTAGACTCTGAACTAAAACAGATAGCAAGTAGCAAACAGGACTCCTAATTGTTTCCTATAACATTGTAATCATACATAAGATATAGGATTTATAATTGTATAGACTTTGATTCATTGATTGACTTGTGTTCTCTTGAAATTGATTATCACATGATAACTTGATCTCATGATTATGATTGTTAAGCAAACTTGAAAGTTATGATTTGAATCAATTGAATGATCATGGGTCAATGAAACTTATGAAATGTTCTTTTGTGTTCAAACTTGTTTGTACACATCACATGTGTTTGAGAATTTGATAACCGTTGATTACTATGATTCATGAAAGATGTTCAATTGCTTTCATGTTCTTGAAATTGTGATGTGATCCTCATGATTAAGTTTAGTTATAAACTTAAACCCAATAAGATCGAATTACAATTTTACTTTGAGTGGTGGCCTATAATTTGGGCCTTAAGCCCACGAAACCATGATGGTCCTTAAACCAAAACCATAGCCACTTAGGTTAACGATTGGGCCAATTGTATATGATGTTGGGCCAAATAGGTGAATTGTTGGCCCAATTATAATCTCAATGGGCTTTACTATTTCCTTTGGGCTTGTTTTACCCTATGGGCCTATTGCTAAGGAAATTGGGCCGAGTATGCTTTGGGTTGGGCCGAGATGATTAGAGCTGTCACCACTTGGCAGCGAACCCTTGGAGTTTAGGGCCTAGGTTCGGCCAACTACATGACAAGGTTCGGCTCTATAAATTAATCAAGCAAGGTTCGGCCTTAGGTTTATGTTTAAGATGGTTCGCGACTTGCATAGGCTTCGGCAAGTTGAGCGACGAACTATGAAGGTTCGCCAATGAGTCTGAGTTCGTCGACCATAATCATCAAAAGAGTTCGGCTAATCCTGCCACGAACCATGCAGGGTTCGTGGCTCAGTCTCAGCTCATGCATGGCGACTAGGATTCGTGGGCATGGTTCGGCTGCATGGGGTTCGTGAGAGGATCTATGTACAGGGTTCGTTATCATGCACTCATAGGGTTCGGGTATTAGAGAGTTCGTGAGTCTGATGAGGGTTCGCATAGGGTTCGACTGAGAGGGGTTCGTGTGCAGCATGAAAGCTCATCACAGGTTCGTGATGACCCCAGGGTTCGGCTGACCATCCAGCGAACCAGAAGGGTTCGCTATGTCCACGAGGGTTCGGCCAGGAAACCTTTAATGGGTTCGGTTCCATGACTGCAGCGAACCTGTACCTGCAACTTCTCCTTCGTCGAACCCAAGCTGTTCTAGGTTGATGAACGACTCACAACTGACCCAGAACCTAAAATCGAGTGTATATAGAGTGACATGATGAGATGGTAACCGGCTAACGATTAGATTCGACATACACACATAAAAACCCTATTTTCGTGAACATTCTAGCACCAATACCTCGACTTTGGCTGGCTGATCTCGCTGTTTTCTTGTACTTCCGTGTAGATAATGTTGAGAGCTTCGCGTGGACACCAAGATCACCAAAATCCGTTGAGAAACGAAAGAGTTATGCGCGTTAAATGCTCGGTTTTTTTTCTAGAGAGAGGTTGGAGAACGAAAATTTAGAGAGAGAATGAGTTGGTGGTGTAATAAATGCAAGAATAAGCCTTGTTCAAGGCTTTTATAGTTCGGGTGATGTTCGGGTCCGTTTCGGTCACTCGGTTCGCGTTTCCGGAACGTAACGCGTATTTTACGCGGTTTTAATTAAAATAACATATTAAACTCATTAAGATGATGAGTTTCATAATTGTAAAATATAAAATAATTAATTTAATTATTTTACTCTTCGTGCGTTGTCAGATCGTTAAACATTCGAAATTACGTGTATACCCGCAATCGCGTACATTTTCCGATCGTATTAATTATTTGAAGTCGTTTAATCGTAATTATAAGTTCAACATTCGTATTATTATGGATCGTCACCCATAACTATACTCAGTCTCGCTTACAGATTACGATCTTTGTTGAATTAATTAATTGTTATACTATTCGTCTCGACACTACGCACTAACACTAACCTGTTACACCGAACGCAGTATATGTATAGGGCTCACTCTCGCTGCCCACCACTGTTTCGATATAACAAGTTACTGTTCTTGCCTAGTGAAATCGACTGTAATTAAATAATACATACTTGTTAAATGATAAAGATTCTAACACACAAGCACATAATGACACATGATTCACATTGACTGACTGAACAAGTACACACACTGTTCTAACACTGTTCACGACTACATGACTAAATGCACAAATGTTACATGTAAGAATCATGAATTGGTCTTGACTTGATGAAAAACCCACATGCATGTATGATCCATGGCATGTGGGATGATTTTCAGTAATTAGATATGCATCTTGATGTTGTTGGAAGATGATTACATGTTTAGATGGTGTTGAAATGGTTAAAACTATGATTTTTATAAATCTTTCCATTTATAGTAACTTTTAGTTACAAGTTGATGATTTAGTGTATTTGATGAACATGCATGTATGTGAAATTGCTATTTGGATGATATTATGATGATTAGAAACCTAAGAATGTGATCTTGATGTTATAAGGGAATTTCGTCCCGAAATTAACTAGCCGAAGATACTGTAAAAAGATGAGGGTACTTAAGCTTCATCTGGTCTTCACGTTCCCAGGTGAACTCAGCACCGCGTTTGCCCTCCATCGCACTTTCACGATCGGGATACGGCTGCGTTTAAGTTTCTTGACCCCATGATCCATGATCTCAACTGGACGTTCTATGAATTGCATGTTATTCTGAATCTGTATGTCTTCCAGTGGAATCTGAACATCATGATCCGCCAAGCATTTCTTAAGATTTGATACATGAAAAGTATCATGAACATTGCTTAGCTCCACTGGAAGTTTGAGTTTGTAGGTTACGGGACCAATCCGTTCCAGGATCTCAAAAGGTCCAACGTACCTTGGTGCAAGTTTCCCTTTCTTCCCGAATCGGACAACGCCTTTCCAGGGAGAAACTTTGAGTAAGACTCGGTCACCGACTTGAAACTCAAGCGGTTTCCGACGTCGATCAGCATAACTCTTCTGCCGATCTCGTGCGGCCTTAAGCCGTGACTGAATGATTGTGATCTTGTCTGATGTTTCCTGAATGAGTTCTGGTCCTACGACCTGTGAGTCACCAATCTCGGTCCAACAGACCGGTGATCGGCACTTTCTACCATATAGAGCTTCGAATGGTGCACATTGAATGCTCGTATGATAGCTATTGTTATATGAAAACTCAATGAGTGGGAGATGAGTGTCCCAACTTCCACCGAAGTCAATGACACAAGAACGAAGCATGTCCTCAAGTGTTTGGATAGTCCTTTCGCTCTGGCCGTCGGTTTGAGGATGATACGCCGTGCTAAGATTAACACGCGTTCCCAAGGCCTTTTGCAATGATTGCCAGAAGCGAGAAGTGAAACGACTATCACGATCGGATATGATTGATGTTGGAGTACCATGACGTGCAATGATTTCGTTGATGTACAGTGTGGATAACTTCTCCATCTTGTAATCCTCTCGGATAGGGAGAAAATGAGCAGATTTGGTGAGTCGATCAACGATCACCCAAATCGAATCGAAACCTCGCGGAGTTCTCGGCAACTTTGTTATGAAATCCATGGAAATTTGCTCCCATTTCCATTGAGGAATTTCAGGTTGCTGCAGAAGTCCCGAAGGTTTTTGATGTTCTGCTTTGACTTTTGAACAGGTAAGACATTTTCCCACATACAGTGCTATGTCTTTCTTCATTCCCGGCCACCAGTAAGATGTCCTCAAGTCCTGATACATCTTGTCGGCTCCAGGATGAACTGAGTATCGCGACTTATGAGCCTCATCACAGATGAGTGTGCGCAATTCTTCAGACTTTGGAATCCAAATGCGGCCGTTGAGATATAACACCCCATCAGCTCGAGGTTCTAGTTTCTTCTCAATACCACAATCCAAGTCTGTCTTGAGTTGATTGTTTGTTACTACTTGTTGTTGTACAATACGAATCAAGTCTTTCAAGTTTGGCTGTGTGTTGATCTCCATGGCTCTTACACGAATTGGTTTGACTGGTTCCTTGCGACTAAGAGCATCCGCCACCACATTGGCTTTACCCGGATGGTAACGAATCTCGCAGTCGTAATCAGTTAGAAGCTCAACCCAACGTCGTTGTCTCATGTTGAGTTCTTTCTGATTGAGAATGTGCTGTAGGCTCTTGTGGTCTGTATAGATGACACATTTAGTACCATAAAGGTAGTGTCTCCAAATCTTCAATGCAAAGACCACCGCCCCTAACTCAAGGTCATGAGTAGTGTAATTCTTCTCGTGAACCTTAAGTTGTCTTGAAGCATAAGCAATGACCTTGTCCCGTTGCATAAGTACACAACCAAGGCCAAGGTTTGAAGCATCACAGTAGACAATGAAATCATCACTGCCTTCTGGAAGACTAAGGATAGGGGAGTTGCATAACTTCTGTTTAAGAAGTTGAAATGCATCTTCCTGTTTCTGTCCCCATATAAACGCTTGACTTTTCTGAGTTAATGTGGTAAGTGGCAAGGCTATCTTAGAGAAGTTTGCAATGAATCTTCTGTAATAACCTGCCAAACCCAGAAATGAACGAATCTCTGTTGGAGTAGATGGGGTAGTCCAGTTCTTAATCGCCTCAATCTTCGCCGGATCTACATGTATCCCATCCTTGTTTATGACATGTCCTAAGAAGTGAACCTCCTTTAGCCAAAATTCACATTTTGAGAATTTAGCATATAGTCGTTCAGTTCTTAGTAACTCTAAGACTTTCCTCAAATGATCCTCGTGTTCTTGTTCTGACTTGGAATAAATCAGTATATCATCAATGAAGACAATAACAAACTGATCCAAGTAGGGCCTGCAGACTCGATTCATCAAGTCGATGAACACTGCGGGTGCATTGGTCAGCCCAAATGGCATAACCACAAACTCATAGTGTCCATACCGAGTCCTAAATGCAGTCTTTGGTATATCCTCATCATTTACTCTCAACTGATGATACCCAGATCGTAAATCAATCTTAGAAAAGCAAGTTGCTCCCTGTAATTGATCAAACAGATCATCGATCCTGGGCAGAGGATATCTATTCTTGATTGTCAACTTGTTCAACTCACGATAATCGATACACATACGAAATGAACCGTCTTTCTTTTTGACAAAGAGAACCGGAGCTCCCCACGGAGAGAAACTCGGTCTTATGAAACCTTTGTCTAAAAGTTCTTGAAGCTGACTAGACAGTTCTTGCATCTCAGACGGTGCTAATCGATACGGTGACTTCGCCACTGGGTTTGCTCCAGAGACGAGATCAATTCTAAACTCCACTTGTCGGACGGGTGGTAGTCCGGGCAAGTCTTCTGGAAATACATCCGGATAATCTTTGATAACTGGTACATCTCCAACTGCTTTCTTGTCAGGTTTCTTTTCCACCACGTGAGCTAAGAATGCATAATATTTCTTCTTCAGATACTTCCTCGCCTTGATGCACGATACAATCTCCAAACCGCGGCAGGGTTTCTCACCGTAGACTATCATCGTTTCGCCAGACGGTAGGGGAATCCGAATGAGTTTCTCCGAGCATACGATTTCAGCATTATTCTTAGATAACCAATCCATTCCTACCACTACTTCGAAGCTTCCGAGAGTCATAGGGATGAGATCGATGGAAAAGAGATGGTCATTTAATCTTAGCTCACAAGCATGAATTATGGAATCTACCACTATGGTCTTACCATTCGCTACTTCTACAGTATAGGGAGCAGTAAGTGTGGATAGTTGCATATTAAGCAAAGAAACAGTATGAGCAGAGATAAAACTTTTATCGGCCCCAGTATCAAATATGATAGGAACATAATGATCATTGATAAGAAATGTACCCGTGATGACTGCCGGCTCTTCACGTGCTTCAGCAGTTCCAATAACGAAAGCACGAGCAGCAGCAGTATTGTTGTTGAGTTTTGGACACTGGTTCCTGAAGTGTCCCTCTGCCCCACAAATTATAACAAGCTCTTTGTCACACCCCTGCGCCGCGTGCGGAATCCACGGCGCGGTGACGTATGATCAGTTGAATCATGCACAAGTATTGAATAAGAACAACCACAATGGATTACTATGTTTCATAATGATAAGACAATTGTTTAGTTACAGACAATCTATCTACCAAAAGAAAGACAACTACAGACCCAAAATATAGTTACAAAATAAGACTCCAAACAAGACAATTAAACATTTAGGATTTAATGTGTTTCTAATCCATCCTAGCACGTTTCTTCATCTTGTTCTATCTTAAAATGGTCTCCTTAGTTGTCCCTGAGATTGTCTTAATCCTGATTACCTGAAACACGTGAAAAGTAACTGTCAACTACAGACGTAGTTGGTGAGAACAATAGGTTTAAACATTTGTAAACATGAGTTATATGATATAAGACATATGTAAGTTAAAGCATCATAAGATTCACACGGATGAGCTGTAACCCAAACTAACATCAAGTAAGAAAATGAGTGTAAACAGTCCAATCACTGTTCGCACGAAAGCCAATAATATCAAGTCCCAAACCACGTTTGGAGTTAGATAATACGTCAGCAGTTTTGATAACCATATGACACCAGACCTGTAGTTGGCTTTTAAAATAAATTTAAAAGCCAACTCCATCCTGGATAAGAAAACAATGACACCAGACCTACAGTTAGCTTTTAAAACAAATTTAAAAGCTAACTCCATCCTGGATAAGAAACAATGAGTCCGCTTTCCCTTGTTGTGATCACCCAGTACTAACGACAATGAAACTTGATGGGTTTATAAGTTTGTTTACAACAATGGACACCATGTTTATGAATCTTACTTTAACCGAATGTGTTAATGTCTTATTGAAAACCTAGATTTAATTCCACGAATTAAATCCTTTGTTTATGTAACATGAAATGAATCCCTTGATTTGATTACCATGATGTGAACCATTTGATTTGAATACCACAAAATGAACCACTTGATTTGAATACTACAAAATGAACCACTTGATTTGAATACCATGATATGGTAACCTTGTGTAACAACAAGGTTTATAACAGAAGAGAGTTTATGAAATCATTTATTTAAAAGTGTTTATCCTTTATAAGAACTTTTGAGTAAATCAGTTACAAAACAGTTCAAAAATCCTTTATAAAACCTTTTTAGTGAAAGGAGTTTAATAGTTGATAATTCCCTTAAAACAGTTGATGAAACCCTAGGATTCGTAAGATGAACCCGTAATGTTTATAAGAATACACACACCTTGTGTAATGAAATATGATTGTAAATGATTGGTTTGATCACGTGTTCCACCCCAAAACAGTTATAAAAACAGTAAAAGAGGGGCTAATGTTCTCACCTGTCTGCAGTAGACTCTGAACTAAAACAGATAGCAAGTAGCAAACAGGACTTCTAATTGTTTCCTATAACATTGTAATCATACATAAGATATAGGATTTATAATTGTATAGACTTTGATTCATTGATTGACTTGTGTTCTCTTGAAATTGATTATCACATGATAACTTGATCTCATGATTATGATTGTTAAGCAAACTTGAAAGTTATGATTTGAATCAATTGAATGATCATGGGTCAATGAAACTTATGAAATGTTCTTTTGTGTTCAAACTTGTTTGTACACATCACATGTGTTTGAGAATTTGATAACCGTTGATTACTATGATTCATGAAAGATGTTCAATTGCTTTCATGTTCTTGAAATTGTGATGTGATCCTCATGATTAAGTTTAGTTATAAACTTAAACCCAATAAGATCGAATTACAATTTTACTTTGAGTGGTGGCCTATAATTTGGGCCTTAAGCCCACGAAACCATGATGGTCCTTAAACCAAAACCATAGCCACTTAGGTTAACGATTGGGCCAATTGTATATGATGTTGGGCCAAATAGGTGAATTGTTGGCCCAATTATAATCTCAATGGGCTTTACTATTTCCTTTGGGCTTGTTTTACCCTATGGGCCTATTGCTAAGGAAATTGGGCCGAGTATGCTTTGGGTTGGGCCGAGATGATTAGAGCTGTCACCACTTGGCAGCGAACCCTTGGAGTTTAGGGCCTAGGTTCGGCCAACTACATGACAAGGTTCGGCTCTATAAATTAATCAAGCAAGGTTCGGCCTTAGGTTTATGTTTAAGATGGTTCGCGACTTGCATAGGCTTCGGCAAGTTGAGCGACGAACTATGAAGGTTAGCCAATGAGTCTGAGTTCGTCGACCATAATCATCAAAAGAGTTCGGCTAATCCTGCCACGAACCATGCAGGGTTCGTGGCTCAGTCTCAGCTCATGCATGGCGACTAGGATTCGTGGGCATGGTTCGGCTGCATGGGGTTCGTGAGAGGATCTATGTACAGGGTTCGTTATCATGCACTCATAGGGTTCGGGTATTAGAGAGTTCGTGAGTCTGATGAGGGTTCGCATAGGGTTCGACTGAGAGGGGTTCGTGTGCAGCATGAAAGCTCATCACAGGTTCGTGATGACCCCAGGGTTCGGCTGACCATCCAGCGAACCAGAAGGGTTCGCTATGTCCACGAGGGTTCGGCCAGGAAACCTTTAATGGGTTCGGTTCCATGACTGCAGCGAACCTGTACCTGCAACTTCTCCTTCGTCGAACCCAAGCTGTTCTAGGTTGATGAACGACTCACAACTGACCCAGAACCTAAAATCGAGTGTATATAGAGTGACATGATGAGATGGTAACCGGCTAACGATTAGATTCGACATACACACATAAAAACCCTATTTTCGTGAACATTCTAGCACCAATACCTCGACTTTGGCTGGCTGATCTCGCTGTTTTCTTGTACTTCCGTGTAGATAATGTTGAGAGCTTCGCGTGGACACCAAGATCACCAAAATCCGTTGAGAAACGAAAGAGTTATGCGCGTTAAATGCTCGGTTTTTTTTTCTAGAGAGAGGTTGGAGAACGAAAATTTAGAGAGAGAATGAGTTGGTGGTGTAATAAATGCAAGAATAAGCCTTGTTCAAGGCTTTTATAGTTCGGGTGATGTTCGGGTCCGTTTCGGTCACTCGGTTCGCGTTTCCGGAACGTAACGCGTATTTTACGCGGTTTTAATTAAAATAACATATTAAACTCATTAAGATGATGAGTTTCAAAATTGTAAAATATAAAATAATTAATTTAATTATTTTACTCTTCGTGCGTTGTCAGATCGTTAAACATTCGAAATTACGTGTATACCCGCAATCGCGTACATTTTCCGATCGTATTAATTATTTGAAGTCGTTTAATCGTAATTATAAGTTCAACATTCGTATTATTATGGATCGTCACCCATAACTATACTCAGTCTCGCTTACAGATTACGATCTTTGTTGAATTAATTAATTGTTATACTATTCGTCTCGACACTACGCACTAACACTAACCTGTTACACCGAACGCAGTATATGTATAGGGCTCACTCTCGCTGCCCACCACTGTTTCGATATAACAAGTTACTGTTCTTGCCTAGTGAAATCGACTGTAATTAAATAATACATACTTGTTAAATGATAAAGATTCTAACACACAAGCACATAATGACACATGATTCACATTGACTGACTGAACAAGTACACACACTGTTCTAACACTGTTCACGACTACATGACTAAATGCACAAATGTTACATGTAAGAATCATGAATTGGTCTTGACTTGATGAAAAACCCACATGCATGTATGATCCATGGCATGTGGGATGATTTTCAGTAATTAGATATGCATCTTGATGTTGTTGGAAGATGATTACATGTTTAGATGGTGTTGAAATGGTTAAAACCATGATTTTTATAAATCTTTCCATTTATAGTAACTTTTAGTTACAAGTTGATGATTTAGTGTATTTGATGAACATGCATGTATGTGAAATTGCTATTTGGATGATATTATGATGATTAGAAACCTAAGAATGTGATCTTGATGTTATTATGGTCATTTTCAACATTGTTACTATATTTAGTAACTTTTTAGGTAAAAATATCGATGGATGATGATTTGGACTATGTTGACATGATTAGATGATAGTAAATAGCATATTATGATGAATGATGGTATGAAAAATTGTTTAGAAATGTTAAGTGGTCATTTTTATGCAAAAACCACAAAGTTACTATTTATAGTAACTTCATTTTTAGAAAAACCGACTTGTCAACGTGTTGTGTTATTTGAGCATGCTAAATGACTTATTATGTTATAATATGCATATTAGATGCTAAGTTAGATGGTTTCCGATGTCACGTATGCTAAAAATGGAAACTTTCCATTTTAGGAAACTTTTGTGCACTAACATGTTATAAACGGCGTATATGAACTTGTATGATAATGTGCTATGTGTTAACATGACCCCGTAGGACTATTGAACATGGTAGAACTCTAAAACCGTTATGCTTTGTGAACTTTCTAAAAATGGAAACTTACTATAAATAGTAAGTTGTCCATAAACGCAACCTACACGTTGTGCACACGACAAACACTTACTCGATTGCTACACGATTCACAAACCGGCACACGGTTCACCAACGGGTCGTTGACTTGACACAGTCAACTTTGGTCAACTCTAGTCAAACACGGTCAATGAGGACCAACACAGTCAAACACGGTGAATGTGGACCAACACGAGCAAACACGGTCATTGTGGACCAACACGGACAATCATGAACAACCAAGGGTTGTTGGGCACGAACACGAGCACTAACACGAACACTAGCACTGTCACTTACATGAACTCACGTTCAGTATACGATATAGGTTCCCGGTGACCAACGTGCTATTTCTTCAAGGAGCTTACGCTTGATCCACTACTATCATCACTAAAGTGAGTTTACGGCCCCTCTTTACTCTTTTTCAAATGCTTTTAAATAGGGGGAGAATACTAGTTGCATCGAGTCAAACATTATTACTGTACAAACACTATTGTGTATGCTGGTTTATTGGACAAACATTAAGTGTTGAACTCGTTACAAGCCCTCACAAAGTCTTACCGTTAATGTACAAACAACGTGGTAGATTTGGATGGATCCATTAGGGAATGACTAACCCCACGGGGCACCATGTTGACTGAGTGTCATAACCCGTGCAAATTCTGACCTAACTTGCTATGTATACAAGTCTAGTTCGGTAGTGACGCACTGACACTTTGGGCCTAGGGCTCGGTACTAACATTTGATAAACAACATAACACACTTTTCATTACTATATGTATATCAAAACCTGTGAACTCACCAACCATTGTGTTGACACTTGTTTTCAAACTTGTATTCTCAGGTAACTAGCAAACTATGGATACAGGATTGCACACTCTAAGGGACGAGCATTAGGAACTACATGCATTCCTGTTTATGTTTAACTTTTGAAAACAATTACGTTTGATTTATGTATTGAACAATGTTTACATTTTACTACTTATATTCCGCTGCAATTTGTCAAACACTTGATTTTCCGCTGCAAAATGGCATGATAACTTTTATTCCGCTGTAAACTATTTTTATTATGTGTATGTGTCAAATTTGAATTTGTAAACTCATGTAGAGTTGTTCTATATGACCTCGAGCTGTGATTCTGGACACGTCACATCCACGTGGACATACACCACGAGTGGGAATTTGGGGGTGTGACAAACCCAGATTCAAACCACAAGAAATTCGTTCATGTGATGGGTGGGTGCTTGCATGTGAGTGGATCTTCATGCATGTGGATTTTTACCCATTGCATGTTCGATCTAACTATCAAGGAGCAAGTAAAACTACCTTAGATGCTCTAGATCGCTGGAATGAAGTTGAATCAAGGATTTGGCAGCTCCAAGAGTGGCTGGAAATAAACTCTTAGTGGCTTCAAGTGGTGGTGTGTTGATGGTGATGAGTTCCAAGCTTCCTTCTATGCTCCAATGGCTTCCTAGGAGCTTCAAAGCTTCATCAATGGAGTTTTCTGGTGAAATGATGAAGAAACAGAGGTAGGAACTCGAGATAGAGGTGTTATGACCGAGAGAATAGGATTAGAATGATTAAAGTGAGATAGGTTGAGTGTAGATCTTATTTTTGCGATTTGTGCATGTCAAGCGTAACGCCTGGCGTGGGCTAAAGATCTAAGGCGTTACGCGCGGATGGCAAATATGTCCGGCTGAGTTCTTCTTCTCGCGCGCATCGCCAGAGATGGGTGCTTCGGGTCAGGCGTACCGCCTGGCCCATATGTAAGGCCCAATATGCCTATTTTGCTGTTCTGGGCCCATTCTCGCCCGTTTCTCGACTGTAGAACATCGTTCGAGTGTCGTTTGGACTCGTTTGAGCTTCCCAGTTCACTGTGTGACTGTGTCGTGAAGTTTCGAGTGTTGTGATACACAATGTGTTTGACGTTCACCAACGTTCGTGAGACTCGTGTGTGTTTCGGTAATTCCTCGAATTATCGATGATTGTTTGTGTTCGTGTCTAACGAAGTGTTTGCACGCTTGATTAATCCTAATCAACGTGTGATGCACAATCCAATAATTCCCCGAATTATTGTTTTGCGTTAGTGTTGTGTTTGCCACACTTGGTTTCCAAAACCAATGTGCAATGTACGATTCGATAGCTCCACGAACTATCGTCTCGCAGTAATTTGTGTTCAACTCAACTAATCAATCATAATTAAATGAAATGCAACAAGTATGAATGTGAAATGTAAAGAATGTAAGAGTCGCAATTCACATGAAATTGCCGGGTGTCACAGAATCTCCGGTTGTTGCAATAACCCAGAAGGTCGTTGATGTTCAGTCTTAACTATAAGACATGTTAGACATTGATCCACGTATTCAGCTATGTGTTTCTTCATTCCAGGCCACAAGTAAAAATCTCTAAGATCTTTATACATTTTATCAGCACCTAGATGAATAGAATACCTGGATTTGTGCGCCTCATCCATGATAATTGTTCTAGAGTTACCGAATAAAGTAATCCAAATTCGGCTTTTGAAATATAGAATTCCATGAGCTTTAGTTTCAAGTTGTTTGTCTAATCCTCTTAGGTTCTCAGTTGAGTAGTTTGTTACTTGTAAAGCTTGTTGCTGAGCTTCCCTAATCTGAGGAATTAAATTGATTTGGATAGTCATACCTAACGCTCTCACACGTAAAGGTTTGACTCGTTCCATGCGACTCAAGGCATCGGCTACGAAATTCACTTTACCTGGGTGATAACGAATTTCCCAATCATAATCGTTCAGAATTTCTACCCATCGCCTTTGTTGCATGTTCAACATTTTCTGATCTAGAATGTGTTGAAGACTTTTGTGATCAGTGTATATGATACACTTAGTTCCATATAAATAGTGTCTCCAAATCTTGAGTGCAAACACCACTGCACCAAGTTCTAGATCATGAGTGGTATAGTTCTTCTCATGTACCTTCAGTTGTCGAGAAGCATAAGCATTTAACTTGTCATTCTGCATTAAAACACACCCAAGACCTTGACGAGAAGCATCACAGTACACTGTGAAATTATCAGTTCCTTCAGGTAATGCCAAAATAGGTGCATTGCAGAGTTTGTGTTTCAACAGTTGGAACGCCTCTTCCTGTTCGGAACCCCATATAAACGGTTGATTTTTCTGGGTCAATGTTGTCACTGGCAAGGCTATCTTTTGAAAAGTTCTTAATAAATCGGCGATAATAACCTGCCAGCCTTAAGAATTGACGTATTTCAGTCGGGGTTCGTGGTGTCTGCCATTGTTTCACTGCTTGAATCTTACTGGGATCCACTTGAATACCGTTCTCATTTACTACGTGCCCAAGAAATTGAACTTCTCGTAACCAAAATTCACACTTGGAAAATTTGGCATATAGCTGTTCACGTGGTAAAAGTTCTAAGATGAGTTTTAAGTGTGGTGCATGTTCTTGTTGGTTCCGAGAATAAATAAGAATATCATCAATAAACACAATCAAAAATTTATCCAGATAAGGTCTACATACTCGATTCATCAAATCCCTAAAAACTGCAGGTGCATTTGTTAATCCAAACGGCATTATTAAAAATTCATAATGCCCGTATCGAGTTCTAAAAGCAGTTTAGGAACATCATCTTCATGAATTCGTAACTGATGATATTCAGATCTTAAATCGATTTTAGAAAAGTAAGTAGCACCTTGTAACTGATCAAATAGATCATCGATTCGTGGTAAAGGATAACAATTTTTGATTGTCAGTTTATTGAGTTCCCTATAGTCTATCCACATCCTGAATGAACCATTCTTCTTTTTCACAAAAAGAATTGGTGCTCCCCAGGGTGAGAAACTAGGTCTGATAAAACCTTTGTCTAACAGTTCTAGCAATTGAACTGAAAGCTCTTGCATCTCTGAGGGTGCTAAACGATAAGGAGCTTTAGCTACAGGTGCTGCACCTGGAATCAAGTCAATACGAAATTCGACTTGTCTCACTGGGGTAATCCTGATATATCCTTAGGAAAAACTTCAGGAAAGTCTTTGACTACTGGAATATTTATGATACGTTTTTGTGCAGCACTGTTCTCAATCACATGTGCTAGAAAGGCCTGACAACCTTTCCGTAAACATTTCTGAGTTTGCATACAAGAAATGATACCAAGTTTCCTACCAGCTCGTTCTCCTTGAACTATCAGTGTATTACCATCAGATAATGGAATACGGATCATCTTGTTTTGACATACAACTTCTGCTTGGTTATCAGAAAGCCAGTCCATACCGACCACAACATCAAAGCTTCCAAGCTCAATAGGAAGTAAATTGATATTGAAAAGATGATCATTCAAATTCAAGGAACATTCTTTAATAACACTGTTAGTTTTGATCAACTTGCCATTATCAAGTTCAATGAC
The DNA here is from genome assembly GCA_009363875.1 of Mikania micrantha. Taxonomy (NCBI): domain Eukaryota; kingdom Viridiplantae; phylum Streptophyta; class Magnoliopsida; order Asterales; family Asteraceae; genus Mikania; species Mikania micrantha. The sequence goes on along the minus strand of CM018693.1, from coordinate 104,064,636 downwards.
ATAAGGAGTTTCTAGATCCATCGTAGGCAATGAAAGTAATGATGCAAATTCAGGAGAGATAAAACTCTTATCTGCCCCTGTATCAAACAGAACTGATGCGTAGAGATTATTAAGAAGAAACGTACTGGTGACAATATTTGCATCATGCCTTGCCTCAGTTGCACCAATCTGAAAAGCTCTCCCTTCCCTAGATTGGTGTTATTGTTCGGACAATTCCTCATAAGATGGTCAGGACTTCCACACTTGAAACATGACCGGTTGTTCTGAGTGGTTTGTCGTGGTGCTGGTAACTGTGGTTGAGCAGGAAAGTTGCAATATTTAGCGTAGTGTCCAACTCGATTACAGTTAATACAAACAGGACACGGTCTTGTGTGATGGAATGGACACCTGTTGCATTTGGGCGCCTGCCCAGTGTAAACTTTCCTCTCAGGAACAGTTGCACAATAGTTCTTCACTATTGACTAGCTCTGACTTGTCTCAGCCGGAACCTTTGTTTTGGTTTTTCCAAACCACTTTCGTTTAGTACCTTTAGAAACACTAGAGGCACCGATATCACTACGGCTTACCGTCGTCTGAGTTTTCAAAGACAGAGTACTTTTCCTTACTACCTCATCAGTAAGCTTAGTGGTCAAAAGAATTGCACGTTTAAGAGTGGTAGGTTCAGCTACAGTTACCATTCCCCAACTCTGGGGAACCAATCCTTTGATATACTTCTCAATCAACGCTGCTTCTGTAGGAAACATATTGGGAAGTAAGCAAGTAAGTTCGTGAAACCGATCGGTATAAGCTAAACAATCAGCACCGATCATCGAATGATTCCAGAATTCCTCCTGGAGCTTTTGAATTTCAGTGATTGGGCAGTACTCTGACATAATCAGAGTTTTAAAATCGTTCCAGCCCATCAAGTCAACTGTAACTGAGCCCAAAATTTTAGCCTGGGTTTTCCACCAGGTTAAAGCTGAGTCCTTCAAAGAACAAGCAGCATAAGACACGTTATGCTCTGCCAAGCATTGGCTGATCTTGAGTTTCGTTTCCATTTCCTCGATCCACCTCAAAAGTCCAGCAGCTCCTTCTTTGCCCGTGAAAGTAGGAGGGTTGCAAGAAGCAAAGTACTTATAGGTACATCCTTGCTGTGGTGGATCAGGAACAGTTGTAGTTGTACCAGTGGTCTGATGAGTTTCTATGTGTCCACCAGTAATATTTTGTTCCACATGACCCCCACCAGAACCCGAAGTATTGTGTTGTTGGTGTGGCATTACGATACCAACGGCAAATAGCTGTTCTTTCACTATTCGTGCTATCATCTCTTCGTTCAATACTTATCCACTAGGAGCTGTCGGTGGAACCGTGTTCTGGTTTTGGTCAACGGGTGGAAAACTGTTCGTCTCCAGATTAACACGCGGATCCGGATTCGATTCTACGTTCATAAGCAGAACTTGTTCTGGTTTAGGGTTAGCATTACTCCTGCCAGCTTTCTTGGCTGGTCGACCTTGTTTTGGAGCCATCGTTCTGCTCACATGCAGACAAACTCAGGTCAGTTCAAGAACAATAATTAAATAACCCTTGTTCAATCACATAAATTCAATCATATTCAGTTACACTGAAATTTATATTGAAGTGTGATTATAAAAGCAAACTATAACTACATTCATATAGTTCAGATATGTTTTCAGTACACACAGATCACACAAATGTTTGTAGCTATACTCAGTCCTGTTAATTTAAAAACATGTGAAAATATTTCACAGCTCACAGTACTGTGATATAAATAAGTTATTACGCATGTTTTCGATATATTAACATTCAGGACATTGATAAGTTCTCACATAGAAATGTTCCCATACAGTTCTTTGATACATTGCCACACTGAAAATAGATATGTTCTCACATAGAAGTTTTCTCACACCAAATTGTTCTCACACAGAATTGTTGTCACACAGAATTGTTCTCACACATAATTGTTCTCACAGTTCCATGATACATTGCCACACATGCAATAGATATGCTCTCACACAGAAATGTTCTCACACCCACCAAATTGTTCTCACACAGAATTGTTCTCAAACCAAATTGTTCTCACACAGAATTGTTCTCACAGTTCCATGATACAGTGCCACACAGGCAATAGATATGTTCTGACACAGTTCCTTTCCATTATCTAGTTCTTGATCATATGAATTTGATATTAACACTCAAGTTACACATAACACACAACACATTTCTACAGAAAGAAAAGAACCGTTTTATTATCATTACCATAGTTTTATACAATCTTAGAGTTTTTAATACAAAAGAGTATTACAATGACATCCATACTGATACAACCTATCCGTCAGCGGTATATACAATGAAAAGTCCCAAAAATGTAAGATCCACAATCAGATTTACCGTAAAAAATACGATAAGCAGGCTAGCACAATAGCTATAGTAGCTAGTACTATAGCTAAACACAGAAGTCTAGCCTCGATGCTCATCATACCGAGCATCCAGATCCATCCCTGCAGTCTCTCTCTCCAAACTGTAACCTGTTGCCAGAATGCAGCAACTAGCACTTGCCTCCAAGTCCTACTAAACCGCTCCTCTACGGTCGTCCTCCAAGCCTGGGTGTCAATACCAATAAGATTCACCTGCTCTATCAAAGTCAGGTGTGAGGTGAGGATCTCTAGTACGGTGGCACGAGTATCCTCAAGGGTAGTATGGTGTTGGTGTAGGTCCTGTCTCAGGCCCTGCAGGTCTTGGGAGACCTACTGCATCTGGGCCCGCAGCTCGGCTTGGTGGGAGGACTCTCCCACCTCATGAATAACCTGAGGCTCATCCCGCGGAGCCAGCTGGTGTCGTGGAGGTAGCCCAGTGGTCTTGCGGGCTTTCCCCCACATCCGTCGCATCCCGTCCCAAACGGGAATTCTCTGTGGAGAAGGGCTCTGTCTCTACTCAACAGGGGCATCAACCATGGGTGAGTGGGGAGGACTAGGTACAATGGGGGATGCTGGTGGTGGTGGTAATGGTGATGGTGGTGGTGGCGGAGTAGCAGATCTAGGAGCTGATGGAGTATGTGGAACTGCAAGTGTCGCGTGAGAGGCTGAAGACGAAGCCTCGACAGGATCCGAGTTTGCTCCTGCACTGGAACTTGGAGTATCATCCAACACAACATAGGGGAATCTCTGATAAATATACCTTTCACCTTGGTTAGCCATCGCTGTACAATCAAAATCTCTAATCACTACGATGAAATAAATATTGAATAACAATATTTAACATGAACATGATATGATATCTATTCCTGTCTCAAAGCAACTACTTGTCCTTATAGTTATTAACGTTCTGCTTGAATTAAATCAAACTAGAAAGCACACGTGTTGCAAATTTCAGTTATGATGGCCACTCATAACTGGAATTCGTACCACCTAATTATCCTGGATTAATTCAACAGAAGTTTTGTTCATTAGTTATGTTCGGTGCTCTATGTATCACTATACGAGCCTATGGTTATAGTCTAGGTCTCTAAGTCAACCTAATTCTCCATAACATGTGGCTCTGATACCACCGTGTCACTCCCCCACCTCTCGTCACATGTTTATGATGTCACTGAAACGGTTACGGAAGCATAGTGGTGATGTCTCAGAGATAAGGGTGACTTACTTGATCCGATATCACAAGCACACAGATTAACTTAAAAGAAATAGATTTAAAAGGTTCATCATTACAATTAACAATATAGTTTAGAAACTAAGTTTATTATATAACAGCTTATTTCATTACAGCTTATGAAGTGCATCCTCACCCGAGGGTCACTGTTTCCCTGCAAAAAGGTTTATGTTTGAAACGTCAGCACAAAGCTGGTGAGTTCATACAGTTCATGTTTCACAATATCATATGTTATACAAGTTCTCAAAATGTTCTGTTCAAGATAACAATGGGACTCGTATCTAGTTCCTTTCGGACGTTCTGTTCTTGTTCTATAAAGATACTACCCGTCGATAAATATCTTGGTGCCTCATTGTCTTAATGTCTATCACCACAATAAGAAGTTCTGGAAACAGATAACAAACATTTACACCAAGGGGAGTTGCAAGCTCCCGGCAAATGGGTTGTCAGCCGATAGTACTATCAATGTTTTCTGTTCGGCCCCAAACGGGTTCACTAGATACTGTTCGTACATGAGGACTTAAGTTATGTGATAGTGTTCTGTTCTACAGGGAAAATCCCATGAAATACACAAGTTCTCAACAATCACATGAAAGCACGCATATAACAGTGATACACATCATATAGTTCTGAAAACTTTTACAGCGCTACCCCGATGTTTATAAAAGAGTAAAAAGAAAAGGGGTTGTACGAAAGTCACCTGATACTATAGAGGTAGCAGAATATCTCCCAAACTGATAATAAAGGGGTGATTCTGCATTTATTTATGTTTAATGAGTTATATAGGTTTTAACTTACTGATTAGATCTTTCTGAACGTTCAATGTCAAAGACATTGCTTTGAGAGTCATCAAACCGATATTAGGTTTTTAATTGATTATGTTAACATCATATCATACAATGTAAGATAATGTAGGAACCTATATTGATTTAGATTCCTAATACAAGGTTGATGACACTCTTGATTAATCAGAATAATCTAAGATTAACCAAATAGTTAATGTTGTTTATTATAATGCCGTAATCGTTTCTAGATAGTTTAATGGCTTAAGAATGATCAATCCTTGTTATTGATTACCCAATTACCATGAAATATTACAATGTAGCATTAGGATAGGTGTAATAACCATGCTTAACATACTAATCTGACTGTTATCGTAAACATCAGATAATCGTTCCAGTGAGTATGTTAATGATCGTGATTAGTTTGAAACACTTGGATTTAACCTTGCATTTCAAAGATTAATCAAACTAATCACCTACATTGTCATAATCAAATGGTTTGAACCATTATAATCATGGGTATGATTTCTTGCAAACCGGGCATTATAACGGATCAAAACAAGGATTTACCCGTTAAAAGATTGTGTTCTTGGTTTATAATCAATCCTAGCCATCATATAGGCAATAATCAACAATCCTAACTATGTCATTACGTTCAAAATCAAGATCTAATCAATCAAAGTCAAACTAGAAGGTTAAAACGAATCATTACCTAATGAGACGAAGTTTTAACCGTAGAACAACGATCAGAACTTGTAAACACGATCCCTGGTGCGATCCGTGGATTCTGGCAGCTTCAAATTTGAGTTTGGATGATAAAATTTCGTCTGGTGTGTGTGTTTGAGCGTATATGTTCGAAAATGAGAAGAAATATATATTCTGCATGCGATCTGATGAAAAATATCAACTTATTCCACCGCCTCATCCGTCGCATACCGTGACGAACAGCCGAAGAAGGCTTCGCGTACCGCGAAGAAATCCGGAGGAATCTCAGATATTTTGGTCCATCGCGTACCGCCGAGAACCCTTAAACCAGCCTCAGCGTACCGCGACGAGTCCAGAAGTTCAATTGGTATGCGACTACGTTTTAGCACTTTCATTTCTCGATCCATTACCTCTACTAGTTCTTCGCTGAACTAAGTTTTTCATCAATATGAATCTCTTCTAGAGGTACGATCAATGATTCATCAGTTAGGCACTTTTTCATATTTGATATATGAAAGACATTGTGAATGTTACTGAGTTTAAGAGGTAATTCAAGCCTGTAAGCTACTGATCCAATTAGGTCAAGAATTTTAAATCGCCCTACAAATCTTGGTGAAAGTTTACCTCTTTTCCCAAATCTGAAAATACCCTTCCAGGGTGGTACTTTCAACATAACCCGATGTGAGGCCCCGAAACCGGGCACCTCGCAGAGGTTGGTTTTCATCATAACGCATAGCTCTTAAACTAAAAACTTTCATAATCATGCAGCGGAAATGTAAACATAGTTTGATAAACAGAATTAAATAAAGTGTCTGTATCAAAATCATATCGGATTGCTGACACCAACGGATCGTCTGGATTGATGCCCGAGCTCCTTGCCTTCTCTTATCATAGCTTTAACCTAACATACATGCTAAATCAAGTCAGCTTACGCTGGTGAGTTCTAGTTTTCATAAAGCATTATTAAACATACTTAACATAAACATCATTTCATACACATAGTCCATAACCTTAGCACATAACATCCTTAACATCATCATACGTTCCACTGTCACCGTACGAACAGTTGGCTCATGCCGGCACAAGGCTTCATACCCAGTTATAGTCGTGGTTGACTATCATACCCAGTTATAGTCGTGGTTGACTATCATACCAAGTTATAGTCGTGGTTGACTATCATACCCGGTTATAGTCGTGGTTGACTATCATACCCCGTTATAGTCGTGGTTGACTATCATACCCAGTTATAGTCGTGGTTGACTATCATACCCAGTTATAGTCGTGGTTGACTATCATACCCAGTTATAGTCGTGGTTGACTATCATACCCAGTTATAGTCGTGGTTGACTATCATACCCAGTTATAGTCGTGGTTGACTAGCATACCCAGTTATAGTCGTGGTTGACTCTCATACCTACTCAGCACAAGAACTGGTACGTCTTTCATACATGTCCTATAACACGTATAGGAACATCGTTCGTTCGTCATACATGATATACTAGCATTATATCATCCTTTATCATAATCATCATAACATTTACTGCTAGCATCATAACATCATTCATTGCAGTCATCATGGCATCTTAGGCATGTCATACTAGCATCATTTCATTATACCATCATAGCATCATGCCTACGTATCATACTTCCATCCTAGCAACCTAGGACGTTGTCATGCTCCTATAACTATTCTCATAGTTATCATCATGAAGCATGTTATCATAAGTCATCATCATGTCATATGCTAGCATCGTTATCATATCATGTTATTCATTATCATAACTCAGTTATAATGCATTCATCATACTTATCATATTTTCATGCATAGATCCTTCTAACACATAAACATGCATACATAGTCAGGCCATATCATCATTCATTCATCGTCATCATCATAAGCACATAACATCATAACATAACCATAAGCATGTATGCCAGCCCAAAACAGTTAACATGAAATAGGGCGTCTAGAACTCACCTGATAGTAGACTCTCGTTTCCTTAGCTGAACTCCTTAGCCAAGACTTAAGAACCTACATCACTTACATCGTATCATCATATACCATTCTTAGACTTAGAATATTTCCTAAGTCTTTATAGCCTACTAGTCCCCCTTACTGAATACAAGTTCCCGAAACTTAGCTAAGTATTCGAAACCCTTGAACTCCATTAAGTTTCCATGTACACGAAATTCCATAGTTCACGAAATAGCTAGTACTTGAAATATTCCATGTACTCGAAATATTCCATGTATTCGAAATATTCCATGTACTCGAAATATTCCATGTATTCGAAATATTCCATGTATTCGAAATAGTATACACGAAACCTATGTATTCGAAATAACCCAAGTATGATTTCGAGTACCCCTTGTACATGATTTCGTGTACTCATTACTTTCGTCTTTAAACATCTCAGAAATTCATCTAAGACTTTGGGGAGCTAGTTCTAGGTTCCTTAGGGGGTTACCTACACACTGGAACCTCAAAGTTCCGAACTTTATGCATAAAGGTGTGAGCTTTATGCATAAGTCCCCTTTTTGTATTACCATCCTAACTTTTGTATAAAAATCCAGCTTTCTATACATGGATTACTTACTTGAAGGTAGCTGATTCTCCTGGTAGAATCCCGTGCGTTTCCTCCTTTGTTTGGTCGATCAAAGTTCGATTCTTGATGTTCTTGAGCTTTTACTTCGAGTACTCAAAAGTAATTGTGCTTCCAACCAAAGGTTCGCACTATTCCCAAGGCACTGGTATTTATAGGGAGGATCCCCGTATTCGAAAACTCCTGTGCCCAAAACTGGGGTGTACTCGAAATGGGTGTACTCGAAACCTTACCATTTCGAGTACATGTTCTGTAATGCTAGCCTTGGTTATTTTTCGTTTATTTTCCTACAAGTTAATTATCCGTTACCCATTCGTAAGTTCGGTTAACTTGCATTTAGAAAATTTGGGATGTTACAAGTCTCCCCTCCTTACATTAGGTTTCGTCCCGAAACCTGCTTCGTTACATATCGAACAAATGTGGATACAACTTCCTCATCTCGTCTTCCACTTCCCACGTCGTGTCTGAACCCTTCCGATGCTTCCACTGGACTCTTACTTGACGAACTGTTTTATTCCGTAGCTGCTTTTCCTTCGTATCCATGATGGCAACTGGCTCTTCAATGTAGTTCAGTCGATCATCTATCTCAATGTCATCCAAAGGAACATGTGCTAGCCCGTCTGCCAAACACTTCCTAAGATGTGACACGTGGAAGGTATGATGAATCCCGTTCAGCTCCTCTGGTAGGTCCAGTCGATACGCGACTTTCCCTATCCTTGCCTTTATCTGAAACGGTCCGATGTACCTCGGACTCAACTTTCCTCTCTTCCTGAATCGAATGATTCCCTTCCAAGGTGATACTTTCAGCAACACTCGATCGCCAACATCAAACTCGATTGCCCTTCGGCGCTTGTCAGCGTAAGACTTTTGGCAATCTTGTGCAGCTTTCATACGTGCTTTTATCACCCGTAGCTTTTCCGCCATATCAATCACGGAAGCCTTGTTTCCCATTTCTTTTTGTCCAACTTCACCCCAGCATACCGGGGTTCTACATCGTCTTCCGTACAACGCCTCATATGGGGGCATTCCGATGCTGGAGTGGTAGCTGTTGTTATAAGAAAACTCCACCAATGGCAAGTGGTCATCCCAGCTCCCTCCAAAATCGATAATGCACGCCCTAAGCATATCCTCCAACGTTTGGATAGTCCTTTCCGACTGTCCATCCGTCTGAGGGTGATAGGCTGTACTGATATTTAACCTCGTTCCCATGGCGTCATGAAACTACTTCCAGAATCTGAAGTAAACCTCGTATCCCGATCTGACACAATGGAGACAGGAACTCCATATCTGGCCACAATCTCTTTCACGAACAACTCAGACAACCTTTCGGATGTAAACGTTTCCCTGATAGGAAAGAAGTGTGCACTCTTTGTCAGTCGGTCCACAATCACCCATATGGTATCATGCCGCTTAGCTGTCCTCGGTAGCTTAGTGATGAAATCCATGGTGATGTGTTCCCATTTCCATTTCGGTATCTCAAGAGGTTGCACATATCCGTATGGTTTCTGATGTTCAGCCTTCACTTGCGCACAAGTAAGGCACCTATTCACATACTGCATCACATTAAACTTCATGCCCGGCCACCAATAATCTTTCCGAAGGTCTTGATACATCTTTGTCGCACCAGGATGCACAGAATAACATGATTTGTGGGCTTCATCTAAAATCCTTGACCGAATGTCCCCATTTCTGGGTACCCACATCCGACCGAATCGTATCTTTACACCGTAATCGTTGTCTTCCAAGTTCTTGACCTGCCCGAAGACGCGTTCAAAACCCACGTTCCCTTCTTTCAACCCTTCCTGTTGCGCCTGCTTGAGCTCGTTCAGAAAGTCTGGCGTTATCACCAAACTATACGATTTTACCCGTATGGCAGGATGATCAGTCTTGCGACTCAAGGCATCTGCCACTACATTGGCCTTTCCCGGGTGATATAGAATATCACAATCATAATCCTTTAGCAGCTCAAGCCATCGTCTCTGCCTCATGTTCAAATCCTTTTGCTCGAAGAAGTACTTCAAGCTCTTGTGGTCGGTAAAGATGGTACTCCTTACTCCATACAAGTAGTGTCTCCATATTTTCAATGCAAACACCACCGCAGCGAGTTCAAGATCGTGGGTTGGGTAGTTAGCCTCATGAATCTTTAGCTGGCGCGAAGCATAAGCTATCACCCTTCCCCTTTGCATCAGTACGCATCCCAACCCTTGTCGCGATGCATCGGCATACACAACAAGATCATCATTTCCATCCGGCAGTGCTAGAACAGGAGCTTGGGTAAGTCTCTCCTTTAGCACTGAAAACGCTTGTTCTTGGTTTGGACCCCATTTGTACTTTACGTCTTTCTTCGTGAGCTTCGTTAGTGGCGTCGCTATCTTGGAGAAGTCCTGAATAAATCTCCGATAGTAACCGGCCAAACCAAGAAAACTGCGTACTTCCGTAGGTGACTTCGGAGGGCTCCATTTCATAATCGTTTCAACTTTAGCTGGGTCTACCATAATGCCTTCTGGGTTCACCACGTGACCCAGAAACTGTACCTCTCGTAACCAGAAAGCGCATTTGGAGAATTTAGCATAAAGTTTCTCTTTCCTCAGGATCTCCAATACCTCACGTATGTGGCAAGCATGGTCTCCCTCGTTCTTTGAATAAATCAATATATCATCAATAAACACTATCACCGATCGGTCCAGCATCGGTCGACATACTCTGTTCATCAAATCCATAAATGCTGCAGGAGCATTCGACAATCCAAATGACATAACGAGAAACTCGTAATGTCCATAACGCGTACGGAAAGCAGTCTTTGGAATATCCTGCTCTCGAACTTTCAACTGATGGTAACCGGATCGGAGATCTATCTTTGAGAACCAGCTTGCACCTTGCAATTGATCGAACAAGTCATCAATTCTAGGTAGAGGATACCTGTTCTTTACGGTCAATTTATTCAGTTCCCTGTAATCGATACACATACGCATACTTCCATCTTTCTTCTTAACGAACAACACCGGTGCTCCCCACGGAGAGACACTCGGTCGTATAAAACCTTTATCAAGGAGTTCTTGTAGCTGGGTCATCATTTCCTTCATCTCGTTTGGAGCTAAACGGTACGGTGCTTTGGCAACGGGTTGTGCCCCTGGCACTAAGTCGATCTGGAACTCGATTTCCCGTTCGGGTGGTAATCCAGGCAATTCCTCAGGGAATACATCGGGGAAGTTACACACCACGGGAACATCATCAATCGTCCTCGTATCCGTACGTTCCTCAATCGCGTAGGCCAAATAGGCTACACACCCTCGCCTCATCATAACATCAGCCGTGATCATCGAAATGATCTTAGGCGCATACATCGCTTTATCACCATAAACCGTCACAGAGCTCCCATCCATCGCACGTAAACATATCATCTTTCGTCGACATACAATGTTAGCCTCATATTTGGCTAACCAGTCCATACCCAAAACCACATCGAATCCTCCTAAGGTAATAAGAAACAATCGGACAGGGAACCTATGACCTTCTATCTCAACATAACAATCATCAATAGCCTCAGTCACCCTGGTCATCTTACCAATAGCCGTCTCTACATCAAATACCCGATCTATCTTCTTAACCTTCCCAGATAACCCATCACAGAAAGTAGAAGACACAAAACTCATACTGGCACCAGAATCAAACAATACAGAAGCAGGAATATTGTTGATAGAAAAGGTACCTGTGACCACATCGGGGTCCTCGATAGCATCATCCTTTGTCATCGTGAAAGCCCGTGCTTTAGCCTTCTGCTTCTCCTTGCCTTTCTCTTCCTTCTTACCCGAGCCCGAAGCATCGGCCCGTGGTTGCCTGCAATCTTTAGACAGATGTCCAAACCCGTTGCAGTTGTAGCATCTGGTGGCACTTGGGCAATTGCCGGAAAAATGCCCCGTCTTTCCGCATCGGAAACATAGGTTAGTGCCCACCAAGCACTGTCCGGTGTGAATTTTACCACACTTGCTGCATCGGTTCGCATCCTCACGCTTCACCTTTTTGCCTGAAAACTTTCGTTGGTCTGTTCGACCCCTCTTAGTCCCGGAGGACTCTTTCACCTTTGCTTCTTCTTTGGCTGGTTCGGCTGACATAACATCATCCCAAACTATGCCACTAAGCTCCACAGTGGAATCATAAGTCTTGAGAGCATTCGCCTTCACATGAATCCGAACCTTGGGAGGCAAACCCTCCATGTACAACTTCACCCTGCGTTCCTCGGTAGAAACCAAGTGAGGAACGAGTCTGGCCATCTCATTGAATCGTGAAGTGTACTGCCTGTGATTCAGGCTTCCGGCTTTCAGTACCAAAAACTCCCTTTCAACCTTATCCAGCTCGTTCTTGGGACAGAACTGCTTAGTGACCAGTTCCTTCAGATCCTCCCAAGTCATCTTTTCCATGTCATCAGCAGTCTTGGATTGTTTGATGGTGTTCCACCAGTGAAGTGCCTCCTCAACGAAAGAGTGGGCTGCAAACTTGACAGCCTGGTCAATTCGGCACTCACTGATGGAGATAACAGCCTCCATTGCAGAAATCCAGTGGCAGGTCGCCACAGCATCTTTCTTACCGTCAAAGGTCGGTGGGTTGCATCCCTTGAAGGACTTGTAGTCACAGCCCTTCAGTTTCCCAGTCATAGAGTCACCGCTCTTTGTCTCGATGATCACCACCTCATCTTCTTTAGTGCTTTCCTTAGTTCCCTCTGACTTATCTTTTAAAGCATCCTTTAGTGCCTTAGCAATCAAGGCTGGTAGCTTCTCATCCATGATTTTGCAGACCTCATCAGAAATAGCCTTCACCACGATAGGCTCTAAAGTGAATTCGTCTTCATTCTCCGGTTGCTCGTTGTGCTCGTGGTTGTTCTCGTTGACAGGGTCTCCATTCTCGACACGTGGTTCTTCAGGTTCCTGTGGTTGCTTACGTGGTCTACCCTTTTGTCCGGCCATCTTAACTTTCTACATAATGCAACAATTGATGAGTCAGTACAGGAATTAGTTTAGCACGGAATAAGTGTTGTAAATCGTTAATGACGTTGATCAAGTGTTATTAACCATTTACCCAACTCATAGGCTCTAAACGTTTCCCATCCCATCTCCTCAACGTGCATGACACTAACTACTTACATAACCTTACTTCTATCCTTTAACTCAACATAAACATTCGGCTCGTGGCATCCGTTCATCCGTGGTTGGCAATCCGCGTCGATTAATCCCATTCTCAGTTTAAGTCTTAGCATTTGGGATGCCAAGATCTCTCAAACTATGGCTCTGATACCAACTTGTGAGGCCCCGAAACCGGGCACCTCGCAGAGGTTGGTTTTCATCATAACGCATAGCTCTTAAACTAAAAACTTTCATAATCATGCAGCGGAAATGTAAACATAGTTTGATAAACAGAATTAAATAAAGTGTCTGTATCAAAATCATATCGGATTGCCGACACCAACGGATCGTCTGGATTGATGCCCGAGCTCCTTGCCTTCTCTTATCATAGCTTTAACCTGACATACATGCTAAATCAAGTCAGCTTACGCTGGTGAGTTCTAGTTTTCATAAAGCATTATTAAACATACTTAACATAAACATCATTTCATACACATAGTCCATAACCTTAGCACATAACATCCTTAACATCATCATACGTTCCACTGTCACCGTACGAACAGTTGGCTCATGCCGGCACAAGGCTTCATACCCAGTTATAGTCGTGGTTGACTATCATACCCAGTTATAGTCGTGGTTGACTATCATACCCGGTTATAGTCGTGGTTGACTATCATACCCAGTTATAGTCGTGGTTGACTATCATACCCAGTTATAGTCGTGGTTGACTATCATACCCAGTTATAGTCGTGGTTGACTATCATACCCAGTTATAGTCGTGGTTGACTATCATACCCAGTTATAGTTGTGGTTGACTAGCATACCCAGTTATAGTCGTGGTTGACTCTCATACCTACTCAGCACAAGAACTGGTACGTCTTTCATACATGTCCTATAACACGTATAGGAACATCGTTCGTTTGTCATACATGATATACTAGCATTATATCATCCTTTATCATAATCATCATAACATTTACTGCTAGCATCATAACATCATTCATTGCAGTCATCATGGCATCTTAGGCATGTCATACTAGCATCATTTCATTATACCATCATAGCATCATGCCTACGTATCATACTTCCATCCTAGCAACCTAGGACCTTGTCATACTCCTATAACTATTCTCATAGTTATCATCATGAAGCATGTTATCATAAGTCATCATCATGTCATATGCTAGCATCGTTATCATATCATGTTATTCATTATCATAACTCAGTTATCATGCATTCATCATACTTATCATATTTTCATGCATAGATCCTTCTAACACATAAACATGCATACATAGTCAGGCCATATCATCATTCATTCATCATCATCATCATAAGCACATAACATCATAACATAACCATAAGCATGTATGCCAGCCCAAAACAGTTAACATGAAATAGGGCGTCTAGAACTCACCTGATAGTAGACTCTCGTTTCCTTAGCTGAACTCCTTAGCCAAGACTTAAGAACCTACATCAGTTACATCGTATCATCATATACCATTCTTAGACTTAGAATATTTCCTAAGTCTTTATAGCCTACAAGTCCCCCTTACTGAATACAAGTTCCCGAAACTTAGCTAAGTATTCGAAACCCTTGAACTCCATTAAGTTTCCATGTACACGAAATTCCATAGTTCACGAAATAGCTAGTACTTGAAATATTCCATGTACTCGAAATATTCCATGTATTCAAAATATTCCATGTACTCGAAATATTCCATGTATTCGAAATATTCCATGTATTCGAAATATTCCATGTATTCGAAATAGTATACACGAAACCTATGTATTCGAAATAACCCAAGTATGATTTCGAGTACCCTTTGTACATGATTTCGTGTACTCATTACTTTCGTCTTTAAACATCTTAGAAATTCATCTAAGACTTTGGGGAGCTAGTTCTAGGTTCCTTAGGGGGTTACCTACACACTGGAACCTCAAAGTTCCGAACTTTATGCATAAAGGTGTGAGCTTTATGCATAAGTCCCCTTTTTGTATGACCATCCTAACTTTTGTATAAAAATCCAGCTTTCTATACATGGATTACTTACTTGAAGGTAGCTGATTCTCCTGGTAGAATCCCGTGCATTTCCTCCTTTGTTTGGTCGATCAAAGTTCGATTCTTGATGTTCTTGAGCTTTTACTTCGAGTACTCAAAAGTAACTGTGCTTCCAACCAAAGGTTCGCACTATTCCGAAGGCACTGGTATTTATAGGGAGGATCCCCGTATTCGAAAACTCCTTTGCCCAAAACTGGGGTGTACTCGAAATGGGTGTACTCGAAACCTTACCATTTCGAGTACACGTTCTGTAATGCTAGCCTTGGTTATTTTTCGTTTATTTTCCTACAAGTTAATTATCCGTTACCCATTCTTAAGTTCGGTTAACTTGCATTTAGAAAATTTGGGATGTTACACCCGATCACCTACTTTGAATTCTAACGGTCTACGACGATTATCAGCATAACTCTTTTGACGATCGCGAGCAGCTTTAATTCGTTCTTGAATGAGTGCGATCTTATCGGTTGTTTCCTGAATGAATTCTGGGCCTATTATTTGACTGTCACCTACCTCCGACCAACAGATAGGTGATCTACACTTGCGTCCATAAAGTGCTTCGAATGGAGCGCATTGAATACTGGTATGGTAGCTGTTATTGTATGAAAATTCAGCCAGTGGAAGATGAATATCCCAGCTACCTCCAAAATCAATTACACAGCTTCTGAGCATGTCTTCAAGAGTTTGATTTGTTCGTTCAGTCTGACCATCTGTTTGTGGGTGATAAGCTGTGCTCATATTGATTTGTGTGCCCATAGCATTTTGAAGAGTTTGCCAAAATCGTGACATAAATCGACTATCTTTGTCAGAAATGATAGTGATTGGTAATCCATGTCGAGATACAATCTCATTAACATAGAGTTTAGCGAGTCGATCCATAGAAAAATCTTCTCGGATGGGTAAATAATGCGCAGATTTAGTAAGGCGATCAACGATAACCCATATAGAGTCATGATTATGTGATGTTCTGGGTAGTTTAGTGATGAAATCCATAGAGATCTGATCCCATTTCCACATGGGAATCTGCGTTTGTTGCAATAACCCAGAAGGTCGTTGACGTTCAGTCTTAACTTTAAGACATGTTAGACATTGATTCACGTATTCAGCTATTTGTTTCTTCATTCTAGGCCACCAGTAAAAATCTCTAAGATCTTTATACGTTTTATCAGCACCTGGATGAATAGAATACCTGGATTTGTGCGCCTTATCCAAGATAATTGTTCTAGAGTTACCGAATAAAGTAATCCAAATTTGGCTTTTGAAAAACAAAATTCCATGAGCTTTAGTTTCAATTTGTTTGTCTAATCCTCTTAGGTTCTCAGTTGAGTAGTTTGTTGCTTGTAAAGCTTGTTGCTGAGCTTCCCTAATCTAAGGAATTAAACTGGTTTGGATAGTCATACCTAACGCTCTCACACGTAAAGGTTTGACTCGTTCCATGCGACTCAAGGCATCGGCTATGACATTCGCTTTACCTGGGTGATAACGAATTTCACAATCATAATCGTTTAGAAGTTCTACCCATCGCCTTTGTCGCATGTTCAACATTTTCTGATCTAGAATGTGTTGAAGACTTTTGTGATCAGTGTATATGATACACTTAGTTCCATATAAATAGTGTCTCCAAATCTTGAGTGCAAACACCACTGCACCAAGTTCTAGATCATGAGTGGTATAGTTCTTGTTGGACTAAAAGAACCAATGAGCCTGATCAGAAAAACCTCTAAGTCTCACAGCATTACAACAACTGAAGAAGAACACAAAAGCTGATGTGAAGAAGTTACAAGATCTGAAGATATATACAACAGCTGATGTGTAAGTCATCAGGAGTTGTAGTGTGTAGTTAGTCTTCAGTAGTTTCCTTATTATTTGTAAAAGTCTGATGAGTAGTTTACTCATCAGATGTTTTAGTAATTTTGTCTTCAGTAGTTTTGTTCTTCAGTACTTGTAGAGTTTGTCTTCAGATGTTGAAGACATTCTCAGTAGTTTAGTTAATTTCAGTTGTTTTGTTTTGTCTGTTAGATGTCAACATCATGTGACATCATCAGACGTCACTGCCTTCTATATAAAGGTAGTTGACATGATTGTATTTAGATGAAGTTAATGAATTGAAAGAATTATTCCTTTTACAGAAAACCTTCTCTCTCTATAACAAACTTGCGTTACTGTTTGATTGATATTGTTCTTACTTTACTTATGCTAATTCTGTGTTGATTTCCGCTGCTATACTCTACTGATTTATCAATTGAGAACATCTGATCCTACAATTGGTATCAGAGCAGGTTAATCATTGATCGATTACACAATTGATCTTTGAAACTGCTCAAATTTGTTCTCAAATTGAGTGAATTAGCTGATTAAGTAAGAATTTGTTATAGATTGAAGTTTTCTGTTAACTTCTGTTGATTCGTAGTTGAATATCAATCTGTTTTGCATTAATTGATTAAGATTTGCATTAGTTTGTGTTCAATTGTTTGAATCGGTGATCATGTCTACTCCCAACAATGATCCGCACAATACAGGATCCGCAACCAAGCCTCCGATGCTTGTGCGGAGTGAGTACAACATATGGCAACGTAGAATGCTACATCACCTGTCGATTAACAGTGCAGGATGTTGGAAATCTGTTGTGCATGGACCATATAAACCCACGATCACTGATCCTGAAACTAAGATCATGATTCCGAAACCTGCTGATATGTATTCGGATGAGGACATTAAATTGTTTGAAATTGATGCTAAAGCTCATGGTATTCTGGCCATGGCTTTGCCGAATGAGATCTATTCTGGCTTGATGCATCATGATACTGCTCATGATCTCTGGGTTGCACTGAAAGAACAATTTGGTGGAACCGATGAGGTTTTAGCAAATACTAGAGAAATTCTGGCTCAGCAGTATGAGACATTTTCTCACCGAAAGGGTGAATCATTGACTCAACAATTTGAGCGATTCTCATGCTTAATTTCTGAGTTGAAAATGGTCAAGCAAGAGTACACTAATAGTCAGATGAATAACAGATTTCTCAGATCATTGCCTGAGAGATGGGACACTTACACAATTGTCCTACGCTCTAATGCAAATCTGGAACATCTCTCTCTTACCCAATTACATGGGAAACTCTTAACCTTTGAGAGAGAGGTTGAACAGAAGAGAAAACTGTCTTCATCTGGTAAACTTGCTGATGATTTTGTTTCCGGTAATGCTGCTTTACTTGGTCAGGAGTCAGAGTTTAATGGGTCTGAATGTTCTTATGATGAACATATTGACTTTTCTACTAACAATTCTGATCATGCTTTTGTGGGAGTTGAGGGTAATGCAGGAAGTTATAATGACAACTTATGTTTTGTGATGGATGATCTGAAAGGTATCCCGGATGATGATCTAGAGGAGATGGACATTTTGAGTCAAATGGCATTGATCAACATCAGATCACAAAAGTTTTATAAAAGAACAGGAAGGAAATTCCCTGGATTATCTGGCAAGACTAAGGTTGGATTTGACAAAGGAAAGCTGAGGTGTCATAAGTGTAATAAGCTTGGTCACTTTGCTAGGGAGTGCAAAACATCTGGTTCCAATCCTGCTGCACCTTTTGTTACCTTTCCAAGCAACAACTCCTCAGGCAAAGGACCACAATCTTCTGGTATAGGTCACCAACAATTTTACCCAGCTCACTTTGTTCCTCAAAATCCAATGCCCTATCCATATCCATGTTTTTACATGCCTCAACCTCCTCACAATCCAGCATTAATCCCACCAAAATCACCTGCTCTTCCTGAACCCAGCAAGCCTCAATCAACTCAACAGTCTCAACAACAACAGCATCAGAGTTTCTTCACTCCTGGAGTAGTTGATTGGAGTAGTTTGCCTGATGACTTCTCAGACTTCAACATGCAGTCTTTTTCTGAAACTGGTCCACATGGTGGAGAAAATCCTTTTGGAAATCTGGCACTGATGGCTATTGATTCAACTGACAATACCTGTCAATCCTCTTCAACATCTCAGGTATCTTCTGAATCAAAAGCCAAATTATGTTCAGAGTCATGCATTTCAGCATTTGCTTCCATTAGGGAAATCAATGTAGAACTAATTAATGAGAAATGTGAATTGGAAAAGGTTGTAACTAAAAACAAAACTGAGTTTGACAAAGCTTTAAATGAGAAAGAGTCTGAAATTTATAAACTTAAATGCTTATTGTCTGATGAAAAAGCTAGAGTGGAAGTCATGTTGGTAAAGCATAATGATCTGAAACAAACACTTGCAGCAACCCAAGTAAATTGTGAAAAGTGGGTTGAGTCCTGCAAGGGGTTTGAAATGTTGTTGAGTAAACAGTCAGCTTCAAATGTTAAGTTTGGGATTGGTTACAATCACATTGCCCCCCCTGCTGATTATAAACCAAAAAGTCTTAACTGTGAATCTGATGGGGAAAGTGTGTACCAATCTACCAACTCTTCAGACATGTCTGATTCTGCAGACATATCTGAAGAAGACTCAAATGTTTGTAAAGCTGCTGCTGAAAAGGTTGAGATTGAAACCTATTCTTATTCAATTGGGTGTACAAATGTCATTGAGGATGACACTTGTCAGGATAATGTTTTAGTGGAGATTAATCCTGATGAACATGTTTCAAATGCCTTAAACCTACACCTAATTGAGTCAGATGGGGATGGTGTTGGTGAAAATGATGCAAGAATTTTGATAAGTCAAAATTATTCTTCAGCAGTTGTTGAAAAAGCTGATATTGCAACAACTGATGTTGGTAAATGTGTTGAGACACAAGTGCTGAAGAATAACTCCTCAGATGTTGTCAAAACATCAGCTGTTGTCAATTTGGCTACAAATACTGATGCCTCAGCAGTTCTGATGAACAAACAAGCTGTTTCTAAGTCATCAGTACTTGTAGACAATCACAAGAATAGGAAGAAGAGAGTGCCTTGTGATATTTGCAAATTGTTTAATCATTCAACTGATGAATGCTGGTACAGAAAAGGTTCTAAATTCAACAAAATCAAGAATAAAAACAAGAATATACTCAAAATGAAAAATGAATTTAGTTCAAAATTTGTACCTGAATCATCAGTTGTTTCAAAATCTGGAAAATCCTTACAAGGAAATACCTCCGGTATATCCAAGAAAGGAAAAGGGATTGTTCCAGATTCAGGGAAACAACACTTGACAGCATCTCATTTGATTAAAGACACTAAAATGATCAAACACAAAAATAAAAAATCAAGTTCTGATGTGTCTGATGAAATCAAAATTTTAACTCAAAATCATAATCAACTGATGCTAATGATGCAACAACTGATAGGAAAAGTCAATCTGGCAGAGGCATCTGTTGATTCATTTCATAAAAAGAAATCAAAGTCAAAAGTCAAATCAAAAATTTCTGATAAGAATGTTTCAAGTGTTGCTTCAACTGACAATGCTAGTTTTGTTTCTTCAAATGTTAACAGACCCAAAACCAAAATGGTTTGGGTCCAAAAGTCTAAC
Organism: Mikania micrantha; assembly: GCA_009363875.1. Lineage (NCBI taxonomy): Eukaryota > Viridiplantae > Streptophyta > Magnoliopsida > Asterales > Asteraceae > Mikania > Mikania micrantha. The sequence continues at coordinate 104,044,237 of CM018693.1, read as the reverse complement.
TGAGTGGGTTGTTGTATGCAGGATCCTTCAGCATTCCAAAGTAGCATCTGGTATGTTGATAGTGGAGGATCCATGCATATGACTGGGAGCAGATCTCTTCTTCATAACTATTTCACTGGAAGGAGAGGATTTGTGTCCTTTGGTAATGATGCTAAGGGGTATATCATAGGTAAAGGTGTAGTTACTAATGGTGAGATTAGGTTTGATGATGTTAATCATGTTGAGAATCTTAAGTACAATCTGCTGAGTGTTAGTCAAATGTGTGATAAGGGTCATGTGTCTCTCTTCACTAAGCAAGATTGTAGGATTCTCTCCTCTGATGTGATGCCTTTGATTGGCAAAGTGTTAGATGAGTTACAGTTTTTCTTGGGTCTTCAAATCAAACAAAAACCTGATGGAATTTTCATTCATCAATCAAAATACACAAAAGAGCTTTTAAAGAAATTTGATTTGCAAAATTGTAAGCCATGTTCCAACCCCATGAGCACCACCACACAACTTGATGCAGATCTGAAAGGTACTTCAGTGGATGAAACTCTTTATAGATGTATGATTGGATCTTTAATGTATCTAACTGCATCCAGGCCAGACATTATGTTTGCCACATGTGTTTGTGCTAGATTTCAGGCTGCACCCAAAGAGTCTCATTTAATTGCTGTGAAAAGAATTTTCAGATACTTGCAAGGTACTCAATTCCTGGGAATATGGTACTCCACTGGACAATCCTGCAAGCTGGTTGCTTTTTCAGATAGTGACTATGCAGGATGCAAACTCTCAAGAAAATCTACTTCTGGTGGGTGTCAGTTTCTAGGAAATTGCTTGGTTTCTTGGCAAAGTAAGAAGCAAACTTCTGTAGCCACCTCCACTGCTGAAGCTGAGTACATTGCTGCTGCAAGTTGCACTTCCCAAATTCTCTGGCTTCAGTCTCAACTCCTGGACTATGGCATCAAAGAACTGAAGACACCATTGTTAATGGATAGTGCTTCCGCCCTTTGTATTGTCAAGAATCCAGTTCAGCACTCTAGGACTAAACATATTGAGATCAGACATCACTTTATAAGAGATTGTTTTGAAAAAGGTCTGATTGATCCCAAATATGTTCCTAGTGCTAATGAGCTTGCTGACATTTTACTAAGCCTTTAGACACATCAACTTTTCAAAATTTAGTTCTAAGGCTTGGTATGTTGCAACTTGAATAGGTTAGTGTTTAAATGAATAAAATGTTCAATATCTTTTTAAAATTCCAAAAATATTTTTTTAACACATTTTGATATTTTCAGTACATACTGATACATATCAAAAGTACTGATTCAAGAACAGTTATGACCTTTTCTAATACTCTAAGTTATAAGTACTGATGAGTATTGATGTTCTAAGTACTGCAGGTCAAACATTGTTCAACAAGTTCTGATGAACAACTTGTTTACAAGTTCTGATGAACACATTGTTCTCAAGTTCTGATGAACAAAATTTCCACAAAGTTCTGATGAACAACTTGTTTACAAGTTCTGATGAACACATTGTTCTCAAGTTCTGATGAACAAAATTTCCACAAAGTTCTGATGAACAACTTGTTTACAAGTTCTGATGAACATATTGTTTACAAGTTCTGATGACCAAAATTTCCACAAAGTCTGATGAACAACTGTTGAAAACACCTGATGAACAAAATTATCGACAACACCTGATGAGTAATTTTACTCTTCAGTTGTTTAAATCTCAGTTGTTTTCTCTACTTAACTCAATCCTTCTCAGTTGTTTCATTATCGCTTTCTCAGAACTTTTCATCCTTTTCAAACCTATTTTCCCTCTTTTCTCTCTGCATCCATGGCTGCCATAACCTTGAAACCTCGTCATAATTCTGTCGCCTATCTGACCAAATCGTCATTCTGGTCTAAGTTTGATGATGCTGTTGATTTGATGACCTCATCTCAATTCAAAACTGCGTTTCTTATCAATCCAACTTTGTTTGTCGAATCCATTCATCAGTTTTGGATGAATGTTGAACTCATCAATGTTGGCACAGGAGTCATATCTCTTCGCTCAAAAGTCAATGGTCACAACATACATCTCAGTCCTGCTGAGCTAAGGGATGTTCTTCAACTGGATGATGCCAACCTCGTCACTCAGTTCCCTAAAAGCGCCACTGACCTCTGTTTTACAAGTCATGAATATCAGGGCGACTTGAGTGATTCAACACTTTTCAAGAAGCACTTTAATGATCCAGAGCGTCTGATATTCCATATGATCAACATATGCCTGGCTCCAAAGTCTTCTTCGTGGGATCAAATGTCATCTCGTTGGCAACAGGTATTGTACTCTATTCTCGAATCTCAAAAGCTAAATTTTTCTCAAATACTCTTTTCTGAATTAACTGAACATGCTGGTAAGCCTGTTTCCTCTAGATGGTTACTCTATCCTCGCTTTATTATGGCCATCATAGAGAAACAGCTGCCACAAACAGGCCTTGTTGGTCAGGGAATCCCTGCTCCAGCTGTCTTGCTGGAAGTATATTCCCGACACAACTCCAACCTCACGCTAAAAGAGGCTGCCCGGAAGCTCAAACCCAAGCAAAGGGAACCCACAGCCTCATCCTCAAAATCCAAATTCAAAGTCCCCACTAAACCCAAATCTTCTAAGCTAAAAAAGGCTGCTCAGGGAAATGAGTCCCCTGAGTCTGCCCATGCCTCACCACGGCATGAAATGGCCACTGGTAGTAGTCAACCAGTGGTTCATCAGACTCCACCTGCTCAAACCGCCCAGGTTTCCTCTCAACAGGATCCTGAAGCAACCATTGTAGGGGCTACCACATCTCTAGAACCTCGTTCACTTGAACAGGTTTCTATTGAACAGCATCTATCTCCCCGGGTGCATTCTCCTTCAAACCCACTTTCTATAGAAACCACCACCAATAGCCCAACATTTGTTATTGATCAAATCCTGAATCAGCTGAACACTCCTATCCCCTCCCAGACACCTATCACTACTGGGATAAGCTCCAACATTGAGGGGGAGGACCAAAGTGTCTCTGATAACCCACAGGATCATGACTACAACATCAGATCTCCTAGTGTGGAAAGAGAGATTCTGATATCTGACAAGGCTGCTACTTCATCACCTCCATCATTTGGAGTGATTGCTAGTGGTACCATTGCTAAGACCTTGTCAGAGGCAACAACTGATGAAGGGGTTACCCCTGAGGTTGGAAGTCCCCAGTACCAAGACAAAGGGGCACCTGAAACTGTTGAGCCACACTCAACTCAGGTAGATCCTGAGATTCTCAGGAGGTCAGATGATTTAGCTACGGCTACTGATGACCAAATAACACTTGCTGAGGTTCTAAAGAAGAACCAAATCCTTGAGGCTGAGGTTTGTAGACTCAATGAGCTACTCTCCAAAATGTCCAAGGACAAAAGTCCATCTTCCCCACTTACCCCACAGATGGCACCTTCTCATTCTGAAGGTCACCCAAACACTTCAACCACAAATATTCAATTTGACAAGCCACCAGCTACTGCTTCAGGCACTAATCCTTTGGGTTTTAGCCCCCGAGAGGCATTAGCTGCTGCCTTCCTACAAATCCTCCCTCTCATCACTCCAGTCCTAAAAACAATTATTATTCAAGCCCTTGATGAGAGATTACCTTCCAAATCCCATATTCAGCAGATGGTTGATGAGGCTGTGACTGCCAGACTTGCCACTATACATACTCCTTCTTCCCCTGCAGCCAAAAAGGGGGAGTTAGGAACTGAATCAGTCACAGCTTCAGCTTCCAAAAGACCAAGGTCTGAGGAGGTTGAATCTGAAAGGTCTCCTGCTCATGTTATTCAAGTTACTTATAAGAGACAAAGGAAGAATAAAACTATTGAGACTATCAACAGAACTGATGTAGAAGGTGAGCAGGAGATAGTTGACAAGGAAATTGAAACAAGTGCTGAACCCATGGAAGTGACAACTACTGATGTACATAAATGTGATACAACCTCTGAAGTTCAAGTTCAAGCTACAACCTCTGAAGCTCAAGTTCAAGCTACAACTTCTGAAGTTCAAGTTCAAGTACAAAATCTAGTAGTTCAGGTTCAGGCTGAGACTCAAGTTGTTGAGGTCAGGGCTCCTCCTAAGAAGAGAAGGCATCTCAGGATGCAAGAAGAAGAGAGTTCTGATGAAGAAGACAGGTTGCCTATCTCTACAGTCATAAAGCCAAAAGCTCAAAAGCCTGCACCTTCAACAACTGAGGCAGCTCAGACAATTCAAAGGAAGACAGTTACCCTTCCTGCTAATTACATTCCTGAAAAGCCATTAGTTCTTGGTCAATCACCAACAATTACTCCAGAGGCTAGGATGTTAGCAGTCAAAGTAAAATTGGAAGAAGAAGAGAACCAAAGAAAACATGATGAGCAATTCCTTAAGTTGGTGGACAAAGATTATCCTCAGTCTTCAACTATCACTGCAATGAAAAAGGAAGCTCAAAGGCTGCATGCTCTGAAATGGACCTTTAAATATACAAAAGAACTGATCAGGATGTGGCCTGACCCAAGGTTCCTTCATAGGATTCACAAGAGAGATCCCCCAGCAGCCTATGCCAGTAGAATCAAAAGAGTGTTAGGTGCTGAAATCATGCTTGGGTCAGTGCTTGATCCTTGGGAAATAATAAAGGACTTCAAAAGTGTCTACAACTCTGGTGCCAAAGCTCCAAACTTCTTAGAGAACAAAATGATCAAAAAGGGACTTGTCTATAGGAAACTTGAACATGTTCTACAAGAAGAACTTTACTTGTTTTTAGAGGGTAAACACCCTGATGAGTTTGTGTACAGGGAGATTACAAGAGTTGAACTGAAGGATGGGACTACAGCCAAATACTTATCAGAATTTTATGGACCTGAGTCCTTCTTCGAAGGAGAACCTGAAAGACTAACTCCACAAGAGAAGATGCTACTACTTGAAGCATATGTAAGGGAGTCTTTCAGGTTAGTATACAATCAATAGCTTCAATGAGAGGGGTTAATGCTCATAGTCCATTTCCCCAATGGAGTTCCCTCTCATCTTTTGATAGTTAGAATTTTTGGAGGCTGTTGGTTATCAGGCTTATGCTTTAATTGGTCATTTTGATACTGATCTCAAAAGAAAAAGACATATCTTTCTGCCTGGGAGTAAATAAGTGAGACCTTAAATAAGTTAGAGGTTTTTGGCTGCATTGGTTCAGGGGGAGTTTGTTGGACTAAAAGAACCAATGAGCCTGATCAGAAAAACCTCTAAGTCTCACAGCATTACAACAACTGAAGAAGAACACAAAAGCTGATGTGAAGAAGTTACAAGATCTGAAGATATATACAACAGCTGATGTGTAAGTCATCAGGAGTTGTAGTGTGTAGTTAGTCTTCAGTAGTTTCCTTATTATTTGTAAAAGTCTGATGAGTAGTTTACTCATCAGATGTTTTAGTAATTTTGTCTTCAGTAGTTTTGTTCTTCAGTACTTGTAGAGTTTGTCTTCAGATGTTGAAGACATTCTCAGTAGTTTAGTTAATTTCAGTTGTTTTGTTTTGTCTGTTAGATGTCAACATCATGTGACATCATCAGACGTCACTGCCTTCTATATAAAGGTAGTTGACATGATTGTATTTAGATGAAGTTAATGAATTGAAAGAATTATTCCTTTTACAGAAAACCTTCTCTCTCTATAACAAACTTGCGTTACTGTTTGATTGATATTGTTCTTACTTTACTTATGCTAATTCTGTGTTGATTTCCGCTGCTATACTCTACTGATTTATCAATTGAGAACATCTGATCCTACAGTTCTTCTCATGTACCTTCAGTTGTCGAGAAGCATAAGCAATTGCCTTGTCATTCTGCATTAAAACACACGCAAGACCTTGACGAGAAGCCTCACAGTACACTGTGAAATTATAAAAATTAATCCTTCATTACTTAAGTTGTTACAATTCAATTGAGTTAAGGAAAATCATACTCATGTTATTTACATGACATCTAAGTTAAGAGAACTTATGAGTGTGAGTGTATATTATGAAAAGATGGTAACTTAGAACACTCGTGCATGCATGGATATACATGAAATTATGTTCTTTCGTTTATCCATAGCTTTATGTGTTCGTGTATCCAATTTTTTTTCCACTAAGTTCGAAAATCCTTAGGTTCGGTCGCCCCTAGGTCCGGCAATCCTCTAGGTTCGGTGAACCTCTCAGCTCGGCTATCCCCCAATTTCGGCAGCCCTGAGGTTCGACAGCCCTTAGGTTCGACATCACTTAGGTTCGGCCTTCTTTGGTTCGGCCTCATTAGGTTTGGCAACCTTAGGTTCGGCCTCCTTAGGTCCGGCAGCCCTAGGTTCGGTGCCTCTAAGCTCGGCGAACCCCCCTAGGTCAACCATTTCTAGTAACCTAATTCCCTATAACCCAGGCTCTGATACCAATTTGTAACACCCCGACTGATGGCGGAAACGTCGGGATGCCACGGGGGATGTGTAGATTGTTCATAAGCTCGTGGGCATCTAAATAAATCATCACTTATCAATTAAATCAATTAAAGTAATTACACAAAAATCATGTTCGTCATGATTTAGTTACAACATGTTACACAAATGATTTAGCTAAATTAACTAAACACGAGTCTTCAGTAATCCAGTTAATTTTTAGCCAAGTCCGAGACCCTAAGTGATGATGTCCAAAAGATGTAGAGCTGCCTTGCTCTGCCTACTTCCCTTCATTTCCTGAAACATGTAGAAAATCAAGTGTCAACTACGAAGTACTTGGCGAGTAATCATAAGTTTTTATTTTTCAAAAATGTTTACAACTGTTTATTTAAGTTTGTAGTTTTTATTAAAATACATATGTGAACCTATGAGATAATCCAGCTCTAACAACACACAACATTCAAATAATCCAAGTAAGCACAGATAATCATTCAAGTATAGTCAATCAAACACAACCAAACACGTCAATTAGATAAATCAAGAGAAATTACACATTAATCATCAACAATCACCATTCATCATAATCATCTCAATATAAGGTACCACGAAGGACTTTAGTCAACTCAACCAACGGTAAATGGAATCATCGCAGAGGACCGAAGTCAACTCAATCAACGACATTCCTAATAGTCATAAGTGACAATACAGTGCACTGCGGAGGACCTTAATCAACTCAACCAACAGTGGAATCACCGAGGAGGACCGAAATCAACTCAACAACAGTAACTCAGTCATTGCGGAGGACCTAAGTCAACTGAACAAACAACGACTCACGAAGTTGTGATAATCCTTGTCAATCCACAATCAATAATAATTCAATAATATGGATATCATATTGATAATCCAGGTGTCCCCCATGTGTTATCAAAATAATATTTAATCTGGGGTACATGTTCCACCCCCGAGTTTAGAAGCAAAATGATTTATAAGGGGGTTATGAGAACACACCTGAATGTCTCAGATTCAGTATTTTGTAGGATGCGCGCTCACGAAAATGAAATCAACGATGACTCAACAACCTGTATTTATTGCATATTCGTGTTCATAAGTCTATGTGCTTTATCAATATTATATGTTCAATGTGTTTAACTTTAAATCTTTAAGTATCTCCAACTTAGTTTAGTTTCACTAAGTCAAAATGGTCACTTTTTGTTAAAGATCACTTGTTGATGATCTTTAATTTCTATGTTCCAATTTAATAAGATGCACATGTACACTTTTATGTTGAAAAATGGTAACTCCACCTATGCTAACCACGTATGTTTTATAAAAATTAATCCCTCATTACTTAAGTTGTTACAATTCAATTGAGTTAAGGAAAATCATACTCATGTTATTTACCTGACATCTAAGTCATGAGAACTTATGAATGTGAGTGTATATTATGAAAAGATGGTAGCTTAGAACACTCATGCATACACGGATATACATGAAATTATGTTCTTTCGTTTATCCATAGCTTTATGTGTTCGTGTATCCAATTTTTTTTCAACTTAGTTCGAAAATCCTTAGGTTCGGCCGCCCCTGGGTTTGGCAATCCTCTAGGTTCGACCGCCCCTGGGTTTGGCAATCCTCTAGATTCGGCGAACCTCTCAGCTCGGCTATCCCCCAGTTTCGGAAGCCCTTAGGTTCGACAGCCCTTAGGTTCGGCCTCCTTAGATTCGACCTCATTAGGTTCGGCAACCTTAGGTTCGGCCTCCTTAGGTTCGGCAACCTTAGGTTCGACCTCATTAGGTCCGGCAACCCTAGGTTCTGCGACCCCCTAGGTTCGGTGCCTCTAAGCTCGGCGAACCCCTTGGTTCGCACAACACCGATGTAGCTGTTCATCATCATCACCATCACACTCTAGCCTGTTTGCAGGTTCGTTTATGGCTTCCACATGTTCATACCAGGTCGTTTTAAGGTTTCAATGTATAAAAATCATTTGGAAAGGTGGTGATCTAAACCGGTTTTCATTTTTGCAAAACTCATAAAGTAAAACGAAACATCTACCTTCAAAACTTGATCTTTTACTGGAAATCTTCGTGGGTTTAAGATCTCCTTGATTATACCAACGTTTTGGGACAAGAGTCAAATGATATGGTGAAGAAATGAAGAAGTTATGCTAGAGAGAAGTTAGAGAGAGAGTGGGTGACGGATTTCAAGTTCTAGAGAGAGAGTGAGAGATAGAAAAATGAAGAAGAATGAGGTGTCTACACCTTTTATATCCCGCGTCTTCCCCGTGGGCTCGGTTTCGTTTATTTCGCGTTACACATTTTTAGTAGGTTCAGTTTTCACGTAAAACACATTCTAAAACACGAAACGCTTAAATAAAGTAATTTTAGTTAACAAAAGATTTCAATAAAATTCGTTTTATAAACTGATTTTTGTTACTTTAGTTAACGATTTTATTCAAATTCGTTGAAGATTGTAATTCATAATAAACGTTTTTAAATTCTTTTTCTTAATTTAATATCGTTCGATATTATTTCGGTTATCTCATCAAAACACGTTATTCACATACGAATTCGTAAAGATCGTCACCTTTCCGAATTGATCGTTCGTATCGTATTTCGATTCGATTTACAATTTATGGAATATCGTTTCAGTATATTATTCCTAATAATTATATTCGAATGAATCGTCACCCATGCGAATACATTATTAAGTTAATATTTCTGAAATAATATTCACGTTTAAGTTATATTCGAATCCTCACCATTGCATAATTATTTTAAATAACGCTTTCATTATTTTATTGATTATGCCCATTAACTATCAACTCCCAATCCAAACCCCACTAAATCATATCAATGACACATCCATGATAGACCGAAATAATTTTATGTATAGGTCATACGTAGGAGTAGGTCGCAACCTATCCAGCGACCGTCCCACCGGCATTTCGATAAACCATTACCATGTGTCCTTGACTATATTTATTCACCAAACCAACAACCCTTATCCATTTCCATCAAAATCAGATCATATTAAATAAATCAATTGCAAGAAACACTGTGGTTCAGTATAGTTATATTTCAAACTAACTTCCCATGGTTTTTGCATGATAATCATACGTTCTCATCAATGTATACCAGTGATAATATCATCAAATAAATCAAAAATTATAAATTGTCATATCAGGTTTTATCAATACAATTAAATATGTACCGATATACCTAAAATACAGTGATGTTAGACCAGAGATGGTGCCGACTCTAGAAAAGCTGATTCATCGATATGTAGGCGGATTGTCGTCCGCATTCAGGGTCTCGTACTTGCTACAAACCCTATGACTCTGGAGTCAACCATATCACTATCAGCTAAACTCACTAATGTGATGGTACCATCAAGAACTTTGAAGAAAGACTCGGGGAAAGCTAAGGAAGAACCAACAAAGAAGCCCGAACACCATCAAAAGAAGAAGCAGAAGGTCGTCAAAAACTACGTGATGGCCGCCCCTTTGCAACAAGTTGTTGCAGTAGCTGCTAGTGTTGCACGCAAACCGTATGTTGGCATGCATCCTCAGTGTTCACGTTGCCAATTTCATCATGATGATACCATACAGTGTAGGCAGTGCACCGGTTGCGGCCGACTGGGCCACTGGATTCAACAATGTTGTACTCCAGCAACACTAGCAATAAACAATGATGCTCTGGTGTCACACCCCCACCTCTCGTCACCTGTTTATGATGTCACTGAAACGGTTGCGGAAGCATAGCGGTGATGTCTCAGAGATAAGGGGTGACTTACTTGATCCGATATCACAAGCACACAGATTTACTTAAAAGAAATACGTTTAAAAGGTTAGTCATTACAATTAACAATATAGTTTACAAACTAAGTTTATTACATAACAACTTATTTCATTACAGCTTATGAAGTGCATCCTCACCCGAGGGTCACTATTTCCCTGCAAAAAGGTTTAAGTTTGAAACGTCAGCACAAAGCTGGTGAGTTCATACAGTTCATGTTTCACAATATGATATGTTATACAAGTTCTCAAAATGTTCTGTTCAAGATAACCATGGGACCCGTATCTAGTTCCTTTCGGACGTTCTATTCTTGTTCTATAAAGATACTACCCGTCGTTAAATATCTTGGTGCCTCATTGTCTTAATGTCTATCACCACAATAAGAAGTTCTGGAAACAGATAACAAACATTTACACCAAGGGGAGTTGCAAGCTCCCGGAAAATGGGTTGTCAGCCGATAGTACTATCAATGTTCGGCCCCACACGGGTTCACAAGATACAGTTCGTACATGAGGACTTAAGTTCTGTGATAGTGTTCTGTTCTACAGGTAAAATCCCATGAAATCCACAAGTTCTAAACAATCACATGAAATCACGCAGATAACAGTGATACACATCATATAGTTCTGAAAAGTTTTACAGCGCTACCCCAATGTTTATAAAAGAGTAAAAAGAAAAGGGGTTGCACGAAACTCACCTGATAATATAGAGGTAGCAGAATATCTCCCAAACTGATAATAAAGGGGTGATTCTGCATTTATTTATGTTTAATGAGTTATTTAGGTTTTAACTTACTGATTAGATCTTTCTGAACGTTCAATGTCAAAGACATTGCTTTGAGAGTCATCAAACCGATATTAGGTTTTTAATTGATTATTTTAACATCATATCATAGAATGTATGATAATGTAGGAACCTATATTGTATTAGATTCCTAATACAAGGTTGATGACACTCTTGATTAATCAGAATAATCTAAGATTAACCAAATAGTTAATGTTGTTGATTATAATGCCGTAATCGTTTCTAGATAGTTTAATGGCTTAAGAATGATCAATCCTTGTTATTGATTACCCAGTTATCATGAAATATTACAATGTAGCATTAGGATAGGTGTAATAACCATGTTTAACATACTAATCTGAGTGTTATCGTAAACATCAGATAATCGTTCCAATGAGTATGTTAATGATCGTGATTAGTTTGAAACACTTGGCTTTAACCTTGCATTTCAAAGATTAATCAAACTAATCACCTACATTGTCATAATCAAATGGTTTAAACCATTATAATCATGGGTATGATTTCATGCAAACCGGGCATTATAATGGATCAAAACAAGGATTTACCCATTAAAACATCGTGTTCTTCGTTTATAATCAATCCTAGCCATCATCTAGGCAATAATCAACAATCCTAACTATGTCATTACGTTCAAAATCAAGATCTAATCAATCAAAGTCAAACTAGAAGGTTAAAACAAATCATTACCTAATCAAACTAAGTTTTAACCGTAGAACAACGATCAGAACTTGTAAACACGATCCCTGGTGCGATCCATGGATTCTGGCAGCTTCAAATTTGAGTTTGGAAGATGAAATTTTGTCTTGTGTGTGTGTTTGAGCGTATATGTTCGAAAATGAGAAGAAATATATCTTCTGCATGCAATCTGATGAAGAAGATCAACTTATTCCACCGCCTCATCCGTCGCGTACCGCGACGAAGATCCACAGAAGGCTTCACGTACTGCGAAGAAATCCGGAGGAATCTCAGATATTTTGGTTAATCGCGTACCGCCGAGAACCCTTAAACCAGCCTCAGCGTACCGCGACGAGTCCAGAAGTTCAATACTTAGAAATTTTTCTTCGTTTTTCATTTCCGGACAATCCAGGACTCCGTTTTGCACACGGTTTTCGCCCACGTTCATCATTTCTTGTGTACTATCAACCTGTAATAATTTCAATCGCCATATCAACGTGGATTTCTAGAACGACCAAATGTGATCCCGTCATCAATGTAATTCTCAACTGCAATTGTCACATCTGGCACTACCTCCACCACCAAACCCCAACAATCTCAACAACAACAACAAAAACAACAACAGATGATGCTTTAATTGTGTTGAACTAGGCCACTTTTGCAAGAACTGCCCGAAGAGAGTACAACAGGGAGTTCAAGCACCTCGTGGGAGGGCATTTACTTTAGGAGCACCCGCTACTTGCCAGGACGCTAATGTGGTCACCAGTTCGTTTCTCTTATCTAACTTTTATGCTTCTGTTTTATTTGATACTTGTGAGGATCAGAGTTTTATCCCTGCCGAATTTGCTTGTAATCTTAATCATTTTGAGGAACAATTAGACTCCCCTTACACAATAGAAGTAGATGACGGTAAGCAAATCACTTTACATACTATACTTAGAAATTGCCCATTGATCTTGAATGATCAATCATTTACCATCGATATGATACCGATGGAATTCGGTAGTTTTGATATCATCATATGCATGGACTGGCTATCCCTTAATCGGGTTGAAATAGTCTATTCCGAGAAGCTACTTAGAATACTGAGAGCGAATGATGAAGTGCTCGAGGTACAGGGATATCAAGCGAAACGCAGTGTCAAGATTATCTCTTGCATGAAAGCACGTAAGTGTTTGAGAAAGCAATGTGTCGCCTTCCTTGTACATGTGGTGGAAAAGGAAAAGAAGAAGATCGAAATCCAAGATATGCCAGTGGTGAAGGAGTATACGGAAGTCTTCCCTTACGATCTACCAGGTTTGCCACCAGCGAGACCGGTCGAGTTTCGTATCGATTTAATTCCTGGAGCAACTCCTGTTGCTAAGTCTCCATATAGGTTAGCACCTTCTGAGATGACGAAATTATCGAATCAGTTGCAGGAATTGCTAGATAAGGGTTTTATCCGACCAAGCTACTCACCTTGGGGAGCTACGATTCTGTTCGTGAAAAAGAAGGATGGATCCTTTCGAATGTGCATTGATTACAGGAACTAAACAAATTGACCGTCAAGAATCGGTATCCACTACCGAGGATTGATGATTTGTTTGATCAACTCCAAGGGGCACATTATTTCTCGAAGATTGACCTGCGGTCTGGATACCATCAGTTGCGGGTACAAGACATAGACATACCAAAGACGGCATTCCGAACAAGGTATGGGCATTATGAGTTCATGGTGATGCCTTTCGGATTAACGAATGCACCAGCGGTTTTCATGGACCTCATGAACCGTGTGTACAAGCCGTATTAAGATCAGTTTGTCATCGTATTCATTGACGATATACTGATTTATTCAAAAAGTAAAGCAGAACACGAGTAACATCTCAGGAAGATCTTGGAGCTGTTAAAGAAGGGCAACTCTATGCTAATTTCTCAAAATGTGAATTTTGGCTAAGAGAAGTTCATTTCTTGGGTCATGTGAATAATAGTGAAGGCATTCATGTCGACCCCGCCATGATCTAAGTTATTAAGAGCTGGGATACTCCGACGACACCGGCGGAGATACTGTCTTTTCTAGAATTGGCGGGTTGTTACACAAGGTTTATCTCGAACTTTTTTAAGATAGCCTTGCCTCTCACTATACTCACCCACAAGAGTGAACCATTTGTTTGGTAGCAAAAACAGGAAGAAGCTTTTCAAACGTTGAAGCAGAAGCTATGTGATGCTCCAATCTTAACTCTCCCATAGGGTACAAATGATTTTGTAGTGTATTGCAATGCTTCCCATTAGGGACTCGGTTGTTTGTTAATACAACGACAAAATGTCATTGCGTACGCATCAAGATAGCCAAAGATACACGAAAAGAACTACACAACGCACGATTTAGAACTGGGAGTAGTAGTCTTTGCATTGAAGATTTGAAGGCATTACTTATATGGCACCAAGAGTACCATATTTACTGATCACAGAAGTCTGCAACATATCTTTGATTAGAAGGAACTCAACATGCGACAGCGTCGTTGAGTTGAACTTCTGAATGATTTTGACTGTGTGATTAAATACCATCCGGGTAAGGCGAATGTTGTAGCCGATGCCTTAAGCCGAAAGGAACAAGTATAACTCTTGCGTGTAAAATCAATGGGAATGACGATGTAGACCAGCTTACAAGACAGGATCATGCAGGCTCAACAACAAATAGTGGAACAAGGAAATCTGAAGAAGGAGCTCGATTGTGGAGCCGAGCGATAGTTTGAAACAAAATCTAACGGAATTACCTACTTTCAAGATCGTGTGTGGATTTCTGCAGTAGATGAATTGAGAAAACTAATTTTTGATGAAGCGCACAAGACAAGGTACTAGCTACACCCAGACACTGATAAAATGTACCAGGACTTAGGGGTGTTTTATTGGTGGCCGAGAATGAAGAAAGATATAGACGAGTATGTCGGTCGATGCTTAACATGTGAGAAGGTAAAGGCGGTACACCAGAAACCGTCTGGTTTAATGGAACAGCCTAAAATTCCGATCTGGAAGTGGGAACAAATAGCTATTGATTTCATTACCAAGCCGCCCCACACTTCTAGTGGTCATGATACCATTTTGGTCATCATTGATCGTTTAACTAAATCTGCTTACTTCTTGCCTATGCATGAAACCTTCACTGTGGATAAACTGGCAAGATTGTACATTAACGAGATAGTGGTACGTCACGGGGTACCATTGTCTATCATCTGTGACCGGGATAGCAAATTCATATCAAAATTTTGGCAGTCATTACAGAAATCTGTAGGGACACACTTAAACTTGAGTACCGCTTACCACCCCCAAACGGATGGTCAAAGCGAACGTACAATACAAACCCTAGAAGACATGATATGAACATGCATTTTGGATTTCGGTGGGAATTTGGACTCCCATTTGCCGCTAATCGAATTCTCCTATAACAACAGCTATCATAGTAGCATCGGATGTGCTCCATTCGAGGCTTTGTATGGCAGGAAATGCCGGTCGCCGATTTGTTGGACCAAGGTAGGTGTCACACCCTGAGCCAGCTGTTTGGATCGACTTTCTCGTCGGGCATAAGGTTCTCGGTGCGCGATATCGTGAGATAATCAGAATGATCAGATTGTATACATAGCATCAACATTTGAGAATAACTAAAGCAAAATATTAATAAACTAGGATTACAAAGTTATATTACAATTGTCAATGTTTGATAATTTAACTAAATAAACCTAACAAAAGAATCATGAGTTTACTATCTTGCATCTGTACAAGATATCAAAAATGATTCATTAGAAACAACCAAAATATGTGCTTCCAAAAGATACTAGGTCCTCTATCTGGGCATTCTATTATGCATCCTGAACCTTATCTTAATCTTGTATGTCACCTGAGAAAACATATAAGAAAACAAAGTCAACACATGGTTGGTGACTTCATTTAATTTAGTGTATAAAAATGAATTTGAACAAAACCTTTGGATAGCAACCTTAACCTCATTAACAACACCCATTCTATCCAACCAAATATGCTTATAGATAGGGCATACGTAGGGTCTAGCCTACAACTAGCCCAGCCGCCAGCCCACCACATACCGAACCACATAGAATATTGTTGTTAATGATAATTAAGCGTTCTACCCCTTTTACCAAACATCCTTACCCAAATGACCACCCTAGCCTCTTCAATGACACCTATCTTATCCAACCAGGTATGCTTATGTATAGGGCATACGTAGGGTCAGCCTACAACCATTTAAATCATTAGTTACTCCCATGACCCTTATTCATTAGTTAATAGTAATTAGGCCTTATTTGCATTACGTTTACCATTTAAATCATTACATTTTAGAAATCTTCATTTATAAACCTTATTAAATTAGTAAACCAGTTTTATGTCTAAAATCATTTAAGTTATTTTAAAAACATATAAATAAATCAAGTTTTGATGAAGCTTATAAATTATGATTATATTTTATAAAACATTACTCTTTTGTTGCAAAACTTAAGTTATTTTATGAAAACTTGTTTTAATCGTATAAGAACTCTAGTTAACTCATTTAAGTTAAGTACAAATCCTTCATTAGCCTCTATTTATTTAGTTTTTACCTTTTCAAGTTGATAATTGACTAAGATCATCTCATGAGAATAATCTAAGTTTATTATCTATAAAATGAAATCACTAAGGATTTCGAAGTTAATCATATAAGACTAACATCACCCATACTTAGTACATTTCCTTAGCTTCTCATAAGTCTCTTTTTGGTTCTTTATTTTATTGTACTCATAGTATCTAATTATGTATATTATACCTAGTGTATTAGTTTAAGGACCATTAGTTAATATTTAGAGTGTTAAAGTTTTAGTTTGACACTTGTGTAACACTTTTGAATACACCCGGTTTCTAGCATCTTTATCCATGGTGTTGCCTTATTAGATTTTAATGCTTTATGGCTTTAAACTTGTTAAAATCTTTAGTTTTATAGCTTGGAGAGTGTTTTAGATAGACTTGGTGTAGTTATCATCCCTACACAGATGGGAACCCTCAAACTGGCTAATACCATAACTCCAATTATCCCACCCGACTAGCCTATGTTTCAATTGACTTCCCAAGTTCATTTCTAAGTGTCTAGGCCTGTTTTCAAATTTTTTACGCTTGGATATTGTTTAACGGATAGTATCGACAGAGCAACAGCTAATATCAATGGCCTTAAGATCATTAATGTTGATGACATGCTTCAGCCCCATCGAGAATGCTAAGTTTGACACCCCAAGTTCAGAAGCCACTAACCCATCGATGGGGTTCTTTGCCAGAATCATTGGAGTAGATCGACCTTAGTAGCATCGAGGTGGTTCCATCGAACTTTCTTGGTCGACACTAGCAATATCGTCCCAAGAACATAGCTAAAATCAGATTCTGTCGATACTACTTCCTTCAACATTTCTTGCTTCGATATTAGCATACACTGGTCAAAAATCGATGGAATATGTTCCAAACTTCAATTTAAGAGGTTACTTAGCATCCTAGGTTGATTGTGAGTGAATCCTAAGAGTGTGAAGTTCGGAAATGAGCTGGAAAAAACCAAGTCGTTCGAAGAAGACAGTGAATAGTATAAACTTCTGAAAATCAGTGGTTTCTCACTCATTTCTACCTCATTTTTGGAGATTCTAGGCTCTATTTCTTCATCTCTTCACGATCTACACGTTTCCACGGTCGTTTTGACACCAAAATCACCCAATTTGGTGTAGATTTGAGGAAGTTACGGAGTTTTTAGTGAGAGAGTAATGTACAGAGAGAAAGTGACGGATTTTAAAGGGAGAGAATGGGTTGGTGTGTGTAATAAATCATTTTAACACTTTAATCATTCGAGCGTGTTCGGGTTCATTCGGTTTCGCTCGGTTTCTCGTGTACGTGTCGGTTTTCGGCTTTCTCGTAACGAAACGTTACGATACTTTAAAATAGAGTTTTCTAATTTATTTTAGGTGGTAATTCCTAGTAAATTAATTAAATATCTTTTATTTTTTTTTAAATTTCAAAAATGTTAAATTTAATTGTTTAATCAGTTCGTATCGTTTTCGCGCGTTTTCGTACGAATCGTCACTCGTTCGAAGACGACGAAAACGTTACTTTCCAATATGGTTTTCTATTTATTAGACATCATTCAGAATGTGAAACCCACAGATATATTCGTGCAAATCGTCACACACACGAATACTCCGTCAGTTTAATATTCATGTAACGGCGTCCATTTTTGTTTTGATTTATACGTTCTTACATATGTTCATACATAATAAAGTCCTATCTAACAATCACATATAGTTTCAAATCATATTTTAGCATCTTGGATCATGTTAGTATCGTATCTGTATGTTTTGTCTGTTTCTATTGAGATTCTACACTGTTAGCAGGTTATTCACTTAGAGTGTACACGAAATAGTGCACATGAATTTTCCATTCACATATCTACAGTAGAGTCCTATTGTCCCGATCTGTCGTTGAGACACTGATGTTAAAATAGGAGATAACCGAATAACTGGGCCTGAGCTTATACAGGAAACCACTGATGTTACAGTCCTACTGTCCCGAACTGTCGTTGAGACACTAATGTTACAGTAAGAGATAACCGAATAACTGGGCCTGAGCTTATACAAGAAACCACTGATAAGATCTCCCAGGTATATCAATGGCTACCGGCAGCTAGAAGCAGACAAAAAAGTTATGCCGATAAACGGCGCAAGCCGTTGGAATTCCAACTAGGAGACCGATTCATGTTAAAAGTTTCTCCTTGGAAGGGTGTAGTATTTTTTGGGAAGAAAGGCAAACTTGCACCAAGATACGTCAGACCGTTCGAGATCGTTTAATGGATTGGTCCTGTGGCGTATAGACAGAGATTACCCGATAAACTCAGTGGTGCGCACGACGTGTTCCATGTCTCAAAAATCAAGAAATGCTTAGCAGATTGGTGATACCAGTAGAGGAGATACAAATAGACGAACAGTTACACTTGGGAGTGCGATGTAACATCCTAATATAATTGTGTGGTAGAATAATAATAAAATAAATTAAATAAATATAAAAAAATAAAAATGTGGAAGGTGGCTTCATAAACCAACAAAAAAAAAAAAAAAATAATAATAATAATAATAATAATAATAATAATAATAATATCAAAATATATAATATGTGGTGTTCATGACCCCTAGAAAAAAAGCCATAATATAGATGGATACGTGGGATGGCAACAATAAAAAAAAAAGATATGCATATAGATATTATGGGAGTAAGTCGTCAGAATCATATGAAGAAGAATAGGAGGGGGTGCATTTCATTCGTGCAGAAGCAAAGAAAAAAAACAATAGAGAGAAGAAAGAAGAGAGAAAGAAGAAGGGTCTCGAAGGTAGACTAGACACCACGTCTCGGAGCTTCAATCGTGAGTTTAGGTCGTGAACCACCCGAGGTAATCACGTTTTCTCATCTTTAAATCACTATTGAAGGATTTGATTGGAGTTATGTAGTAGGGTTCTAGAAACGTGAAATTGGGTTAAGTTTTGAAATAGTTATTGGATCCTAAATTCTTGTATAGTTGTTTTGGTATGTTTTAAACATTCGCTGTTGTATAGATCATTATTTTTGCAAAGAAACCAAGATAGAGCTAATAAGAGTGAGATGAGAAAGATGACTCATTTGGGGTGATTAAGAAAATATGATTTTGTTGTTGTATAAATTTGAAAATATGTATAGAGATGAAATTGAGATGTTGTAGTTGTCAAAAACTCATATGATGAGATTAATATGAGTTTAAACTAAATGGGTCAAATGGGTTAATTTGATAAAATTAGTATAAAAGTTAGAATCCAATTATCCTAGAAAGACTGAAACTTGAAAGTTGGGTGAAAGGTGATAAGTATGAGAAATTATACATAGTATAATAAATATGGTAAACAAATTCAAACGGGTCGGATGTGTATAGTATTCGAAATATATATATAAATGTATGTGTGTGTATTTATTCATGCAAATGTTTATACAAACATTTCGAATAGAAGGTTGAATGGGTATAAACATATATTGACCCTTATAGAGTTTAACAGGAAAACGAGATTTCAATCGAGAGGATAATCAAGCAGGCTCCTTTGTAAATAGAGGTAAGTTACCTATTTGATTGAACTTGTAGTTGTAGGATTGGGTGAGTCCACACTACAAGTATTTGTGCATTTAGCAAGTATGTGATTTGTTGTTTTGAGGGAATTTGATATAAATGGTTATGGTTAGCGTGGTTATTGTAGTTGAATGATTTACAAGGTGTGTGAACATTCAACTAGTAATAATGATTGAGTTGATTTACAAGAGTGCAAACAACCATCATACTTTGGAGGTTATGATCTACAAGAGTGTAGACATTAAATTGGTAATATGCATGCTTCGATTCACAAGATGTGTGAACATAAGACATGCAAATCTAATGTAATGTATTCACAAGGTGTGTGAACAAAAGATGATTTACAAGAGTGTAGACATCTAATTTCAAGAGTCAAATTGTTTATGTCTGACTTTTGGTAAATATGATGCACAACTGGAGTTTTGTGTGCACATATGTGTTGTGTTAAATTATAATGATTTTGCATGAATGGGAGATTTATATGATGTTGGGTGAGAACGACCCGTTAGTAAATCGTGTTGTATGCGATTGAATAATATAACCAAATTAAATTTGGAAAATCATTAGTGTATCCGTATGATGTTATGGGGCACACTTGAGAAAATAGCGGAGTAATCTTACTTAGTTCTAACGAACTAATGGTGAATTCAAATGTGGCGTTTACAGGTACAAAGGAGTCGGGTGAGCGGTGATGGTGATCGGAATCGAACGTGGAGGGTCGTATGGTGGTTTAATCTTAATAACCAAATTGTTTTCAAACTTTTGTGTAATAAATGTTTTGTAAATTATGTTAACATACTTAAATCTTGTTTTTAACATGTAGTGTGTTTGTAGATGTGTAAAACACAAAAGTTTTTGCTGGGACCTAAATGTAGTTTATTAAATAATGTTGTAAAATGTCTGGATGGGACATAAAGTGACATGGGTGTCACAGGTTGGTATCAAAGCAAACGGTTTGAGAGATTTGCGTGCGTCATGAGCACTTAAACTCAAACCCTTGAGCTCTTAATAGATGAGAAGAGCCGTTCGATCCGAAATCCGATCATAAAGTCGAACTCACCAGGTATTATGTATCTGTAATTATTGTAAAAATGTTATGTGATATGGGGATTTGTTATATTACAAACCAATATTCCTAACTTGTGTGAAACAGTGAACGTAAGGACACGGATATATGGTGCATATCTTGCTATGTCTGGCCAGCTTAGTAACATATACACGATATGAACGTATCTTTGGGAACATTATTTCATATTAGTATATGGAAGATTTGGTAAGGTGTTAAAAAGTGGGTGTATGTGACTGGTTAAAATCACAATTGTGTCATTATTAGTTAAATAAATGAATAATTCACAAAAGTGTGAATATTCAATATAGACACATAATATGTAGTGCTTAAATCCGTTGGGGATGAGTGTGTAGTTTGCACATATGTTAGTATATATGTAAAACTAATGATGTTTTAAAATATTTCAGTCATAAAATGACTGAGGAACATAACTCAGGGGGGTTAGATCATGAAGAAGAACATCTCACCGAAATGCAAGTAATGGTGAGGGAGGAGGTAGCTAAAGCATTGAAGCTACCTTACCAATTCATCTAGATGGAATACAAGCTTCATTGAAAAATTTGATACGTGAAGAGTTTGCAAATCTTAAAGATGAAATAGGTGGGGAGAAACCTTCTAAAAAGGTTACTTGTAAAGAGTTTGTGGCTTGTAAGCCTACTGAATTTAAAGGCGAGGTGGATCCGCTGTTGAGTCAAAGGTGGATAGCTGACAAGGAAAGCACGTTTGAAACATGTCATTGTGATCTGTCTGATGAGGTGATGTTTGCTGGGAACCAATTAAAGGACCGAGCAAAAGATTGGTGGGAACTTCTTCGAAAAGAGAAGGGTTGGGATGGTATTAAGGATTTGACTTGGAGAGCATTTAAGGAGTTGTTCCTTAAATGATTCTATCCTTAGGCTGCCATTGATAGAATTACTGAGGTATTTCTTCATATGAGGCACAAGGAGGAGGATATAGACAGTATTACTGCAGTGTTCTATGATAAAGCCAAATTCGTTCTTGATCGTCTTAGAACTGAACGAATGTGGATTAGTAGGTACCATAGCATGTTAAATGCTAAGTATCGGGAGTTTCTCATACCATCCAAGTTTGAAACTTCGTCTGAATTGATTGATTGTGCTCGTGAACGTGAACCAGAGTTGAAGAGACAAGAAGACCGTGGGGAAAAGCGGAAGATGGAAAGGGATGTGGGATCCTCTAAAAAGGGGAAATTTGTTATTCCACCTAAAAAGTCTAGTTCTTTGAAAGAAGCTAGACATTGTTTAACTTGTGGAAAGAAACATGCTGGGGAGTGTTATTTTAAATCGGTAGTGTGTTATAAATGTGGCAAGTCGGGGCATCTTGTCTCTCAATGTGCTAGTGCACTTAATCTGTGCTACAACTCTTACAAACCAGGGCACCAACGAAGTGAGTGCCCAGAATTGAAAGGGGCAGGTCAAGCAATTATAGGAGGTGGGTCATTCAAGGCTCAAGGTAGTGGCAAGAAGGTTGAAATACCCCCACCAAAGGGTAGAGCTTTCAAGATTACTACAGAGGAGGCCAAAGTCACTTCAGACGTGGTGACAGGTACTTTTCATGTTAACTCATTGCCTGCTTATGTATTGTTTGAGTCTGGAGCTAGTCGTTCTTTTATATCTGTGAAGTTTGTGAATCATCATTCATTTGTATTATCTAAGCTGCCTTATCCACTAGAGGTAGAAATAGCTGATTCCAAGAGTTTTTTAGTATATGATATCTATCATATGTGTAAACTCACCATTGATGGTGAGGATTATGAGGTTGATTTGATTCCAATGATCTTGGGAGAATTTGATGTTGTAATTGGGATTGATTGGCTATCTAAATATGGAGCCAACATTGTATGTAACCGCAAGGTTATTCAATTAATATCTCCGGGTAGTTATGAAGTATGCATTCAAGGAGAGAGACGAGGTGGAACCATATTGTGCTCTCTAGCTAAAGCTATGAATTACATGAACCATGGGGGTCAGTCATTCATAGCTTTTGTTCTTGATGCAGAAACTGAGATAAAGGGACTTAATGATGTTCCAGTGGTTAGGGATTTCCCTGATGTATTTCCGGATGATTTACCAGGAATTCCTTCGGATAGGGAGGTTGAATTTAAAATCGATCTTATTCCTGGGGCTAAGCCCATAGCTAAAGCTCCATATCGTTTGGCACCATCTGAAATGAAAGAATTAATGACACAATTGCAATATCTTTTAGATAAAGGCTTTATCCGTCCGAGTATCTCCCCGTGGGGTGCACCAATTTTTTTCGTTAAAAAGAAAGATGGAAGCCTTAGAATGTGTATCGACTATAGAGAGTTGAACAAAGTGACTGTGAAAAACCGATATCCTCTACCTAGAATTGATGATCTTTTTGACCAATTGCAAGGAGCGTCATGGTTTTCTAAAATCGATCTTCACTCGGGTTACCATCAACTCAAGGTTAAAGAGGAAGATATTCCCAAAGCTGCTTTCCGTACTCGTTACGGACATTATGAATTTCTTGTGATGTCGTTTGGGTTGACTAATGCACCGGCTGCGTTCATGGATTTAATGAACCGGGTCTGTCGCCCAATGTTGGATCGGCCTGTCATTGTCTTTATCGATGACATCCTTATTTATTCTAAAAATGAGGGTGATCACGCATGTCATTTGCATGAAGTACTCGAAACTTTACGGAAGGAGAAACTGTATGCCAAATTCTCCAAATGTGCTTTTTGGTTGCATGATGTCCAGTTTTTTGGACATGTGGTGTGTGCTGATGGCATATTTGTCGATCCTTCTAAAGTTCAAGGGGTGATGAAGTGGATTTCTCCTAAAACTCCTACTGAAATTAGAAGTTTTCTTGGTCTACCCGGTTATTATCGGCGATTTGTACCAGATTTTGTAAGAATTGCATCTCCCTTAACTAAATTGACAAGGAAAGATGTGAAATTTATTTGGGCTGATGACCAAGAGAAAGCTTTCAATGAACTCAAGTCCAAGTGAACTCAGGCACTAGTATTATCCCTACCAGATGGACCTGATGATTTTGTGGTGTACTCTGATGCATCTTATCTTGGGCTTGGTTGTGTCCTTATGCAAAAGGGCAAGGATATTGCATATGCATCGAGGCAACTAAAAGTTCATGAAGTAAACTATCCTATTCATGATTTAGAATTAGTAGCGGTGGTGTTTGCCTTAAAAATTTGGAGGCATTACTTGTATGGAGTGAAATGCACAATTTACACTGATCACAAGAGCCTAAAATATTTCTTCACCTAGAAGGAATTAAATATG
The DNA here is from genome assembly GCA_009363875.1 of Mikania micrantha. Classification (NCBI taxonomy): domain Eukaryota; kingdom Viridiplantae; phylum Streptophyta; class Magnoliopsida; order Asterales; family Asteraceae; genus Mikania; species Mikania micrantha. The sequence goes on along the minus strand of CM018693.1, from coordinate 104,020,041 downwards.
AGGCAAAGATGTTGGATAGAACTACTCAAGGATTATGATTGTGAAATCCTTTATCATCTGGGAAAAGCCAATGTGGTGGCGGATGCCTTGAGTAGGAAAGAAGAACATGAACCCATTCTGGTTATAACAATGAAGATTGTGATTTCCTCTGATTTGGTGGATCAAATTAAAGAAGCTCAAGTTGAAACTTTAAAAGAAAAAAATTGGAAAAGAGACCGAATAAAGGGGCAAGCTCATAATCTGGATGAAGATAGTCGTGTGTTGAAGACAAGATAGGGTAGGGTGTGGATACCTCCCACTTGTTCTTTGAAAACTGATTTGATGCAAAAGGCTCATAAATCAAAATACTCAATTCATCCGGGAGTCACTAAAATGTATCGTGACCTTCGGGTAAATTACTGGTGGCCAGGTATGAAACGAGATATTGTTAAATATGTTTAACTTGTTTACAAGTTAAGGCTGAACATCAAAAGCCTTATGGCAAATTACAGCCTTTGGAGATTCCTATGTGGAAATGGGAACACATAACAATGGACCTAATTACTAAACTCCCGAAAACCCGAAAGGGGTATGATATGATTTGGGTCATTGTTGATCGGTTGACTAAAAGTGCTCATTTTATTCCTATTCGTGAATCGTATTCTTCTGAGAAAATGGCGAAAGTGTATGTAAAAGAAATAGTGTCGCGTCACGGGATACCAGTGACGATTGTGTCCGATCGAGACACACAATTCACTTCTCATTTCTGGAAGAATTTTAAAGAGAAATTAGGCACGAAACTGTTGTTGAGCACGACGTATCATCCTCAGACTGATGGTCAAAGTGAACGGACCATTCAAACACTGGAGGAATTTTCGTATAACAACAGTTATCATTCCGGGTTGGGAATGCCTCCATATGAAATGTTATATGGTAGGCGGTGTCGTACTCCCGTTTGTTGGGAAGAAGTTGGCCCGCGAGAGCTCGAAAATAAAGAAATACTTAAAGTTACATTCAACGAATTGATCAAATTCGAGCTCACTTAAAGGCGGCACAAGACCGTCAAAAGTCGTATGCAGATAAACGAAGACGACCGATTGAATTTCAAGTGGGAGACTTTGTGCTGTTAAAGGTTTCCCCTTGGAAGGGTGTGATTCATTTTCGTAAACGAGGGAAATTAAGTTCGCGTTTTATAGAACCATTCAGAATTATAGCTCGGATAGGTAGTGTTGCTTATCGCCTTGAGCTACCAGACGAATTGAGTGGAATTCATAATACATTCAACGTCTCTTATTTGAGAAAGTGTTTAGCTAATGAATCCACATACGTTCCATTAGAGGACATTGAGGTGGATGACAAGCTTAATTATGTAGAAAAGCCAGTTGAAATTCTTGACCATAAAGTGAAGCTGCTTTGTAATAAACCATTGATCAAGTAAAAGTAAGGTGGAAGCATAGAAAAGGGTCAGAATATACTTGGGAATCGGCGGATGAGATGAAGAAATTCTACCCTTATCTTTTTGCTTAATGAAGCGGTTTCGACGACGAAACCCTAAATAAGAAGGGTAGATTTGTAACATCCTAATATAATTGTGTGGTAGAATAATAATAAAATTAATTAAATAAATATAAAATAATAAAAATGTGGAACGTGGCGTCATAAACCAACAAATAATATTAATAATAATAATAATAATAATAATAATAATAATAATAATAATATCAAAATATATAATGTGTGGTGTTCATGACCCCTAGAAAAAAAAACATAATATAGATGGATACGTGGGATGGCAACAATCAATAAAAAAAGATATGCATATAGATATTATGGGAGTAAGTCGGCAGAATCTAAGGAAGAAGAATAGGAGGGGGGTGCATTTCATTCGTGCAGAAGCAAAGAAAAAGAACAATAGAGAGAAGAAAGAAGAGAGAAAGAAGAAGGGTCGCGAAGGTAGACTAGACACCCCGTCTCGGAGCTTCAATCGCGAGTTAAGGTCGTGAACCACCCGAGGTAATCACGTTTTCTCATCTTTAAATCACTATTGAAGGATTTGATTGGAGTTATGTAGTAGGGTTCTAGAAACGTGAAATTGGGTTGAGTTTTGAAATAGTTATTGGATCCTAAATTCTTGTATAGTTGTTTTCCTATGATTTAAACATTCCCTGTTGTATAGATCATTAATTTTTCAAAGAAACCAAGATAGAGCTAATAAGAGTAAGATGAGAAAGATGACTCATTTGGGGTGATTAAGAAAATATGATTTTGTTGTTGTATAAATTTGAAAATATGTATAGAGATGAAATTGAGATGTAGTTGTCAAAAACTCATATGATGAGATTAATATGAGTTTAACCTAAATGGGTCAAATGGGTTAATTTGATTAAATTAGTATAAAAGTTAGAATACAATTATCCTAGAAAGGATTGTAACATTTGTGCATATAGTCATGTAGTTGTAAACAGTGTTAGAACAGTGTCTATTCATGGTTCAGTTCATCAATGTGATTCGTATGTTCATAATGTGTGCTTGTGTGTTACAGGATCTTAGTAATCAGAGAACAAGTATGTATTATCTATTTACAGTCGATTTCACTAAGCAAGAACAGTAACTTGTTATATCGAAACAGTGGTGGGCAGCGAGAGTGAGCCCTATACATATACTGCGTTCGGTGTAACAGGTTAGTGTTAGTGCGTAGTGTTGAGACGAATAGTATAACATTTAATAAATTCAACCAAGATCGTAATCTGTAAGCGAGACTGAGTATAGTTATGGGTGACGATCCATAATAATACGAATGTTGAACTTATAATTACGATTAAACGACTTTAGATATTTTAATATGATCGGAAAACGTACGCGATTGCGGGTATACACGTAAATTGTGAATGTTTAACGATCCGACAACACACGAAGAGTAAAAATAATTATATTAATTATTTTATATTTTTACAATTTTGAAACTTATCATTTAAATGAGTTTAACAACTCTTTTATTTTAAAACCGCGTAAAATACGCGTTACGTTCCGGAAACGCGAACCGAGCGACCGAAACGGACCCGAACACTACCCGGACTATAAAAGCCCTAAAGAAGGCCACTTCCTTCATTTATTATCAGCCAAACCCTCTCTCTCTCTAGAAATTTCGCAAACCCTCTCTCTCTCTAAAAACCGATCTTTAAACGTTCGTAACTCGCTTATTTCTCGACGGATTTCGACATTCTTGGTGTCCACGCGAAGCTCTCGACAAACTCTACACGAAAGTACAAGAATATCTCAGATCCATCCAGCCAAAAACGAGGTATGAGCCTTGGAAAGATTCGGGAAATAGGGTTTTCATAAGTTGTTGTGAGTTTTGTTTAAAAACCGATAATCGGCCGGATGTTTCATCACCATTCTTAGTTTCGCACACCTAGCAACCTCCCTCGAAGTTGTACAGGCTTAGATCGTGGTCTAGAATCAAGTAGCTTGATGATGAAGACGATCCAGGTTACAGTTTCGTCGAGGATTAGAAGCCGAACCCTTCAGAGGAGTACACGAGCCTGCATGGTTCGTGGGGTTATCAGCGAACCTTAAGGGGTCACGAGCCCTTTTGTCGAACCAGCTCACCCTCACGAACCATCACATGCCTTTCGGTCGAACCTTCGTGGGCATGGGCATCTCCAACGAACCCTTCATGCTGGATCATAGGGAACGAACCCTTGTCGCCATGCATAAGCTGCGAATGAACCACGAACCCTGCATGGTTCGTGGCATGACCAACCGAACCCTTTTGATGCTTCTGGTCACGAACCCACTTGCCCAAGCCGAACCCCAGCGAACCCTTGTCCAGTCAGCACTAGCAGCGAACCACCCTGCTATCACCGAACCCTCATCGGTTCATTGGCCGAACCCTGATGATCTACGAACCTGCATGGCTTCATTTTAACCGAACCACGTGGGATACTTTGGCCGAACCCTTGCACATCTTATCATCACCGAACCCTTGGTTAGGGGCGAACCTTAGGCTAAACCCAAGAGGGTTCGCTGCCCAAAATGGCAGCCTCCCTTCTCTTCGGCCCAACTCCAATTTACTTGGTCCAAACGCGTTAGTAATAGGCCCATAAGTGTGAGGTAAGCCCAAGGGAGTTATGTTGGCCATTAGACTCTCAATTAGTCCGATAACGCCTTGGATCGTTACATAGATTTAGTTCACACTTGTTGGTCAACTTGAATCCTTAGGCCCCCTCAAATTCCAATGGTCCACTAAGATTTTAGTGGGTTGACATGAGCTTGGAATTGTTACAAGGGTTAATTACATGTTGATTGGGCTAACATCACAATTAATTGGCCAAATTGTGAACCTAAAAAGGCCATGGAACTTTGATTTAGCTACCATGAATTATTGGGCTTAAGGCCTATCATAGGCCATTACTCAAAGTAAATTGTAATTCGATCTCATTGGGTTTAAGTTTATAACTTAAATGGTGAGATCAAATCACAATCACAAGACTTGAAAACATTGAACATCTTTTCACAACAAATGGTAATCTATGGCTATCAAAATTCTTAAACAAATATCATTTATGCATAAGAATTATGCATCAAAGAACATTTCATAAGTTTCTTGGACCCATGATCAATCTAAGGATTCAAAACATAACATTCAAGATTTCACAACAATCTTAAACATGAGAACGCAAGTCAATCAATGAATCAAAGTCTATACAATTATAAATCCTATATCTTATGTATGATTACAATGTTATAGGAGACAGTTAGAAGTCTTGTTTGCTATTTGCTATCTGTTTAAGTTCAGAGTCTACTGCAGACAGGTGAGAACTCTAGCCCCTCTTTTACTGTTTTACAACTGTTTTGGGGTGGAACACGTGATTAAAACCGCTATTTCAATCTTGTCTCATTACACAAGTTATGTGTAAGTCATAAACATTTCAGGTTCATCTTACGAATCCAAGGGATTCATCAAATGTTTAAGGAAATTGTCAACCGTTTAAAAGGAATTATTTACTATTAAACCCTTATTACTAAAAAGGATTTTATAATGTTTTCTTGAAATGTTTTATAACAGTTTTACTCAAATGTTCTTTTAGAGGATTTTACAAACCCTTTTGTTATAAACCTTGTTATTACACAAGGTCATCACATCATGGTATTCAAAACAAGTGGTTCACAACATGGTATCCAAACTCATTGGTTCAAAACATGGTATTCAAATCGAGTGGTTCAAAACATGGTATCCAAATTCATTGGTTCAAAACATGGTATTCAAGTCAAGTTGTTCACATCATGGTATTCAAATCAAGAGATTCATTTCATGTTACATAAACAAAGGATTCAACTCGTGGAGTTAAATCCAGGTTTTCAATAAGACATTAACACATCCGGTTAAAGTAAGATTCAGAAAACATGGTGTCCATTGTTGTAAACAAACTTATAAACCCATCAAGTATCATATTCATTAGCGTTAGTACTGGGTGATCACAACAAGGGAAAGCGGACACATACATTGGGGCAGGCCGATTGCTGCAGTTAGTTTTTAAATCTGTTTTATAAACTAACTGCAGATTTCGGTTACATATGGTTTATTCAAAACTGTTGACATATTATCTAACTCCAAACGTGGTTTGGGACTTGATATTATATGTTGACTCATGTGCAAACAGTGATTGGACTGTTTACACTCATTTTCTTACTTGATGTTAGTTTGGGTTGCAGCTCATCCGTGTGAATCTTATGATGCTTTAACTTACCTATGTCTTATATCATATACTCATGTTTACAAATGCTTAAACCTATTGTTCTCACCAACTACGTCTGTAGTTGACAGTTACTTTTCACGTGTTTCAGGTAATCAGGTTTAAGACAATCTCAGGGACAACTAAGGAGACCATTCTAAGATAGAACAAGATGAAGAAACATGCTAGGATGGAATAGAAACTCACTAAATCCTAAATGTTTAATTGTCTTGTTTGGAGTCTTATTTTGTAAACTATATTTTGGGTCTGTAGTTGTCTTTATTTTGGTAGATAGTTGTCTGTAACTGAACAATTGTCTTAACATTATGAAACGTAGTAATCCATTGTGGTTGTTCTTATTCAATACTTGTGCATGATTCAACTGATCATACGTCACCGCGCCGTGGATTCCGCACGCGGCGCAGGGGTGTGACAGGTTGGTATCAGAGCCAAGGTTGTAGAGAACTAGGAAAAACCCAATGTTTAATGACCTAGACTATAACCTAAGCTACCCAATAGGACTAAGTGCTATAGACTTGAGGATACTTAGGATCTAAGTAACTTAAGTGAGCATTAAGTCTACATTAAGCTTGAAAGATCTTAGGGACATTTTACTAAGATTAGACATCGAGTCAAAGAATTTGAATCGGACTTCTATAATTTTAGAAACCGAATTAAATTCTCACACATATGCATTTAAGGATTTCAGAGGCAAGGATCTGTATTCTTAGTATCCTTGATCTGAAATTCTCACACAGAGATCATTATAGAAATTCAGAGGCAAAGATCTGTAGTTTCAGTATCTTTGATATGAATTTCTTGTCATATTCATTATGGGATTTAGAGGCAAAGATCTATTAATTTAGTATCTTTGATCTAAGATCCTTGTCATATTCATTATGGGATTTAGAGGCAAAGATGGTTATCTTTGATCTAAAGTCCTTGTCATATTCATTATAGGATTCAAAGGTCAAGATCTATTAATTTAGAACTTGGATTTGAGATCCTTGTCATATCACTATAGGAATTCAAAGGTTGAGGTCTATTAATTTAGAACTTAGATTTGAAATCCTTGTCATTGTTATCATTGTTATCATTATCAGGTGTTCATTATCATAGGAACTTTATAACTTAGAATCTGTGTAACAGTATTCTTTAGTTGAAGTTCTCACAGGAAATCATTAAGCTCAGTACTTTAAGTATTGGGAAACTAGGTTGATTAACCTAGGACACATATACCTAAACCTAAGGTCTTAGTTTCTGGTAAATTAAGAACCATGGTTTACATAATCATAAACAGAATCAAGGAACAAGAGAAATCATGAGACAATCATAATCAATCAAGGGTTGGAATCTTAGCTTCAAATGCAAAGGCGGATTGACGCTGATGGGCTGAGGTAAGTGGTGGGTCGGTGAGAGCTTACCCTATATATAAGCTTATCTTGGTTTGTCAGGGAAAATTCGGCGATTGAATTTGAAGTGAGGATTCGGGAACAACCGGAATCATTGAACATTGGTCAAACACATGGAGTACAAACACATGGGATACAATCATTGGTGAATCAAATCATAGTGGAATTCAAACTTGGATGAACCAGACATTATGGTGAATCACTCAAGTTGTGAACATTCTTCAATGTAAACCTTAAGTGAAATTCTTAAGTGATTACATCATTGGTACTTACTAACATAGATTAACGGGAAAGTGTAGAGCACACGTATGATTTAGTTTACATGTTAACGATTGTTAGAAGGTGCACGCATAACATAATCATAGTTCAATCATGGAATCAATCATAGTTCAAGTTGCTCAAAGATCATGGGATTCTTAATCAATGGAAAACACATGGAAATCAGTACAAACGTGTTGCCAAATGCTAGCAAGGGCATGATCGTGGTATACCGAAACGGTGGTGGGCAGCGAGAGTGAGCTCTATATATATACTATTTTCGGTATATCGGGAAAGTGTCAGTGTGTAGGTTTGGTGGAGAGATCATGAGACATCGTACATATTCACATGATAAGTATACAAATAAGTTGATAACTTATACGTGTACTGGATCATATTACAATTGAATGATAATACTAGTAGTATGGATATATTACTGACCTTATCATGAAAATTCAATTGTATCCATTCTCATTACTGACCCGCTTGTGGCTTCTATTCGTAGAATGCCTCCTCGACGAGACCCAAATGCTGGGGGTTCGACAAGCGGTAATGATGATGAAATCAACAAGATTGCTCGAGCTATCGCTGTTCACATGAGGGATGTGATCCCGGGCATGGTCACTGATATTACCCAGAACCTTCGGGGAAGTACCGGTGATTCTGCACACAACTCAAATGCCACAAACGCTGGAACTGCTAACTTTACTTTCAAGCAGTTCAACGATGCTAAGCCTCCTAAGTACTCTGGTACCGAAGGAGCTACCGGCCTACTGCAGTGGCTGGAAAGCATCGAAGATATTCTCGACTTCACAGGATGCCCTGAAAATCTGAAGGTCAAAATGGCCTCAAGTGCTTTTCATAAGGGAGCACTCACCTGGTGGAATTCTGAGAAGAACACCAGAGGACGTGAAGTTGCTCTAGCTTTACCATGGGACGGATTCAAGAACTTACTCGTGGAAAAGTTTTGTCCACGTCATGAACTGAAGAAACTGGAGGTGGAGATGTGGAATCTGGTGCAAGACAGTGGAGAGAACGCAAAGTATACAACTCGATTCCATGAGTTGTGCATTCTGGTGCCCCATCTGGTTACTCCTCTATCCCGCAGGATAGAGAAATACATTGAAGGGTTGCCTCTGGTTGTTAGAGGAACTGTCATGGGTAATAACCCTACTACTCTAGAGGCGGCAATTCAACTTGGTGCTACTCTTACTGAGGAGTATGTGAAATCTGGAGTGCTCACCCGAAAGGGATTCAAAAGAGCACAGATTGAAGAAGGCAAGAAGCCTGAACAGCATCACCACAAGAAGAAGAAACAGAAGACAATCAAGAACTTTGCAGCGTTGACTGCGGCTGCACCTACTCATGCTACTCCCCTCACTGCTATGCCACAACCCGCTAATGTCAGAAAGCAGTACACTGGCTCGTTTCCACTCTGCACCAAATGCCAGTACCATCATCTGCTCAATACTCCATGCAAGAAGTGTCACAAGTGTGGGCGTATGGGACACTTTGCAGCGACTTGTCGATCTGCTCACCTTATTGCTGCAACAACTGCTGCCACAACTTCTGCTGCTACAGGTGGAAGAGCTTGTTACAATTGTGGGGCAGAGGGACACTTCAGAAATCAGTGTCCGAAACTCAACAACAATACTGCTGCCGCTCGTGCTTTTGTGATTGGAACTGCTGAAGCACGTGAGGATCCAGCAGTCATCACGGGTACATTTCTTATCAATGATCACTATGTTTCTATCATATTCGATACTGGTGCTGATAAAAGCTTTATCTCTGCACATACTGTTTCTTTGCTTAATATGCAACTATCCACACTTACTGCTCCCTATACTGTAGAAGTAGCGAATGGTAAGATTATAGTTGTAGATTCCATCATTTATGCTTGTGAGCTAAGACTAAATGACCATCTCTTTTCCATCGATCTTATTCCTATGACCCTCGGAAGCTTTGAAGTAGTGGTAGGAATGGATTGGTTATCTAAGAATAATGCTGAAATCGTATGTTCTGAAAAGCTTATTCGAATTCCCTTACCGTCCGGCGAAACGATGATAGTCTACGGTGAGAAACCCTGCCGCGAATTGAAGATTGTATCGTGCATCAAGGCGAGGAAGTATCTGAAGAAGAAATATTATGCATTCTTAGCTCACGTGGTGGAAAAGAAACCTGACAAGAAAGCAGTTGGAGACGTACCGGTTATCAAAGACTACCCAGACGTATTTCCAGAAGACTTGCCTGGACTACCACCAGTCCGACAAGTGGAGTTTAGAATTGATCTCGTCCCTGGAGCAAACCCAGTGGCGAAGTCACCATATCGATTAGCACCGTCTGAGATGCAAGAACTGTCTAGTCAGCTTCAAGAACTTTTAGACAAAGGTTTCATAAGACCGAGTTTCTCTCCATGGGGAGCTCCGGTTCTCTTTGTCAAAAAGAAAGACGGTTCATTTCGTATGTGCATCGACTATCGTGAGTTGAACAAGTTGACAATCAAGAATAGATATCCTCTGCCCAGGATCGATGATCTGTTTGATCAATTACAGGGAGCAACTTGCTTCTCTAAGATTGATCTGCGATCCGGGTATCATCAGTTAAGAGTAAATGATGAGGATATACCAAAGACGGCATTTAGGACTAGATATGGACACTATGAGTTTGTGGTTATGCCATTTGGGCTGACCAATGCACCCGCAGTGTTCATGGACCTGATGAATCGAGTCTGTAGGCCTTACTTGGATCAGTTTGTTATCGTCTTTATTGATGATATACTGATTTATTCCAAGTCAGAACGAGAACATGAGGATCATTTGAAGAAAGTCTTGGAACTACTAAGAGAGGAACAACTTTATGCTAAATTCTCAAAGTGTGAATTTTGGCTGAAGGAGGTTCACTTCTTAGGACATGTCATAAACAAAGATGGAATTCATGTAGATCCAGCCAAGATTGAGGCGATTAAGAACTGGACTACTCCATCTACTCCAACAGAGATTCGTTCATTTCTGGGTTTGGCAGGTTATTATAGAAGATTCATTGCAAACTTCTCTAAGATAGCCTTGCCACTCACTACATTGACTCAGAAAAGTCAAGCTTTTATATGGGGACAGAAACAAGAAGATGCATTTCAACTTCTTAAACAGAAGTTATGCAATTCCCCCATCCTTAGTCTTCCAGAAGGCAGTGATGATTTCATTGTCTACTGTGATGCTTCAAACCTTGGTCTCGGTTGTGTACTTATGCAACGGGACAAGGTCATTGCTTATGCTTCAAGACAACTTAAGGTTCACGAGAAGAATTACACTACTCATGACCTTGAGTTAGGGGCTGTGGTCTTTGCATTGAAGATTTGGAGACACTACCTTTATGGTACTAAATGTGTCATCTATACAGACCACAAGAGCCTTCAACACATTCTCAATCAGAAAGAACTCAACATGAGACAACGACGTTGGGTTGAGCTTCTAACTGATTACGACTGTGAGATTCGTTACCATCCGGGTAAAGCCAATGTGGTGGCGGATGCTCTTAGTCGCAAGGAACCAGTCAAACCAATTCGTGTTAGAGCCATGGAGATCAACACACTACCGAACTTGAAAGACTTGATTCGTATTGCACAACAACAAGTAGTAACAGATAATCAACTCAAAACAGACTTGGATTGTGGCATTGAGAAGAAACTAGAACCTCGATCAGATGGGTTGTTATATCTCAATGGCCGCATGTGGATTCCAAAGTCTGAAGAATTGCGCATGCTCATCTGTGATGAGGCTCATAAGTCGCGATACTCAGTTCATCCTGGAGCCGACAAGATGTATCAAGACTTGAGGATATCTTACTGGTGGCCGGGGATGAAGAAAGACATAGCACTGTACGTGGGAAAATGTCTTACATGTTCAAAGGTCAAAGCAGAACATCAAAAACCTTCGGGACTTCTGCAGCAACCTGAAATTCCTCAATGGAAATGGGAGCAAATTTCCATGGATTTCATAACCAAGTTGCCGAGAACTCCGCGAGGTTTCGATTCGATTTGGGTGATCGTTGATCGACTCACCAAATCTGCTCATTTTCTCCCTATCCGAGAGGATTACAAGATGGAGAAGTTATCCACATTGTACATCAACGAAATCATTGCACGTCATGGTACTCCAACATCAATCATATCTGATCGTGATAGTCGTTTCACTTCTCGCTTTTGGCAATCATTGCAAAAGGCTTTGGGAACGCGTGTTAATCTTAGCACGGCGTATCATCCCCAAACCGACGGCCAAAGCGAGAGGACTATCCAAACACTTGAGGACATGCTTCGTTCTTGTGTCATTGACTTCGGTGGAAGTTGGGACACTCATCTACCACTCATTGAGTTTTCATATAACAATAGCTATCATACGAGCATTCAATGTGCACCATTCGAAGCTCTATATGGTAGAAAGTGCCGATCACCGGTCTGTTGGACCGAGATTGGTGACTCACAGGTCGTAGGACCCGAACTCATTCAGGAAACATCAGACAAAATCACAATCATTCAGTCACGGCTTAAGGCCGCACGAGATCGGCAGAAGAGTTATGCTGATCGACGTCGGAAACCGCTTGAGTTCCAAGTCGGTGACCGAGTCTTACTCAAAGTTTCTCCCTGGAAAGGCGTTGTCCGATTCGGGAAGAAAGGGAAACTTGCACCAAGGTACGTTGGACCTTTTGAGATCCTGGAACGGATTGGTCCCGTAGCCTACAAACTCAAACTTCCAGTGGAGCTAAGCAATGTTCATGATACTTTTCATGTATCAAATCTTAAGAAATGCTTAGCGGATCATGATGTTCAGATTCCACTGGAAGACATTCAGATTCAGAACAACATGCAATTCATTGAACGTCCAGTTGAGATCATGGATCATGGGTCAAGAAACTTAAACGCAGCCGTATCCCGATCGTGAAAGTGCGATGGGAGGGCAAACGCGGTGCTGAGTTCACCTGGGAACGTGAAGACCAGATGAAGCTTAAGTACCCTCATCTTTTTACAGTATCTTCGGCTAGTTAATTTCGAGACGAAATTCCCTTAACTAGGGGAGACTGTAACATTTGTGCATATAGTCATGTAGTTGTAAACAGTGTTAGAACAGTGTCTATTCATGGTTCAGTTCATCAATGTGATTCGTATGTTCATAATGTGTGCTTGTGTGTTACAGGATCTTAGTAATCAGAGAACAAGTATGTATTATCTATTTACAGTCGATTTCACTAAGCAAGAACAGTAACTTGTTATATCGAAACAGTGGTGGGCAGCGAGAGTGAGCCCTATACATATACTGCGTTCGGTGTAACAGGTTAGTGTTAGTGCGTAGTGTTGAGACGAATAGTATAACATTTAATAAATTCAACCAAGATCGTAATCTGTAAGCGAGACTGAGTATAGTTATGGGTGACGATCCATAATAATACGAATGTTGAACTTATAATTACGATTAAACGACTTTAAATATTTTAATATGATCGGAAAACGTACGCGATTGCGGGTATACACGTAAATTGTGAATGTTTAACGATCCGACAACACACGAAGAGTAAAAATAATTATATTAATTATTTTATATTTTTACAATTTTGAAACTCATCATTTAAATGAGTTTAACAACTCTTTATTTTAAAACCGCGTAAAATACGCGTTACGTTCCGGAAACGCGAACCGAGCGACCGAAACGGACCCGAACACTACCCGGACTATAAAAGCCCTAAAGAAGGCCACTTCCTTCATTTATTATCAGCCAAACCCTCTCTCTCTCTAGAAATTTCGCAAACCCTCTCTCTCTCTAAAAACCGATCTTTAAACGTTCGTAACTCGCTTATTTCTCGACGGATTTCGACATTCTTGGTGTCCACGCGAAGCTCTCGACAAACTCTACACGAAAGTACAAGAATATCTCAGATCCATCCAGCCAAAAACGAGGTATGAGCCTTGGAAAGATTCGGGAAATAGGGTTTTCATAAGTTGTTGTGAGTTTTGTTTAAAAACCGATAATCGGCCGGATGTTTCATCACCATTCTTAGTTTCGCACACCTAGCAACCTCCCTCGAAGTTGTACAGGCTTAGATCGTGGTCTAGAATCAAGTAGCTTGATGATGAAGACGATCCAGGTTACAGTTTCGTCGAGGATTAGAAGCCGAACCCTTCAGAGGAGTACACGAGCCTGCATGGTTCGTGGGGTTATCAGCGAACCTTAAGGGGTCACGAGCCCTTTTGCCGAACCAGCTCACCCTCACGAACCATCACATGCCTTTCGGTCGAACCTTCGTGGGCATGGGCATCTCCAACGAACCCTTCATGCTGGATCATAGGGAACGAACCCTTGTCGCCATGCATAAGCTGCGAATGAACCACGAACCCTGCATGGTTCGTGGCATGACCAACCGAACCCTTTTGATGCTTCTGGTCACGAACCCACTTGCCCAAGCCGAACCCCAGCGAACCCTTGTCCAGTCAGCACTAGCAGCGAACCACCCTGCTATCACCGAACCCTCATCGGTTCATTGGCCGAACCCTGATGATCTACGAACCTGCATGGCTTCATTTTAACCGAACCACGTGGGATACTTTGGCCGAACCCTTGCACATCTTATCATCACCGAACCCTTGGTTAGGGGCGAACCTTAGGCTAAACCCAAGAGGGTTCGCTGCCCAAAATGGCAGCCTCCCTTCTCTTCGGCCCAACTCCAATTTACTTGGTCCAAACGCGTTAGTAATAGGCCCATAAGTGTGAGGTAAGCCCAAGGGAGTTATGTTGGCCATTAGACTCTCAATTAGTCCGATAACGCCTTGGATCGTTACATAGATTTAGTTCACACTTGTTGGTCAACTTGAATCCCTAGGCCCCCTCAAATTCCAATGGTCCACTAAGATTTTAGTGGGTTGACATGAGCTTGGAATTGTTACAAGGGTTAATTACATGTTGATTGGGCTAACATCACAATTAATTGGCCAAATTGTGAACCTAAAAAGGCCATGGAACTTTGATTTAGCTACCATGAATTATTGGGCTTAAGGCCTATCATAGGCCATTACTCAAAGTAAATTGTAATTCGATCTCATTGGGTTTAAGTTTATAACTTAAATGGTGAGATCAAATCACAATCACAAGACTTGAAAACATTGAACATCTTTTCACAACAAATGGTAATCTATGGCTATCAAAATTCTTAAACAAATATCATTTATGCATAAGAATTATGCATCAAAGAACATTTCATAAGTTTCTTGGACCCATGATCAATCTAAGGATTCAAAACATAACATTCAAGATTTCACAACAATCTTAAACATGAGAACGCAAGTCAATCAATGAATCAAAGTCTATACAATTATAAATCCTATATCTTATGTATGATTACAATGTTATAGGAGACAGTTAGAAGTCTTGTTTGCTATTTGCTATCTGTTTAAGTTCAGAGTCTACTGCAGACAGGTGAGAACTCTAGCCCCTCTTTTACTGTTTTACAACTGTTTTGGGGTGGAACACATGATTAAAACCGCTATTTCAATCTTGTCTCATTACACAAGTTATGTGTAAGTCATAAACATTTCAGGTTCATCTTACGAATCCAAGGGATTCATCAAATGTTTAAGGAAATTGTCAACCGTTTAAAAGGAATTATTTACTATTAAACCCTTATTACTAAAAAGGATTTTATAATGTTTTCTTGAAATGTTTTATAACAGTTTTACTCAAATGTTCTTTTAGAGGATTTTACAAACCCTTTTGTTATAAACCTTGTTATTACACAAGGTCATCACATCATGGTATTCAAAACAAGTGGTTCACAACATGGTATCCAAACTCATTGGTTCAAAACATGGTATTCAAATCGAGTGGTTCAAAACATGGTATCCAAATTCATTGGTTCAAAACATGGTATTCAAGTCAAGTTGTTCACATCATGGTATTCAAATCAAGAGATTCATTTCATGTTACATAAACAAAGGATTCAACTCGTGGAGTTAAATCCAGGTTTTCAATAAGACATTAACACATCCGGTTAAAGTAAGATTCAGAAAACATGGTGTCCATTGTTGTAAACAAACTTATAAACCCATCAAGTATCATATTCATTAGCGTTAGTACTGGGTGATCACAACAAGGGAAAGCGGACACATACATTGGGGCAGGCCGATTGCTGCAGTTAGTTTTTAAATCTGTTTTATAAACTAACTGCAGATTTCGGTTACATATGGTTTATTCAAAACTGTTGACATATTATCTAACTCCAAACGTGGTTTGGGACTTGATATTATATGTTGACTCATGTGCAAACAGTGATTGGACTGTTTACACTCATTTTCTTACTTGATGTTAGTTTGGGTTGCAGCTCATCCGTGTGAATCTTATGATGCTTTAACTTACCTATGTCTTATATCATATACTCATGTTTACAAATGCTTAAACCTATTGTTCTCACCAACTACGTCTGTAGTTGACAGTTACTTTTCACGTGTTTCAGGTAATCAGGTTTAAGACAATCTCAGGGACAACTAAGGAGACCATTCTAAGATAGAACAAGATGAAGAAACATGCTAGGATGGAATAGAAACTCACTAAATCCTAAATGTTTAATTGTCTTGTTTGGAGTCTTATTTTGTAAACTATATTTTGGGTCTGTAGTTGTCTTTATTTTGGTAGATAGTTGTCTGTAACTGAACAATTGTCTTAACATTATGAAACGTAGTAATCCATTGTGGTTGTTCTTATTCAATACTTGTGCATGATTCAACTGATCATACGTCACCGCGCCGTGGATTCCGCACGCGGCGCAGGGGTGTGACAAGGATAAACTTGAAAGTTGGGTGAAAGGTGATAAGTATGAGAAATTATACATAGTATAATAAATATGTTAAACAAATTCAAACGGGTCAGATGTGTATAGTTTGCGAAATATATATATACATATATGTGTGTGTATAT
Source organism: Mikania micrantha (assembly GCA_009363875.1). Lineage (NCBI taxonomy): Eukaryota > Viridiplantae > Streptophyta > Magnoliopsida > Asterales > Asteraceae > Mikania > Mikania micrantha. Next base: position 104,003,706 of record CM018693.1, on the reverse strand, counting down.
ATTCATGCAAATGTTTATACAAACATTTCAAACAGAAGGTTGAATGGATATAAACATATATTGACCCGTATAGAGTTTAACAGGAAACCGAGATTTCAATCGAGAGGATAGTCAAGCAGGATCCTTTGCAGATAGAGGTAAGTTACCTATTTGATTGAACTTGTAGTTGTAGGATTGGGTGAGTCCACACTACAAGTATTTGTGCATTTAGCAAGTATGTGATTTGTTGTTTTGATGGAATTTGATATAAATGGTTATGGTTAGTGTGGTTATTTGTAACATCTGTACATTTAGTCAAGGTAGTCGTAAACAGTGTTAGAACAATGTGTATTTTTGTCCAATCAGTCAATGTGATTCATATGTTCATGATTGTGTTTGTGTGTGATAGGATCTTAATAAAATAGGAACAAGTATGTTTTATTTAATTACAATCAATTTCGCTAGGCAAGAACAGTATCGTATTATTTCGAAACAGTGGTGGGACGACGTCAGATAAGGCAGGTAGCTGGACTCTGGGGTATGTCCTATACATATACTGCGTTCGGTGTAATGGATAGTGTTAGTGCGTAGTGTTCAGACCAATACTATGACAAACAAACTAATTAAACAAAATCGTAATACGTAAGCGAGACTGAGTATATTTATGGGTGACGATCCATAATGATGCGAATGTTCCAAAGTCAAAGCAGAACATTAAAAGTCTTCGGGACTTCTGCAGCAACCTGAAATTCCCCAATGGAAATGGGAACAAATTTCCATGGATTTCATAACTAAGTTGCCGAGAACTCCGCGAGGTTACGATTCGATTTGGGTGATCGTTGATCGACTCACCAAATCTTCTCACTTTCTCCCAATCCGAGAGGATTACAAAATGGAGAAGCTAGCTACCTTGTACATCAACGAAATCATCGCTCGTCATGGTACTCCAACATCAATCATTTCTGATCGTGATAGTCGTTTCACTTCTCGCTTTTGGCAAACATTGCAAAAGGCTTTGGGAACCCGTGTTAATCTTAGCACGGCGTATCACCTCCAAACCGATGGCCAAAGCGAAAGGACTATTCAAACATTCGAGGACATGCTTCGTTCTTGTGTGATTGACTTCGGTGGGAGTTGGGATACTCATCTTCCACTCCTCGAGTTTTCGTACAACAACAGCTACCATACAAGCATTCAATGTGCACCATTCGAAGCTTTATATGGTAGGGAGTGCCGATCACCGGTCTGTTGGACCGAGGTTGGTGACTCACAGGTCGTAGGACCTGAACTTATTCAAGAAACAACGGACAAGATCAAAATCATTCAATCAAGGCTTAAAGCCGCAAGAGATCGACAAAATAGTTATGCCGATCGGTGTCAAAAACCGCTTGAGTTTCAAGTTGGTGACCGACTCTTACTCAAGGTTTCTCCGAGGAAAGGCGTTGTCCGATTCAGGAAGAAAGGGAAACTTGCACCAAGGTACGTTGGACCTTATGCGATCCTGGAACGGATTGGTCCTGTAGCCTACAAACTCAAACTTCCGGTGGAGCTAAGCAATGTTCACGATACATTTCATGTATCGAATCTTAAGAAATGCTTGGCGGATCATGATGTTCAGATTCCACTGGAAGACATTCAGATACAAAACAACATGCAATTCATAGAACGTCCGGTAGAAATCATGGATCATGGAGTCAAGAAACTTAAACATAGCCGTATCCCGATTGTAAAGGTGCGATGGGAGGGCAAACGTGGTGCTGAGTTCACCTGGGAACGTGAATATCAGATGAAGCTTAAGTACCCTCATCTTTTTACAGTATCTTCGGCTAGTTAATTTCGGGAGGAAATTCCCTTAACTAGGTGAGACTGTAACATCTGTACATTTAGTCAAGGTAGTCGTAAACAGTGTTAGAACAATGTGTATTTATATCCAATCAGTCAATGTGATTCATATGTTCATGATTGTGTTTGTGTGTGATAGGATCTTAATTAAATAGGAACAAGTATGTATTATTTAATTACAGTCGATTTCGCTAGGCAAGAACAGTATCGTATTATATCGAAACAGTGGTGGGACGGCGTCAGATAAGGCAGGTAGCTGGACTCTAGGGTATGCCCTATACATATACTGCGTTCGGTGTAATGGGATAGTGTTAGTGCGTAGTGTTCAGACGAATAGTATGACAAACAAACTAATTAAACAAAATCGTAATACGTAAGCGAGACTGAGTATAGTTATGAGTGACGATCCATAATGATACGAATGTTGAACTTATAATTACGAGTAAACGGCAATAAACAATTAATACGATCGAAAAACGTACGCGATTGCGGGTATACACGTAATTGTATTTGTTTAAAGGTCTGACAACGAACGAAATGTAAAAAATAAGTGAAATATTTTATTTTTACATTTTACAATTTTGAAACTCATCAAAATGATGAGAATAATAACTATTTTATTTAAATCGCGTAAAAGTTCCGGAACCGCGACGAAAACGCGAACCGAGCAAACGAAACGAACCCGAATACCACGGGAGTATATAAACACCAAATGAGGTGTTTCCTCTCATTTATTACAGCCAAACCCCTTCTCTCTCTACAATTTCGTAAACCTTTCTCTCACTAGAAAATCCAAGCTTCAAACGCACGTAACTCGCTCGATTCTCTACGGATTTGCGTGATTCTTGAACCTAGGCGAAGCTCTCGACATCCTCAACACAGAAGTACAATGAATATGAGGTTTTCACCGGCCAAATCAGAGGTATGGAGCTTGAAAGATTCATGAAAATAGGGTTTTTGTGTGTGGGTTGTTAAACCGAAAGCTTTAGCCGGTTCTAGACCATCACCACGATCTTAAACCTTCGGGAATCACTAGTTACATGATGCTTGAGTTTAGAACAGGTCGACACAACGGAAATGATGATGATGGTGTGACAGGTTCGGTAGAAGGCATGGGAGCCGAACCCTTTGGCCACGTACCTTTTTGATTCGGGCGAACCATTGGGATAGGAACGAACCTGCATGGTTCGCTGAACCCCAGCCGAACCCTAAGGGGTTTCACGAGCCTGTGCCGAACCACCATGCATGCAACGAACCTTTCTAAGCCACCAACGAACCTCTGTGCAGGCTGCGAACCCTACTCACCCTCGACGAACCTAGTATCCCCGGGTACCGAACCTTTTTAGCATGCAACGAACCTCGTGGATGTTACACAGGCGAACCATTTGATCGAACCCTTGACAGACCAACACCAGCGTGGACGAACCTATGCATATCAGCCTTTAGCCGAACCCTGTGGAGGCTACCGAACCCTAGGAGAACCTATGACCATGGACGAACCTATGTGCCCGAACCTTTGACCATTGAATCTAGTCCTTGCGAACCTTGCATGCAAACCCATAGAACCGAACCTTGGTGAGAAGACTTGGCCGAACCTTATCATAGGTTCGCTGGAATTGGAGAGGCTAACACCCCATTCAGCCCACATGATTCAATCAAGCCCATTAGGACTCTCGGCCCAACAATCCAACTAATTGGCCCACACATCCTAAACCTAGCCCAACTTTAAGTTGAATTGGCCCATAGGATATCAACTTGGCCCATACTCATGTCCAAGGCCCTATAACAAATACTTAAGCCCAATAAGAATAGATTGGCCATGGGATTTTATCTCAGCCCAATCTTGGCCTATTAGTCAAATAATTATGAAACGATCTTGTTTGGTTTAGGTTTAATTTAACCTAATATTGAGATCAAGTCATAATCATAAAGGCTTAAACAATTGGAACATCTCTTTAAAATTCATGTTAAACAAGAGTTATCATAATCATAAGCGCATGTTACTTTGATTTATGCAAGTTGTGCATAAAAGAACATGACACATCTTTTCATGAATCAACTAGCAATCAAATGACTCAACCATGATTTTCAAATTCGCACAACATTCCTAAACAAGAGAACAAGTGATTCAAGGGTTAATCAAGTTCATGATAACACAAGTTAATCGATAAATCAAGGTCTATACAATCATAAATCGTATATCTTATATATGATTACAATGATATAGGAACCAGTTAGAAGTCCTGTTTGCTACTTGCTATTTGTTATAGTTCAGAGTCTACTGCAGACAGGTGAGAACATTAGCCCCTCTTTTACTGTTTTACAACTGTTTAGGGGTGGAACACGTGATCAAACACTCTTATTACAAACATATTTCATTATACAGGATTTATGTTACTTACAAACATTACAGGTTCATCGTACAAATTCAACGGATTCATCAACTGTCTTTAAAGGATTTATCAACTGTCTTAAAGGATTTTATATACTGTTAAACATATTTTACTAAAAGGTTTTATAAAAGGTTCTCTAAACTGTTTTATATCTGTTTTGTCACAAATAGTTTTATAAATGTTAAACTCTTTTAAAGAATAATTTTATAAACTCTTTTACTAAAATCTTGTGTTTTCAATAAAATGATACTTTATAAACCTTGTTATTACACAAAGACACTATCTTTGGTATTCTATCATTGGTTTCAATACAAGGTTCTCAACCAATGGTTTTCATAGTGGTATTCAATCAAAGGATTTCAATTCATGGTATTCAAGCAACGTTTTCAAATCATGGTATTCAAACAAGGCATTAAATCAAAGGGTTTCAATTCAAGTTTTCAAAAGCATGGTGTTCATCGTTGTGAACAAACTTATACACACATCAAGTTACATATTCATTTAGCGTTAGTACTGGGTGCTCACAACAAGGGAAAGCGGACACAATTGGGCAGGCCTAATTCTGGAGTTAGCTTTTAAATTTGTTTTAAAAGCTAACTGCAGGATTTGGTTACGAATGGTTATATCAATGTTGCTGACTAATTTTCTAAATCCAAACGTAGTTTGGTACTTGATTATGTGTTGGTTTTCTAGCAAACAGTCTGATGACTGTTTGGACACGTTTTACAGACTTGATGTTAGTTTGGGTTGCAACCATCCATGTATTTTCAATCATTGTTTATTCATATGCCTTACAATGCAAGTTCATATTTACAACTGTTAAACCTATTGTTCTCACCAACTACTTTTGTAGTTAGTTACTTTTCACGTGTTTTAGGTAATCAGGTTTAAGACATTCTAAAGGACAACTAAGGAGACCGTTTAAGATAGAACAAGATGAAGAAACATGCTAGGATGGATTTAGAAACACATTAAAATCCTGATTGTTTAATTGTCTTGTTTGAAGTCTGATTTTGTAAACTATATTTTGGGTCTGTAGTTGTTATTCTTTTGACAGATAGATAGAATGTCTGTAACTAAACAATGGTCTAAACATTTTGAAACCTAGTAATACATTGTGGTTGTTCTTATTCAATACTTGTGCATGATTCAACTCTCGATCGTCACCGCGGCGTGGATTCAGCACGCGGCACAAGGGGTGTGACATTATTGTAGTTGAATGATTTACAAGGTGTGTGAACATTCAACTAGTAATAACGATTGAGTTGATTTACAAGAGTGTAAACAACCATCATAATTTGGAGGTTATAATCTACCAGAGTGTAGACATTAAATTGGTAATATGCATGCTTCGATTCACAACATGTGTGAACATAAGACATGCAAATCTAATGTAATAGATTAACAAGGTGTGTGAACAAAAGATGATTTACAAGAGTCTAGACATCTAATTTCAAGAGTCAAATTGTTTATGTTTGACTTTTGGTAAATATGATGCACAACTGAAGTTTTGTGTGCACGTATGTGTTGTGTTAAATTATAATGATTTTGCATGAATGGGAGATTTATATGATGTTGGGTGACAACGACCCGTTAGTAAATCGTGTTGTATGCGATTGAATAATATAACCAAATTAAATTTGGAAAATCATTAGTGAATCCATAGGATGTTATGGAGCACACTTGAGAAAATAGTAGGGTAATCTTACTTAGTTCTAACGAACTAATGGTGAATTCAAATGTGGCGTTTACACGTACAAAGGAGTCGGGTGAGCGGTGATGGTGATCGGAATCGAACGTGGAGGCTCTTATGGTGGTTTAATCTTAATAACCAAACTGTTTTGAAACTATTGTGTAATAAATGTTTTGTAAATTATGTAAAGATACTTAAATCTTGTTTTTAACAAGTAGTGTGTTTGTAGATGTGTAAAACACTAAAGTTTTTGCTAGGACCTAAATGTAGTTTATTAAATAATGTTGTAAAATGTCTTGATGGGACATAAAGTGACATGGGTGTCTCACGCGGAATCACATGAAGTCTAAGTATCCCTAGTTGTTTACAAAGGAAGTTGTACCCGATAACGATTCTTAAATTTTGGGAAGAAATTTCTCTAACAAGGGGAGACTATAACATGAGTGCCCGAACAATAGTTCGGAACAATGTAGAGTACAGTAGGCTTTTGTATGTAACTCTATGTAATACTTATTATATGCAATTAATGCTAAATGCTTACAAAACTGTTTGAAACACTGTGAAAACTATGATGCAACAATCAGATTTATGTCTGACGACACTAAATTATGCAACATATGTTATTTTAGGGTTTATTATGTGTAAACGTATGCGAGAACGACTAACACAAAACCATAACAGACGTTGTTAAGTGAACATTAAACCAATAGAGTATTCGTGTGAGTGACGATTCACACGACTATTTCTATGGGTTTAGCGTTCTGAATGATGTCTAATAATTAGATAATCAAATCGGAAAGTACAGTTATCATCGTGTTCGTACGGGTGAAGATCCGAACGAATACTCGCGAAAACGGTACAATTCAATTAAACAATTAATTTAAAAATTTTCGAAATGTTAAAACTAAATAAAAGATATTTAGTTAATTTATTAGAAATTACAACCTAAAATAATTTATAAAACCTTGTTTTATAAGATCGTAACGTTTCGTTACAAGAAAACCAAAACCGACGCGTTTGCGCGAAACCGAACGAACCCGGACACAGCCGAATGTTTAAAAAAAATAAAATGGCATTTAATACCATTTAACACACACAACAACCCACTCTCTCTCACTAGATCTGGTTCTCTCTCTCTAAAAACCGCCATAATTACTCAAATCTACATCAAATTGGGCAAATTTGGTATCAAAACGACCGTGGCAACATGTAGATCGTGAAGAGGCGAAGAAATAGAGCTTTGAATAGCCAAAAATGACGTAAAATCGAGTGAGAAATCACTGATTTTCACTGGGTTATACTATTCATCTTCTTTCTTGAACGACTTGAACTTTGCAGCTCAAGTTCGACCTCGAAACTCTTTGGATTTGCACAAAATCGACATAGGAAGTTCAGGAACATCTTAGAATGAAGTTTGGTACAAATTATTTTGAGTTTAGACATGGGTTTAAGCTAATATTGACACAAGAATGTTGAAGTATGTAGTATCGACAGAAGCAGATCTGCAACGGATTCTTGGGTAGATATTGTTAATATCGTCCAAGCAAATTGGATGGATCCCCTTCGAACAAAATAATATCGAAGGCCACTAAGTTCTGAGCCACCAAGGACCATCGATAGTGTCATTGTCGACGACTTAGTGCCGCGTGAAACTGTTTGGTCGACATTGGTAGTGTCGACAGGCTTTGGCCTGTTTCTCATCGATACTGAACTGCCTTGATCATCGATCCTATTTCAACTCATGTCGATACTAAGAGCTTGGAATCAGCTCAAATGATTAACAAATGTGTTCGGGAGAGTGGCTAGAACAAGGGTTGGTCGGGCGAAGCTATTAGGGTTTTGGAATGATTAAACTAATATGTGAACCATCTGTATCAATGTTTTACCAACAATAAGTCTTTCTTGACACTTTTAAACCTGAAAAATCTAAGTTTCAACAATTTTAAATCTACAAAACATTGGATTCTATTAAAGCAAAACCATGTGTATAGTAGTTCAAACCAATTAGGTTCAATATGGGTTAACCAAGTGTTAGCCGAAAACCCTAATATTTTCAATACTAGCTAAGTACGTTTTAAACTAATAAGCTAAGCTTATGTAACACATACTAACAATAACCAATGTGGTAAGAAGCTATGATGTACAAAGAAGCTAAAGAACAAGGAAACTTATGAGAAACTAAGGAAACCACTAAGTATGGGATTATGTGAGTCTTGTATGACAAACACCCAATTCTAAGTTATTTCAACCTATTGATGATGAACTTAGATTATTCAAATGGAATGATCTTAGTTAATCATCAACTCGAAAGCAAACACTTTCAATGAAAGAATTAGAAACTGACAAAGGGCATGTGATTAACTTGAGTGGGTTAACTCGAGTTCTTATATGATTAATACATGTTTTAATAAAATAAGTATGTTATGCAATAAAAGGTAATGTTTTATAACATGTAACCATAATTTATAAGAATCATCATCACTTGATTTAGTAAAGTATTTTAAAATAAATTAAATGATTTTAAACTTAAAAAAATTGTTTATAACTTAATAAGGTTTTATAAATGATGATTTCTTGAATGTAGTGATTTGATTTGTAAACCTGAATGCAAATAAGGTTTAATTACTATTCACTAATGAATAAGGGTCATGGGGAATACTTAGCTTAGAAATACTTAGAAAAATGCTAGTAACTCATTAGTAAGCATAGGACACATAGTAGCACACCGAGACCAAACCTCTACCTACGTCAATTATAAATACTTATCGTGTACAAATCACAACAAATCAAATCAGGTATTGAAGCTACATAATCTATAAAGTACGAGAGCGCGTTTATCTGATTCTTAGTCATTCAGGCATACTACAACACATGTGAGTTCATTTGTCCCTTTTCAAACTATTTTGTTTTACTACGGGATTGAGAAACACGTTTGAAAATTTTAAATAAATGTTTAAATGTTTCTTAACGTTTTACTACTTATTCTTGATGCTAATATTCTATACACTTATACCTTGACGCTTTAAACTTATGATGCTTTAAATGCTTTTGGAGACTAAACACTATAACTCTAAAATGATTTTGTAAACTATATTCTTGAAAAGCTCAGACACTTAAACTCACAAAAACTTATACGCTTGGAACTGAATGCTTGAGATACTTGAAATGCTCGAAATGCTTGAAATGCTTAAAATGCTTAAACTAACGGAATGGAATTCCGGTTGTGAAGCTAGTATATGTGCACATGATACAAAAATGCTAGAAATGCTAAAAAATTGTATGCTATAAACTTGTATGCTATAAGCTTTTGGACTTCATAAGACAGGCTGGTTGGCCGCCGAGCGTTGACACTGGTCAACCCCTACTAGTCATCAGGGTTCTCAGTTGTTAGAATCTTGTAAGATAAAGTGATTGGCCGTCGAGCGTTGACATTGGTCAAGCGCAACTAGTCATTTAGTGTTCTTCTTGGTTCATCTATGGTTTTGTGATGAGTGACTATGATGATTCTGGTTTCTTCTTGTTGACTTTGTGTCATCTTGAGGAATCCTTTATCAAAACAACGATGTTGAAAGTCACATTTAGTTTCTTCTACGGATTGATATTGGGTTCCTTCTGGTATCAGTTGTCCATAGAAATAAGTCTAAAAACTTGGTTTTCAAATGGTATTGTGTGTGTGAACTTGGTTAAACAAAATGCTTGAAACTATGATGGAAATGGATTTGGATGGTAGGTAAAACGCTTAATTATCATTAACAACAATGTCATACGTGGTTTAGTATGTGGTGGGCTGGCGGTTGGGCTGGCAGTAAGCTTGAACCTACGCATGCCCTATATATAAGCCTACCGAATTGGATAGGACAGGTGGTTATTAATGAGGTTAAGGTTGTTACCGAAAAGGTTTTTGAAGCTATTTTTCAAATACTAAACTCTATGAACTCAACAACCATTGTGTTGACTTTCTTTTCTTACATGTTTCTCAGGTGATGTACAAGATTAAACTAAGGCTAAGGATTGCATACTAGGATGCCCATTTAGAGGACCTAGTAGCTTTTGGGATGCACATATTTTGTTGACTATTTGTGAATCATTTTTGATATGTTGTACAGTTACAAGATAATAACCTTATGATTCTTTTGATAGGTTTACTTGGTTAAATTATCAAACATTAACAGTTGCAATTTAACTTTTTAATCCTAGTATAATGCTTATTGTGCTTTAGATATTCCAAATGTTGATGCTATGTATAAAATCTGACCATTCCGATTATCACACGATATCGTGCCCTGGGAACTTTCCGCCTGACGGGATACTCGATCCGGCCTGCCGGCTCGGGGTGTGACAGTTTATGACATCGTGTTTATCTTAAATATTGTAATAAAATATTATTAATAATCTTAGATATAATGTTATGGAAATAATAATCTCATATAATAAATCATTTGGACTTGTTTAAAATAATTAGGAATTGTATCCAAAATTGAACACCTTTGACATGTTAGAATTATATAGTTTGTAAGTGTTTGGTGTGACATGCTTTGGCCTATAGGTGAAAATACTCTCATTTGGAGTCCCCTGGAAAGATAACCTGGTCCCACCATACATCGGGAATTTATACGAATATCTTTCCTAGACATGAATCCTAACTACCGGCATTTCACTCTTCCAGTTACTACATGTCAACTTACAAACCGAATTCTAACGTGATTATAAAATCAATTTGAATACATATAAAAATACATGTATTGGATTAACATAGAAGATTTGTTTAGGCACGTAGCCTAATGATTTGAATTCCTAACATCTAAAGAGTTATCGCGTGTTCGTGAATATGAGATAAGAATTCACTTAGATAATATCTAAGGTATTCTTAAACGAAAGAATAACATATGTTATAATCCTTATAATAGTCTAAGATTGTGACAACTAGTACCAGATCGTCCAGTAAATCCGTATGATATGTGTACTTACACCTAAACTATGTGATAAACATTGAGCGAAAACAATTCAGTAGAAACAATTAACAATTGTATGTATTTCAATGAGAATTGAAATATGAATATACAACAACACATGAGAAACAACAATTGTGAAAACAAAGAACAATAACATATTGGTTGCAATCTGCTATATACAACTAATAGGAATCAGATGACTGACAATTCAGTGAGAAAACAATACGAAGTAAATCATAACAATGTGAAAACAGTTAGGTTAGTTGAGTCCGTCTGTGAGAATGTCCAATTCAAAACAACAATTTAGTATTGCTTACGAATAATGAACCGACCAAGTGTTTGCATGGGTGATGATTCACACAAACAAACAAGTGTCAGCGCTCTGTACGAAAACGCGCGTAAGTTACGTTTTCTGATGAAACGGCAAAAATAAACGATAATGAACCTTAAAATAATTAAAATAAAATAAAAATAATATTTACTAGCAATTACCACCTAAATATATTTAAGTTAAACTATTTTTATAAAATTAGACGTAATTAACGTTACGTAACGAAATAACGTGATTTAATGGCACCGATCGAAACCGAACACGAGGGTTAACACCCGGGGTATAAAACCCCATTTTTTCTTCCCTCTTCCTCATATTTAGCTGATCACAACTCTCTCTCTCTCATCAAGAATTCAACTCTCTCTACTCTCTCTCTAGCTTGTCACACTCTCCACCATAGCAAACCTTCACCAAATTTGGTGTTCTTGGTGTCTAAATGACCCTCTTGACGAGGAGAACCCAGAGGTACAGAAGATCTAGCCTAAAACGAGCTCAATAGGACGCGAAACTAGAGAGAAGTTTCGGCTGAAAAGGTGGGTTTTCATTATTTTCGGTTGTGAACTTGGTGACATTTTTTCTCCTTCCAAAACACTTCGATTCTTACACAAAATTGGCTTTAGATATGTGGAACATGTTAGCATGAAGGTTTGTAGGATCAAAAAGGGTTGAAACTCACTAGAAATGTTAGGATCGGTACAAGAAAAACCCACATGGATTAGTATCGACGAGCTGTGAACCGGGTGCTCAACCATCGATTCTAGCAGGCATGGTTCCACTGAATTCGACACCAGCCCATGATAAGTGCGTTAGGTTCGATGGTATTTAGAGTTTGGGAGCCAAGAACCATCCATATTGACTATATCGATGGCCTAGAATCGGTGGAAGATGGACCGAGTCGATATTATAGTGTCGGAGATACGTGTGAATGTCAACCTTCATTGTTGACACTAGCCTGTCGATATTAGCATAATGTTGATCGATATTAATAGGATGAGAGAGTCTATTATCGATGAGATGGAGGTTGACCACTTTAATATCGATTGAGACCATCATGGGGTGTTCATGTCACACCCCGAGCCGGCGGGCCGGATCGTGTGTCCCGTCGGGCGGAAGGTCCCGGGGCGCGATATCGTGAGATGATAATCATGATGATCAGATTGTTTACATAGCATCAACATTGAGAATAACTAAAGCACAAATAGCATTAAACTAGGATTGCAAAGTAAAATTACAATTGTCAATGTTTTATAATTTAACTAAGTAAGGCCCTGTTTGGTAGCCTCTTAATCCCATTCAGAGGCTACCTCTTAATGGTTTATAGCGCTTGAACAGTTAAAAAGTATTCTTAAGTCTGAATAGTTAAGAGGCTGGTAACCTCTGAATGGTTAAGAGGTAGCCCTAAGTCTGAATGGTTAAGAGGTTATGAACCATTTAGAGGTAACCTCTTAATGCCATTCAGATGCAAACAAACAACCCCTAAGCCTATCAAAAGAATCAAATGTTTACTATCTTGTAACTGTACAAGATATCAAAAGTGATTCACAACAATCACAAAATATGTGCTTCACAAAAACTACTAGGTCCTCTAACTGGGCATCCTAGTATGCATTCCCGAGCCTTAGCTTAATCACGTACATCACCTGAGAAAGCATGAAAGAAAACAAAGTCAACACAATGGTTGGTGAGTTCATATAGTTTAGTATTTGAAAATTAGCTTTTGCAAACCTTTTCGGTAACAACCTTAACCTCATTAACATCACCTGTAATATCCAATTTGGTATGCTTATATATAGGGCATACGAAAGGGTCGAGCCTACAACCCGCCCAGACGCCATCCCACCACATACAAAACCACATATGACATTGTTGTTAATGATAGTTAAGCATTTTACCTACCATCCAGTTCCATTTCCATCGTAGCTTTAGCATTCTGTTTAAAAGTTTACAACACGCACACAATAGCATTTGCAATTCTGGTTTGAGTGTTACCTTTATGGACAACTGAACACCCTAAGGAATCCAGTATCAATCCATATCGGAACTAGAGGTGATTAGCAACATTGGTGTTTTGATAAAGGATTCCCAAGATGACACAAAGTCAACTAAGAAAACCAGAATCATCCTAGTCGCATATCACAAACATGGGTGGACAATGAGGAATCATTGTATGGCAAGCACTGAGAGGCCAACAGTCTGCTCCTCAAAGTCCTGACTATGAAGAACACCCTATGGCAAGCACTGAGAGGCCAGTAGGTCCGTTCTTCAATAGTCCTGGCTATGAAGAACACCCTATGGCAAGCACTGAGAGGCCAGTCGGTCCGTTCTACAATAGGCGATAGCTTTAGCATACAAGTTTATAGCATTCACATAGCCTGGCATTTACGTATCTTGTGCACAGACACTAGCTTTGCATTAGCATAGTTTAGCATTCACGTATCTCATGCACAAATACTAGCCTGTTGTCTTAGCATTTCAAGCCTATCAAGCATACGAGAGTCTAAAGCATTTCAAGCACTTTGAGCATTCGAGCATATCAAGCATATAAGTCTTTTTAAGTTTGAGCATTCAAGCTTTCAAAGTTAGTTTATAAAAGCATCTCACAATTTTAGCCTTTATTTTCTTTGCATATTAGAAGCATCCAAGGTTTTAAGCAATTTAGTATAAAAGTCTGTAGCATTAGCATGTAGTCTTAGCAAGTAGCAATAGCATGTAATCTTAGCATGTAGCATTAGCATTTAGCATTAGCATGTAGCATTAACATTTAGGTTAAGTGTATGAAGCGTTAGCATTTAGGATGAAGCCTTAGCTTTTAGCTTTTAGTATTAGCATTATGAATAAGTATAAAAGCATTTACGAAACATGTAAACATTTGTTTAAAATGTATAACATGCTTCTCAGTCCCGAAGTAAAATTCAAAATAGGTTGAAAAGGGACAATGAACTCACATGTGTTGCTAACTATGAATTACCACAGATAATGTGTGCTCGTTAGTTGTAGCTTAGGTATCTTCAACACCTGAGTTGTTTTAAGAGATTCGAACACTATAAGTCTTCATAATGGACGCAAACTAGGGTTTTGGTCTCGGCGTGCAACTAAGTGTCCTATGTTGCTAATGAGTTTCCATGATTATTTCTAACTAAGCTAATACATTACCCTTTTATAACCTTTGTCCCATAGACAGTGGCTATTAAACCTTAGCTATGCTGGGTCTATGCTATCTGCATTTAAAGTCTTTAATTACAATATTTTTAAATAGTTCCTTCAAAGTTAAACCCTTAGGTTAAAAATCATTTAATTAATTTAAGAAAGTTTATCATTGCTTTCATTTACTAAAACCATAATTTATTTTAAGAAAATCATAAGTTAGCTTGTTAGACTTTAAGTTAATCCAATTTGATTAACTCTAAGCTTATAGTTAAGTCTTAGCTTCCATTGTTTCTTGGATCATTCGTGCGTACGACTTGGATTAGAAAGTTCAACGAACTATCCAACCAAGTTGCATATGGTATAGCATTTACTAAGTGTCGGGTGTTAATAACTAACACTAAAACGTTATTAGATTCCTTGCTTCTTTTTAACTCATGCCTTATGCTAAAATGTTTAAAACCTTTGATGTTGCTGCATTAGTCTTTGTTTACTCTCAATCCCATGTGATAGGTGTCACACCCGGAGCCGGCGGGGTTGGATCGGCTTCCCCGTCGAGCGGAAGGTTCCCGGGGCGCGATATCGTGAGTGATAATCGTGATGATCAGATTGTTTACATTACACATGATATAAATGAGAAATGCTAAATGGAATAGAATTACAAAGTTAAATTACATCAGTATCGTTTATAATTTAACAATGTAAATCTACCATAAACATCATAAAGTTTCTATAACTTGTATATACACAAGATATACAAAATATATTGTATAATGATGTTTCCAAAAGTATGCAGGTCAAAAAAATACAAAATCTTCTATCTGAAGTCCTAGTCCGGAAGCAATAACTTCTTAGTTGACATGTCCGTCACCTGAGAAGTCATGCAAGAAGATCAAGTCAACACATGGTTGGTGAGTTCATATAGTTTAGTAATTGAAAATGATTTGTAAACCTTTTCGGTAAAGACCCTAACCTCATTAACATCACATGTAATATTCATATCGGTATGCTTATATATAGGGCATACCCCTGAGTCGAGCCTACAACCCACCCAGACGCCGTCCCACCACATACTAATACGCATATGACACTGTTGTTAATGATAATTAAGCATTTTTACCTACCATACACTTCCATTACACTATAGTTCTAATGTACTCTCAAAACATTTGTTAAACCTTCGGGTAACAACCTTAATCTCATTAACATCACATGTATCATCCAGATCGGTATGCTTATATATAGGGCATACCCCTGAGTCGAGCCTACGACCCGCCCAGACGCCGTCCCACCACATACTAATACGCAGATGACTCTGTTCTTAATGATAATTAAGCATTTTTACCTACCATACACTTCCATTCCACTATAGTTCTAATGTACTCTCAAAACATTTGTTAAACCCTCGGGTAACAACCTTAATCTCATTAACATCACATGTATCATCCAGATCGGTATGCTTATATATAGGGCATACCCCTGAGTCGAGCCTACAACCCGCCCAGACACCGTCCCACCACATACTAATCCACATAGGACATTGTTGTTAATGATAATTAAGCATTTTACCCCTACCATTGACCCATTAGTTCTTCAGTTCTTTGTTCCTGTAAATACACTTGGAATCTCTATTGATTCCTTAAGTTCATCACAAAATTATGATCAACCACAACATTTATAGAAACAGTCAAGTAAATGCTTAATCAAATAGATAAATAAATAAACATTTAATAAAATCTAAGACCTAATGATTTGGGCCTTGGTCATACTCGAGTAGACTAGTATAGCAATCACGTACTTAGTAGTAAAGGAGATCTGTAAACTTCTTCAAACATGTGACCTATAATCAATCAGTCTAGCTAGGACATCTTTTGATATTTAGGCTTTTATAGTTCTTTAGACCGTCCATAGTTCGTATAGTTCTTTAGTTCTTTGGCACATGTTATCTTTGAGCATTTCCCAGATGTTCCTCAAAACCGTTAGGGAATACTGTAAATATCATCAAACATGCGTCTCATATTCGATCAGTTAGCTAGGACATCTTCAAACCTAATAATGGTACATGCTATCTTTGATATTTCCCAGTTAGACCCTTGAAATAGTTCTTTGTACTTAGTTCTTTGAAATAGATCGTTAGTTCTTTGACAACACACCCTTGAAATAGTTATTTGAAATAGATCGTTAGTTCTTTGACAACACACCCTTGAAATAGTTCTTTGAAATAGATCGATAGTTCTTTGAAATAGATCGCTGAAAATAGTTCTTTGATTTAGATCTTTAGTTCTTTGGAATTAGTTCTTTGAAAATAGTTCTTTGTAACTAGTTCTTTGATTTGAAATAGTTCATCTAGACAGGGGTCTATAATAACAGTTATACATATAAAACATATACAAGTAAAAGCATTTGAGTAAAAAATTTAAATAAAACAGTTTACACATGCTTCTCAGCCCCGCGTTTTAAAACAAAAATGTTAGGAAAGGGGCAATGAACTCACCTATGTCGCTGTGCAAATGAATCACAAAAGATAATGCGCACTCTTTGACTGTTGCTTATGTATCTTTAGCACCTGAGTTGTTTTTAAGAGAATTCGAATACGATAAGTATATATACGGTAGTCGTCGTACCTAGGGTTTGGTCTAGGCGTGCAACTAAGTGTCCTAGATTACTAATGTGCTTCTAAGACATCATAGAATTTTTCTAACTTATTACCCATTGGTAACCCTAATCCCAAGAATAATTACCATTACACTTTAGTGATGTATGGTTTACGTTATTCCTATTCATAGTCTCTTATTTAAACACTTTAAACACTTTATTTTAAGTTAAACTATTAAGTTAGAAACCATTAATTTTAATTCAAAGAAGTTTATAATTCATTTACCTTTTATTAAACATTAAACAAATTAAGAAAATTATAACTTACTTGCTAGGCTTAAGCTAGTTGATTAACTCTAAGCCTTTGGTTAGTTCTTCGTTTTCTCATAGTTCTTTGATCGTTCTTGTGCGTACAACTTAGTTTAGATAGTCCCATTGAACTATCTACTATGTTGTACAAGTGTATAGAAATTTTTAAGCATTTGGCGTTCACAATGTGTTTAACACCCAACTTAGCTCGTTTCCTTGATCATTAATGGATTCCCACTTGGTTTTATCACTTGAGACCCTAATAAATTTCCTATGCAACCACATATACCCATGCATGTTCCTTGCATACCCACGTCAAATTTATAGCTCATGCATGCACACACACAAGGCCATATCCCATGCATACGTACCCAACGTGCATGCAAACGCATGCAAATAGAATGCATGCAATTTATGGTTCCCACATATCCCACCCTCATAATTCGACTACCATGGTCTGGCCGAAGGAATCATCCGAATGACACTCAGCCAATGTAGGTGTTATGGCCGAAGCACTGAGCCGCATGGTCTTTGGCCGAATGGGTTTAGCCGTATGAACCTTGGGCCTATCGAATGGGGTTCTGGCCGAATGAATGGGGTTAGTCCGACAGAGCGGGTGGCCGAAGGAGAGTGGGGGGCGATCGAATGACTATTGGGCGACAGGCTGAGGGTTGACCGAATGGCTCTATCCTGACCGAGAGAGTGCCGACCGATAGAGGCTGCTTCGGCCTTAGGCCATTCGGCGAATGGGCCGCTAGGCCATTCGGCCACCTGGTGTCCTACATTCGGCCGCGGCGGATGAGAGGGGTGGTTGCACTCGATTTTCAGACTAAGCGACTAAGGGTTGAGGGGGTTTGGTTCCTACACATCCTAAACATGTTTGTGTGCAAGTCCTAGGATTAGAGAGGGTGTAAAACCGGTTGTACAGTGACCGATCAAAAAGGGGTTTCAAAACCCTAAAACCGAACCTAGAATCGATTTTTACCTCGAAGCAGATGGATCCAAGCCCCGATCTGTTGTACTTCTACAATCTACGAGTTATGGTGGTCTTTTTGACACCAAAATGAGTCGATTTCGTGGAGAAATGGGTGAGAAATCATAGGGAGAAGGTAGAGATAATTTCTAGAGAGAGAGTGAACGAGTTTGAGTGCTTGAGGCTGGTTGTTGGTGGTGGTTGTGGCTATACATGCCACAATAAATTATCCAAAATATACCGGGTTCGTTCGGTTTCTCGTGTTTCGCGTGTTTCGCGTAAAAATGTCGGTTTCTTGTCGTTTACGTAACGAAACAACTCGGTTTTAAAATAGAATTTATAAAATTATTTTAGGTTGTGATTCCTAATAAATTAACTAATATCTTTTATTTATTTTAAATTTTCAGAAATAATTAATTTATGGTTTAATATCGAATCGTACGGTGGTCGCGCGAATTCGTTCGAATCGTCACCCGTACGAACACGACGATAACTATGCTTTTCAACATGGTTTTCTAATTATTAGATATCATTCAGAACGTTAAACTTTCAGATATATTCGTACAGATCGTCACCTATACGAATAATCCGTCGGTTTAGCATTCACATAACGACATCCGTTGCTATTTTGTTCTGTAATGCCTCACATACGTCTATACGTAATAAAATCCTAACAAATAATCACATGATGGTTCTGTATTGCCAGATAATTATCTGACTCAAGAACCATAGTTCTGAACTTTGTTTCTGTTAAATGTTTCTGAACTTGCTGTTTGATAACACAAAATGATAACGAACATGATATGAATATGAAAACACACTGTAATACATATAGTTCGTACCTGATTACTGTTCACGTACTGTAGAGATCACTGTTCCGATGACGTTTCTGGCACTGGTGTTACAATAGGCAATATATGTTTAATATTTTTTTAGCAAAGTATTGGTGTCTTAATCTTTAGCATGAAAAATTTACAAACTTATCACCTTAATTCAAAACAAGTTTGGCTTCCTGTTTAGGAAAACCCTAATAATTTCCCATGCACACATACACACACACCTTCGGTTTCATGCATGCACACACACACACCTCAAGCCCTAATTGAGTTTGCTTAGTCTCCACCCCATGTATTTAGCCGAATACACCAAGACCCGACCGAAGTAACATGACCGAAGGACAAGTGCTTGGCCGAATGGGTATGCCACCGAAGGGGGTGCCGATCTAATGAAGGGCTGCCGACTGAATAGTAGGTGGCCCGAATAGGTGGTGGCCGAATGGAAGCTTCCTTTGATCGAATGAGGAGCTGCCGAATGAGGCCTGGACCGAAAGACACCTGAGCCGAACCAGTTAGGCCGAACAAGGAGGGACCGAATGAGCCAGGGCCGAGCGAATGAGGTCCTTCGGCTGAGGCTGGCTATTCGGCCTAGGGCTACTTCGGCAAGAGCCAATCGGCTAGCTGTTTTGGGCCATTCGGCCAATCGTTTTCTTGGTTGAACATCTCACCAAAATCAGGTTTTTGCACTAACTTCTGGTATCACCTTTTCTCCTACAGTTTCTTAAGAGTTAGTGATGTGTTTTCCCTAATGTTCGAAGTGCTTAGAGCCGGTATTCAAGGATGGCTCGCGCAAGGGTTTCAAAACCCTAAAAATCGTGATAAATAGCTTGAATCTATCTCAAATCAGACGATCATGGGTTCCAAATCCTTGTACTTTCATGATCTACGTGATGTAGTGGTCGTTTAGACACCAAAATCACTCGATTTGGTTGAGAAATGAGAGAGATAGAGTGTGGGTTTCTAGAGAGAGAGTAGAGAGAGAAAGTGACGGTGAGGATGAGAGAGAATGGGTAGTTGGGAGTTGTAATGGGTATTAAATGCCCCATCTAATTCTTTCAATTATCCGCAAGTTCGGTCTAGTTCGGTTTCGCTTGGTTTCGCGTAGAAGCGTCGTTTCGTTCCGTTTTCGTAACGAACGATACGTTTTAAAAGTAAGATTTGTAAATTTATTTTAGATGGTAATTCCTAGTAAATTAATTAAATATATTCCCTTTGTTTTAAATTTCTAAAAACATTTAATTTCCGGTTTAAATCGAATCGTATAGTTGTCGCGCGTATTCGTTCGAATCGTCACCCGTACGAATATGACGATAACTATGCTTTTCAATATGGTTTTCTAATTATTGGACATCATTCAGAAAGTTAAAATTTCAGATATATTCGTACAGATCGTCACCTATACGAATAATCCGTCCATTTAGCATTCCTGTAACGACGTCCGTTATTGTTTTGTTCTGTTCAACCTCGCATACACTTATACAAAATAGTATCTTAACAAGCATTTGCGTGTCAGTTCAGTGTTGTCTCACATGTTTCTAACTGTTAAACCGTGTGATTTAATCAGGTTACTGAAACAATTGCATAATAGTTTAGTGTCAAGCATTACATGATAATAGCATACAAATAGTTCACATAGTTTGTACCTGAGTTACTGTGCAAGTTACTTTGCAGATCACGGTTCTGGTAACTTTTCCGGCACTGATGTTACAGTTCAGTTTATGTCGACACTGTTAAAACCAATTCTAAACAGCTGGCCCTCGATCCTGTGCTGGGAACATGTAGATATTAATGTTTTGGGGTGAGACCAAGTAGACTTCAAACAGAAAAAAAACAAAAAAAAAAACAAAGGAATACAAAGTTATGGATCATGAACATTAACTATGATATTCTAAACACTTACAAATTAAAAGACATTTTGTAATTTAAACTTAGTTTTATAAATTATACTTAATCTTTATTAAAGTAATTTTTATCAACATTATATAGATAAGTTCTTTTATAAGACTAACATTAATCGTTAATAAAACACATTTTTGTATATAATAAGTGTAACATTTTGTGTGAAGCATGAAAGCTTGAAAACCTAATACTTTTAATAACTTAAAACATGTGTTGTTACAAATATTATTTAAATAAGTCACTCAAGACATGGTTAAGGGTTATCGGGAATAACATCATAAAACTATAGAGTAACAAACCTAGTAACTCATTCGAGAGGTCTTAGGACACTTAGTCGATTCGCACAAATCTCAACACAACCTTAAACATATGCTAATCTTAACAATGTTGAACAACAACAAATCAAACAGGGGTTGAATACACTCCAACTACAAACAACGAGCGCGGGTATTCTAATAGTAAGTCAACAGTCAACACAACACAGGTGAGTTCATATGCCCCCTTTCAAATCTTTTAATTTTAAATGCTAGGCTAAGAATCATGCTAACTCCTTTATTTATTTAAAAGCTTTAGTATATTATTCAAATATCATGTGATATAAATAATAATGATTTTATCCTTATTATCATATTTTTATCATATCATTATTATTATGTGTGCTTGTGTGTGAAATAACATGTAAGACATAACAAGTATGATATTATGATAACGTAACTTTATGATATCATCCCATCAAAATGAATGACACAGTGCATCAATGCTAGATCTCATATCATTGGGTTTATAACATTGAGGCGACAAGAGTGATGCTCGTGATAACATGATTTCATGATGACATCATTCACTACATTTATTAACACTATGGTAGGGAATACCAAATTGAGTATGTCGACTGTAAGGCCAAGTCTAAAGCTCAACTAAACTAGAGCTTGCTATTCGATAGGGCCCTGGTTCTCTCCATATTAAGAAAGAGTGGATCCTAGAACATCATTGAGATCATAACCAGTTTATCACTAGATCAATAAGTTTCATTTATTACAAATGGGAAATGAGGATCAACATGAATAACTATGCTGAGATAGTTATTCGCTTACATTAAAAATTGAGGAGACATAACATTAGATCCGTAAATCTTGGACGAGAAGTCCGAGGTAATATTAGGATCAAAACTCTAGGCATCCTTATTAAGGGAAGGTGTATTTGTGAAAACAATTGTGTACTTGGAGATTTAGTTCTAGAACTATAAAGTTATATCATATGGTGGAGCTAATAAAAATTCGCATGATATGATCACGATGGATTAAATTCATGGGCAGTCAAAAGGTGGTAGCTTAACATTATCTGAACCAGGTAGGCAAAACAACTAAGATCTTGAATAGATAATGTGAAACATATACTAGTGTAGCAAAAAAAATGAGTAATAACATGTGAGATAACATTTAATGAGATCACATAAGCCAAATGACACTTGAGTGGAAAGAGGGTTAATGTGCATCACTTTCGGAGAGGATCATGGATTTACCTCATAGGTAAATCTTTACCCTAATAATAATAAAGCTACCTTATTCTTAGGTAGTTTCCTCAAACAATTAAAACACACACCGAAATTCTGGAAACAGGCCAATAGGTGATGTGTCGGTTATAAGGTCATACAGGCATGATCTAGGACATGCTATATGTGACCTAAAGGTTAAGATCGAATGATCGAAATCTAGATATGTCAGAACAACATGAGACACTTCTAAGGGAGTATGACCGAATAACTATGGTTAAATCAACAAGCTTCCATTCTATACTCCTAGTAGATACCAAAACATATGGGTGTTTAATACCAATATGATCCGGTCCGCTCACAGTTTTCAGGACATAAAGAATTGTGATAGAGACCACTCAATTAGATCATACACAATTAAAACCATGGTGTGAGTTTATCTGAAGATCTCGATATTCTAACTGAAATAGTCTGTAAACTCGTAAATTTGCAGTAACTGCACAAATTCTTCGGAATTTACGGGAACTGCAGAGTCAACCACTATCCAGGGAGGGATGGTCAAGAAAACTGAGAAACATAAATCTTAAAGGATGTGAACTAAACTAACCCAGTCACAGTCTGTGAAAATGGAACCAAAGTTCCCATTTCACATCCATAATACTCTAGCTATCATCATAGCACTAATGGAGTATTCGCATTAGAACATTGCATGCTTATAGAGAACATTAGAACCTCTAAAGATGTTTGAACAACATGAGATACCATGACAAATGTGTACACGAACAACTATGGATCTTAAATTCCAAGCTACCTCACACCTTCAGTAGACCTGATGTTTATTGGGTCTCCATAAACAGTTGAATCAAGTCTACTCAAATCTTAACTATACACAAATGTGTGTGATGCCATGACGTTATGACACGATGATATGATGCCTACATGATATATATATGATTTGATAAAATGATACTAGCATAATGAGAAATCCTATGTACTAGGATAAGGATACGACGTTGTGAGGCATGAGTGTGCATCCACCCTTGTGTGGGGTAAGTATGTATGATGAACGTTAGTATGATGTTAGTATATCATATTATGATGAATAGATTAATGTTGCTCCCATATCATTATGGGGTAAGTACGTTATGATGAATGAATGTTGCTCCCACACTCTGTGGGGTAAGTATGATGTTGCTCCTATATTCGTATAGGGTATGTATGGTTGCTCTCGGACTTGTTACGGGGTAAGTATGATGTTGCTCCTGTACTTGTTACAGGGTAAGTATGATGTTGCTCCTGTACTTGTTGCGGGGTAAGTATGATGTTGCTCTAGTGCTTGTTACCGGGTAAGTATGGATCTGCAGAATGCTTCGGCAAGTCAGATCAAAGGTTATGGAACCTTGTGCTGGCATAAGCCCACGGTTACGCTCAGTAGCAGTCGTTGTATGAAGACGATGATTATGATGTTTATGTGTTATGGTTTGTATGGAAGAAATGATGTTTTATGATACGTTTATGATGTTTTACTAAAACTAGAACTCCAAGCATAAGCTAACATTTTAGTATGTATGTCAGGGTAAAGCTATGGTAAGAGAAGGCATGGAACTCGGGCATCAAGGTTGAGGATCCGGTAGTGATGGCAATCATAAATGTTTTGATACAATTTATTTCAGTAGAATTTGTATTTGACAATGTTTTAAATTTCCGCTGCATGTTTATGAAAGTTTTTGTTTTAAGAGAGCCATGTGTTATGATGAAAACCAACCTCTATGAGGTACCCGGGATTGGGGCTTCACAATTTAGTCTCGTGGAAGTGTATTTGCAACATTGTTTGTTTAATTTCTTCGAAATATTGATTTTATCGTTTTTTGTTAGTAGTGTTAGTATGATCAACATTTAGTCATTTTGAAGCCTAAAGGGACGAATGGGCCATCTGTACGAATGGACTGTTGTCACACCCCTGCGCCGCGTGCGGAATCCACGGCGCGGTGACGTATGAACAGTTGAATCATGCACAAGTATTGATTAAGAACAACCACAATGGATTACTAAGTTGCATAATGTTTAGACAATTGTTTAGTTACAGACAGTCTATCTACCAAAAGAAAGACAACTACAGACCCAAAATATAGTTTACAAAATAAGACTTCAAACAAGACAATTAAACAATTAGGATTTAGTGTGTTTCTAATCCATCCTAGCATGTTTCTTCATCTTGTTCTATCTTAGAATGGTCTCCTTAGTTGTCCCTGAGAATGTCTTAAACCTGATTACCTGAAACACGTGAAAAGTAACTGTCAACTACAGACGTAGTTGGTGAGAACAATAGGTTTAATCATTTGTAAACATGAGTATATGATATAAGGCATAGGTAAGTTAAAGCAACATAAGATTCACACGGATGAGCTGCAACCCAAACTAACATCAAGTAAGAAAATGAGTGTAAACAGTCCAATCACTGTTTGCACGAGAGTCAACATATAATATCAAGTCCCAAACCACGTTTGGAGTTAGATAATGTGTCAACAGTTTTGATAAAACCATATGTAACCGAAATCTGCAGTTAGTTTATAAAACAGATTTAAAAACTAACTGCAGCAATCGGCCTGCCCCAATGTGTGTGTCCGCTTTCCCTTGTTGTGATCACCCAGTACTAACGCTAATGAATATGATACTTGATGCTTTTACAAGTTTGTTTACAACAATAGACACCATGTTTCTGAACCTTACTTTAACCGGATGTGTTAATGCCTTATTTGATAACATGAATTGAAAACCTAGATTTAATTCCACGAATTAAATCCTTTGTTTTGAATACCATGAAATGAACCACTTGATTTGAATACCATGATGTGAACCACTTGATTTGAATACCATGAAATGAACCACTTGATTTGAATACCATGATGTGAACCACTTGATTTGAATACCATGAAATAGTGACCTTGTGTAACAACAAGGTTTATAACAAAAGAGTTTATAAAATCCTTTATTTAAAAGAGTTTATCCTTCATAAATACATTTGAGTAAATCGGTTACAAAACAGTTCAAAGATTCTTTATAAAACCCTTTTAGTGAAAAGAGTTTAAAAATTGATAATTCCTTTAAAACAGTTGATGAGTTCCTAGGATTCGTACAATGAACCCATAGTGTTTATAAGAATACACACACCTTGTGTAATGAAATATGATTGTAAACGATTGGTTTGATCACGTGTTCCACCCCAAAACAGTTATAAAAACAGTAAAAGAGGGGCTAAAGTTCTCACCTGTCTGCAGTAGACTCTGAACTAAAACAGATAGCAAGTAGCAAACAGGACTTCTAATTGATTCCTATAACATTGTAATCATACATAAGATATAGGATTTATAATTGTATAGACTTTGATTCATTGATTGACTTGTGTTCTCTTGAACTTGATTAACTCTTGATTACTTGATCTCATGATTAAGATTGTTGTGAAAACTTGAAAGTTATGATTTGAATTACTTGATTGATCATGGGTCCAAGAAACGCATATGAAATGTTCCATTGCATAAACCTTATGCATAAAATGATAAATGTTTGCGAATTTGATAACCATTGATTACTATGATTTATGAAAGAATGTTCCAATTGTTTTAGGTCTTGTGATTGTGAATTGGTCTTCATGATTATTGTTAAGTTACAAACTTAACCCATTTATGATCAATTCACAATTGTCATAATCGAGGGCCTCACATTGGGCCTTAAGCCCATGAAACCATGGTGGTCCTTAACCCGAGTCCATGGGCCACTTAGGTTAACAATGGGCCAATTGTATGTGAGGTTGGGCCTATTAGGATAATAGTGAGCCTAATGAGCTCGGATTAGGCCTAAAGAATTTAATTGGGCCCACTAATGTGTATGTAAACCACACAAGTTTCTAAGACAATATCGGGCCAATTAAACCATGATGGGCCAATTTAACTCTATTGTGCTTAGTTGAAACCTATGGGCCAAGTGTTAATGAAATTGGGCCTTGAAGAACCGAATTGGGCCGAGTTGAGCTTGGGCTGCCAACATAGGCAGCGAACCCTTTCCTTTTCCTTCTAAGGTTCGTCTTGCATGGCTAAGGGTTCGTCCAAGATAAGATTGGTTCGTGAAAAGCAAGGGTTCGCTCATGATGAGAGGTCCAAGGTTCGGTCAACAATTCGACGAACCATGCAGAGTTAGCCTTCCAAGGTTCGGCATAAGAGGGTTCGTGGCATCTAGAGTTCATGGCTTGAACGAAAGTCTCATGTAGGTTCGTTAGCCTATACATGGTTCGGCAGCTTCACCCAGGGTTCGGTAACACCACGGTTTGGCTGAGAGGGTCTAAGGTTCGTGGTGGTTCGTCTGCATGGGTTCGCTACATGCCATAATAGGGTTCGTGACTCTGATGATAGTTCGCCTATGGTTCGTGAGCACCAACTGGTTCGTGAATGCATGAGGGCTGGTAACAGGTTCGTGAAGGCTACTAGGGTTCGTGGGATCCCTTGTGACTTCGTGCAGGTTCGTGGGATCCATTAGGGTTCGGCCTGCTGCGACTCACGAACCATGGGTTCGTTTCCCTTCGCCGGTTTGCTCAGGAAGGGTTCGGCCAACGAACCTGTTACCCACATCAGCTCCATCATCAAACTTCTGGATCTAGACCACGATCTGAGTTCTTCTAACATCAAAGATGATCGCCATAGGTACGAAAACTCAAATAATGGTGCAAGAACCGGCTTAAACTTAGATTCAAACACTCACACGTAGAAAACCCTAATATCCGGATTTTTCAAGCTTCATTACCTCGAGATTGGCTGGATGAATCTGCGTAATTCTTGTACTTTCGTGTAGAGGATGTCGAGAGCTTCGAGTGGACACCAAGAATGACGAAATCCGTTGAGAAATAAGCGAGTTACGAACGTTTAAAGTGGGTTTTCTAGAGAGAGAAAGGCTTAGCCGAAAATTCTAGTGAGAGAAAGTGGTGTAGGTGAAATAAATGAGGGTTTAAGCCTTGTTCAAGGCTTTTATAGTCCGGGTGGTGTTCGGGTTCGTTTCGGTCGCTCGGTTCGCGTTTCCGGAACGTAACGCGTATTTTACGCGACTTTTAAATTAAAAGAGTTGTTAAACTCAAATAAATGATGAGTTTCAAAATTGTAAAAATATAAAATAATTATTTTAATTATTTTTACTCTTCGTGCGTTGTCAGATCGTTAAACATTCACAATTACGTGTATACCCGCAATCGCGTACGTTTTTCGATCGTATTAATTATTTAAAGTCGTTTAATCATAATTATAAGTTCAACATTCGTATCATTATGGATCGTCACCCATAACTATACTCAGTCTCGCTTACGTATTACGATTCTTGTTGAATTAATTGTCATAATATTCGTCTTAACACTACGCACCAACATTATCCTGTTACACCGAACGCAGTATATATATAGGGCTCACTCTCGCTGCCCACCACTGTTTCGACATAACAAGATACTGTTCTTGCCTAGTGAACTCGACTGTAAATAAGTAATACATACTTGTTCCTGAATAATAAGATCCTGTAACACACAAGCACATTATGAACATATGAATCACATTGATAGACTGAACATGAAACCACACTGTTCTAACACTGTTTACTACTACCATGACTAAATGCACAAATGTTACAACTGTGTTGGTGCGAATGAAATCTCACGTATGAATCTAGCCATTCTCGTACTTCATTCGTATGAATGGGTACTGACTCGGACAATTTCTCATGCGAATGTACCCATCTCATTCGTGTAATTGCTCTTTCTTACGAGGCTTCATTCGTGTGAGAACCTTTGGCGAATGACATGATTCATTCATACGGGTGACTTCTACAGTCGTACGAATGGGTTGTTTTGATACCTTAATCGCCTGCAACTTGTTTGAAAATGGGTATTCTGAGTTATTGGCACATTGATGGAATTTCCTAGTCTCGAAGCTTCTAAAAGTGATAGGGAAGCTGCCGGTCTATTTTTTTTGTCGAAATTCTTACCAAGAGCCTCGGGTTTCACATATGAGTGTGTGGTTACTGTTGAAAGGTTGAAGGTCATGAAGATGATGGTGATGGTGATGATTCTTGTGAGGTTTGTGATCGCAAATGGTTGATTTTTCGGCATCAATCGATCGTGGAGATGGAATTTCACCGAAAGAATGTTGGTGGAGGTGCTGTCACACCCCGAGCCGGCGGGCTGGACCGACTTTCCCGTCGGGCGGAAGCTTCTTGGGGCGCGATATCGTGTGATAATCGAAATGATCAGATTGTACATGGCATATGATATATGAATGAGAAATGTTAAATGACATAGATATAGAATTACAAAGTTAAATTACATTGTCATGTTGATAATTAAACTAATTAATTCTGCCAAGACGAATCATAAATTAGTTGTCTTGTCTCTGCACAAGATTTGCAAAAGATGATTCAATGTTTTGTCAATCAAAAATATGCACAACATAAAAAAGGCTAGGTCTTCTAAAACTCCTCTAGCTTAAGTCCTGAATGATTGGTGACTAAACATGTTCGTCACCTAAGAAAACATGCATTTAAACAAGTCAACACTAGGTTGGTGAGTTCATAAGTATAGAAATTGAAAACAAGTTTTAATTAGTCATTCACAAGTCATATTCATTCTCATTTGGCATTAACTCATCTCAATGTCCTCTCTATAGATACACCTGCTGTGACACCCCAAAATTCCCACGTGCGGTGTCAGACCGCGTGGGTGCGACATGGCCAGGATCACAGCTCTTGGTCATATAGAACGACTCTATATGAGTTACACAAACATAGAGTTTTGTAAATAAACAAGTTTTTATAAAGATGCAGCGGAAAAGTTTAAGGTTTAAAGCAGTGGAATAATAAATGGTTACAGCGGAAATGTAAATTGTCAACAGACACTACATGTTTGCAGATTGTTTAGATCACACAAATCAAATACAAGCCTAGGACTAAAGTCTATATGCATAAGACTCCCTCTTGTGCGTCCTCCAGTGCATCCTAGCTTGTGCCATTAGTTATCTGAGAATACATGCGAAAACGTGTCAACTTTAAAGTTGGTGAGTTCACATTTTGTAAAAATAAAGTTACTAAAATTAGTAACAATCACAAAATATCAATTTTTGACAACAATATCACTTCTAGATCTTGCAAATCATATCAAATATGACTTATAACAACATTTCAATATCAATAATCATGTAAATCTACCTAGATCATACATGCATGTGATCAAAAACACCCATTTCATAGCAAACTCAACAAATTCCCATTAATCCACCTAAACCTCATCATGGATCTTCTTATTTCATCAAATCAACAATATATACACGAAGTCATGGATCAAAGTGAGTGGAATCTTGTGCATGTGAGGTGTGTGTGGTTGCATGTGAGCAAATGAGCTTGCATGTGTATGTCGAAGTCATTTTAAGCAAAGATGGTGCCAGAACTACCTTCTTGAGCTCAATCCGACTGAGATGACGACTTCACAGCAGCTATGGGGCCTGAGAAATGCCTGGGATCTCTCAAATAAGCTTGTTACAAGGAGTGGGATATGCTAGATGGCCTTCCAACACTTCCTTGCACATAAAACCTTCAATGTATCTTCAACAATGGCTTCCTAGCATGTCCAACGATGGTTTACAGCTGAAAATATCGAGCAGAGAAGGTATGGGACTCGAGTGTTGAGTATAGGGGCGGTTGTAATCATTAGATCTTTGTTAAATAAAGATTTTGCGTGTGCAGGGGCTTCGCGTACGCCGAGACTGGCAAAAATGCCTCTCGGCGTACCGTAATGAATATAATATTCGTTTGATTCCCGAAACACGCGGCGTACCGCAATGGTAGAAGTTGATCGGCCATCGTGTATCGTGACGACTTTCGGAAAATTTAAATTTCCCCGCCCGGGCTTCGCGTACCGCTAAGGCCCAACCAGAGGCCCTTAGCATACCGCGATTGGTCCTTGGAGAGCCCAATAGGCCCAATTTTGTTGTTTCGAACCGATTTTCTCGAAATTCTCGATTACGATCATCGTTTCTCGACATATTGACAATGTTCAACCTATTTTAGGTTCCCTAGAACCTAAATGTAGTGAAAGTGGACTGTGGTTCGTTTAGCTCACCAATGTTCGTTATTCAAGACACGTGCGAGCGTTTTACGATAATTCCTCGAATTATCTGTGTGTTTGGACTGTTGCGCCACGTGTCTCACTAAATATTAACAATTCTAGTGCCACGTATGTAATAATAATACACATTATTATTGAAATAAAGTAAATGTTGACCTGAAATTTACGAGGTGTCACACCTACAGATAGGATATCGTCTAGTTAAGCATGCTTATATAAAGGGCATGTGTATCACGAATGAAGCCGTCAGCCCGCCACACCCTTAGCCGAACTCAATACCACCTTTATTGTATCTGTAGATACCCATTTCATCACCCATAGATTTACTCACAATTAGAATTCCCTTATAGTGTCTCATTACTTCCCATTGATCTCATCATAGCATAATAGACTTTAAAAAGTACTATTCTCCACAGTTATACGTGGTGGATTGCCATCGTTATTAATGGTAGCATAGTCTTTAGATTTTAGAGAGTAAATTATCCACAGTTTTTTAATGGTACATTACCACAGTTATCAGGGGTGGTATACTCTCTGACTTACTATTACTCACAACTGATTAAGTAGTGAGAGTAAGTGTGGCACGTAGTTTTGTCCCCATTGATCTATAGAATTGAATTGACCATGTTGTAGTAACCGTAAAGGAAAACCATGATGTCCTCAATTAATTTCTATCCATTAGTTTTCCAAGACCTCAAAACTATCTGCCACCAGCCTGTGACACGAGAGAGGTCGCTATCTCATTCTACCGGTCCACAGAATAGAAGTGGTGAGATAATTAGCAGACACTATCATACTCTTATCACCCATGTCGAAAATGATAGAGTTGGAATAGGCAGACTAAAAATTAAAAGAGTTCTTATAGTCCTCATCCCATAACCGTCAACTCATAACCTCATGTTTACCATTACATTGGAATCTCATAGATATAACACACTTGTTCTCATAGGAATAACAGATCTATTCTCGTAAAATTAACTGAAACATGCCCATCGGAATAACTGTTTTAATTTCTTTAGAATTAATAAATTAACTCTATAGGAATAACATGTATTCCTCATAAGGATTACCGTTGTAATCACCGAGGAATAATAGTCTTATCTCTTACAAATCATAGATATTGTATTGTTGTTGTCCCGTAGCGTAAACACGAGGGAGGTCACTCTCTCATTCTACTGATCCACAGAATAGAACTGGTGACATAATTATCAGACACTATCATACTTTTACCACCCGTGTCGAAAATAACAGAGTTGGAATAAGCTGACTAAAAATTAAAAGAGTTCTTATAGTCCTCATCCCATAACCATCAACTCATACCCTCATGTTTAGCTTTACATTGGAATCTCATGGATATAACACACTTGTTCTCATAAGAATAATAGATCTATTCTCTTAAAATTAACTGAAACATGCCGTTCGGAATAACAATTATAATTTCCTTAGAATTAATAAATTGACTCAATCGGAATAACATCTATTCCTCATAGATTACCGTTGTATTCACCGAGGAATAATTGTCTTATCTCCTACAAATCAAAGATATCGTATTGTTGTTGTCCCGTAGCGTAAACACGAGAGAGGTCACTCTCTTATTCTACCGGTCCACAGAATAGAAGTGGTGAGATAATTAGCAGACACTATGATACTCTCATCACACGTGTCAAAAATGACAGAGTTGGAATAGGCTGACTAAAAATTAAAAGAGTTCTTATAGTCCTCATCCCATAACCATCAACTCATAACCTCATGTTTACCTTTACATTGGAATCTCATGGATATAACACACTTGTTCTCATAAGAATAATAGATCTATTCTCTTAAAATTAGCTGAAACATGCCCTTCGGAAT
Organism: Mikania micrantha; assembly: GCA_009363875.1. Lineage (NCBI taxonomy): Eukaryota > Viridiplantae > Streptophyta > Magnoliopsida > Asterales > Asteraceae > Mikania > Mikania micrantha. The sequence continues at coordinate 103,971,271 of CM018693.1, read as the reverse complement.
ACCAATTATAATTTCCTTAGAATTAAAAAATTGACTCAATAGGAATAACATGTATTCCTCATAGATTACCGTTGTAATCACCGAGGAATAATAGTCTTATCTCCTACAAATCATAGATATCGTATTGTTGTTGTCCCGTAGCGTAAACACGAGAGAGGTCACTCTCTTACTCTACCGGTCCACAGAATAGAAGCGGTGAGATAATTAGCAGACACTATCATACTCTTATCACACGTGTCGAAAATGACCGAATTGGAATAGGCTGACTAAAAATTAAAAGAGTTCTTATAGTCCTCAACCCATAACCATCAACTCATAACCTCATGTTTACCATTACATTGGAATCTCATAGATATAACACACTTGTTCTTAGGGGAATAATATATCTATTCTCTTAAAATTAACTGAAACTTGCCCATCGGAATAACACTTATAATTTCCTTACAATTAATAAATTAACTCAATAGGATTAACATGTATTCCTCATAGATTACCGTTGTAATCACCGAGGAATAACAGTCTTATCTCTTACAAATCATAGATATTGTGTTGTTGTTGTCCCGTAGCGTAAACACGAGAGAGGTCACTCTCTTATCCTACCGGTCCACAGAATAGAAGTGGTGAGATAATTAGCAGAAACTATCATACTCTTATCACACGTGTCGAAAATGACAGAATTGGAATAGGCTGACTAAAAATTAAAAGAGTTCTTATAGTCCTCATCCCATAACCATCAACTCATAACCTCATGTTTACCATTACAATGGAATCTCATAGATATAACACACTTATTCTTAGGGGAATAATATATCTATTCTCTTAAAATTAACTGAAACTTGCCCATCGGAATAACACTAATAATTTCCTTAGAATTAATAAATTAACTCTATAGGAATAACATGTATTCCACATAAGGATTACCGTTGTAATCACCGAGGAATAATAGTCTTATATCTTACAAATCATAGATATTGTATTGTTGTTGTCCCGTAGTGTAAACACGAGAGAGGTCACTCTCTCATTCTACTGATCCTCAGAATAGAAGTGGTGACATAATTATCAGACACTATCATACTTTTATCACCCATGTCGAAAATGACAGAGTCGAAATAAGCTGATTAAAAATTAAAAGAGTTCTTATAGTCCTCATCCCATAACCATCTACTCATAACCTCATGTTTACCTTTACATTGGAATCTCATGGATATAACACACTTGTTCTCATAAGAATAATAGATCTATTCTCTTAAAATTAACTGAAGCATGCCCTTCGGAATAACACTTATAATTTCCTTAGAATTAATAAATTGACTCAATAGGAATAACTTGTATTCCTCATAGATTACCGTTGTAATCACCGAGGAATAATAGTCTTATCTCTTACAAATGTCACACCCCTGCGCCGCGTGCGGAATCCACGGCGCGGTGACGTATGAACAGTTGAATCATGCACAAGTATTGATTAAGAACAACCACAATGGATTACTAAGTTGCATAATGTTTAGACAATTGTTTAGTTACAGACAGTCTATCTACCAAAAGAAAGACAACTACCGACCCAAAATATAGTTACAAAATAAGACTCCAAACAAGACAATTAAACATTTAGGATTTAATGAGTTTCTATTCCATCCTAGCATGTTTCTTCATCTTGTTCTATCTTAGAATGGTCTCCTTAGTTGTCCCTGAGAATGTCTTAAACCTGATTACCTGAAACACGTGAAAAGTAACTGTCAACTACAGACGTAGTTGGTGAGAACAATAGGTTTAAACATTTGTAAACATGAGTATATGATTCAAGGCATAGGTAAGTTAAAGAAACATAAGATTCACACGGATGAGCTGCAACCCAAACTAACATCAAGTAAGAAAATGAGTGTAAACAGTCCAATCACTGTTTGCACGAGAGTCAACATATAATATCAAGTCCCAAACCACGTTTGGAGTTAGATAATGTGTCAACAGTTTTGATAAAACCATATGTAACCGAAATCTGCAGTTAGTTTATAAAACAGATTTAAAAACTAACTGCAGCAATCGGCCTGCCCCAATGTGTGTGTCCGCTTTCCCTTGTTGTGATCACCCAGTACTAACGCTAATGAATATGATACTTGATGCTTTTACAAGTTTGTTTACAACAATAGACACCATGTTTCTGAACCTTACTTTAACCGGATGTGTTAATGCCTTATTTGATAACATGAATTGAAAACCTAGATTTAATTCCACGAATTAAATCCTTTGTTTTGAATACCATGAAATGAACCATTTGATTTGAATACCATGATGTGAACCACTTGATTTGAATACCATGTTGTGAACCACTTGATTTGAATACCATGTTGTGAACCACTTGATTTGAATACCATGTTGTGAACCACTTGATTTGAATACCATGATGTGGTGACCTTGTGTAACAACAAGGTTTATAACAAAAGAGTTTATAAAATCCTTTATCTAAAAGTATTTATCCTTCATAAATACATTTGAGTAAATCAGTTACAAAACAGTTCAAAGATTCTTTATAAAACCTTTTTAGTGAAAAGAGTTTAATAATTGATAATTCTTTTAAAACAGTTGGTGAATCCCTAGGATTCGTAAAATGAACCCATAATGTTTATAAGAATACACACACACCTTGTGTAATGAAACATGATTGTACACGATTGATTTGATCACGTGTTCCACCCCAAAACAGTTATAAAACAGTAAAAGAGGGGCTAAAGTTCTCACCTGTCTGCAGTAGACTCTGAACTAAAACAGATAGCAAGTAGCAAACAGGACTTCTAATTGTTTCCTATAACATTGTAATCATACATAAGATATAGGATTTATAATTGTATAGACTTTGATTCATTGATTGACTTGCGTTCTCTAGAACTTGATTATCACATGATAACTTGTTCTCATGATTATGAATGTTGTGAAAACTTGAAAGTTATGATTTGAATCACTTGATTGATCATGGGTCCAAGAAACGCATATGAAATGTTCCATTGCATAAACCTTATGCATAAAATGATAAATGTTCTAGGATTTGATAACCATTGATTAACATGACTTATGAAAAGATGTTCCAATTGTTTAAGTTCATGAGATTGTGATTTGATCCTATGATTAGATTAAGTTGCAACTTAAACTAAGATCAAATTACAATCACTTGAGTGGTGGCCAACAATGTACATGTAGACCATGCAAGTTTCCAAGCAAAATTAGACCAATTAAAGATCAAGCGAGTCTATATCACTCAATTGGGCTTGGTTTAAGTCTATGGACCATTTGTTAATGAAATTGGGCCGAATAAAACTGAATTGGGCCGAAATGGATTACGGGTTGCCAACTTGGGCAGCGAACCTTTCCCATTATTCACTAAGGTTCGGCTCACATGGTTAAGGGTTCGCCTGAAATGGGATTGGTTCGTGACTAACAAGGTTCGACTCCCATTGATAATGCATAGATTCGGCCATAGGTTCACCAACTAGGGTTAGCGAGTCAAGCATGAGGGCTCGGTAAGGGACAAATGATTCGTCTGCATGGGTTTGGTCTAGAAGGTTCGTGAGACATCCACTGGTTCGGTGAAGGCTCGTGGGGGACTCCTTAGGGTTCAGCTGTGCATACCACGAACCATGCAAGGTTCGTTTAGGATTAGGGTTCGGCTATCTGTTCAACGAACCATGCAAGTTTCGTTGGATGTATGGAGGCTCGGTACTGGTTCGCTAGGTCTTGATAAGGTTCGGCCATGGAATGAAGATTCAGCTGAGAAACCTTGCTAGGTTCGTCTATGTGCGAGGGTTCGGCAGTTCTCAATGGTTCGCCACGATCACAGAAGGTTCGGCATGAGGATGGTTCGTGAGTTTGTCTGCATGCCAGGTTCGTGAGGCTCTCTTCCCCTTCCAGGGGTTCGGCTGATGTCCAACGAACCATGTAGGTTCGCTATGGTTCGCCGAGGATGTCACCCCCATGAAGGTTCGGCCGGGAAACCCTAACAGGTTCGTTTCCCTGTTGTGGTTGCTGAACACCTCACGAACCTGTCATCTCCATCATCATTCCGACCTTCTTTCTTCGATCCAACCATTCCCATGCCTCTAATCCTCATAGCCTAACACTCGAAAATTGTTATTTCGAATAGGAATGGGCAAGAACCGTTATAAGTCGAGTTTTAACAAATACTCACATCAAAACCCTAATTTCCCGAAACTTCCTTGATTCATACCTCTGATTTGGCCGGTGAAAACTTCCGATCTGTTGTACTTCTGTGTAGAGGGTGTCGAGAGCTACGCGTGGACGCCAAGAACACCAAAATCCGTTGAGAAACGAAGAAGATACGCGCGTTTAAAGTTCGGTTTTCTAGAGAGAGAGAGGGTATACGGGATTTTTAGAGAGAGAAGTGGTTGGTGATGAATTAAATGAGAAAATGGTCTTGATCAAGGCTTTTATAGCCCGTGAGGTATTCGGGTCCGTTTCGGTCGCTCGGTTCGCGTTTCCGGAACGTAACGCGTATTTTTCGCGACTTTAATTAAAAAGAGTTGTTAAACTCAAATAAATGATGAGTTTCAAAATTTTAAAAATATAAAATAATTAATTTAATTATTTTTACTCTTCGTGCGTTGCCAGATCGTTAAACATTCACAATTACGTGTATACCCGCAATCGCGTACGTTTTCCGATCGTATTAAATATTTAAAGTCGTTTAATCATAATTATAAGTTCAACATTCGTATTATTATGGATCGTCACCCATAACTATACTCAGTCTCGCTTACGTATTACGATTTTTGTTGAATTAATTGTCATAATATTCGTCTCTACACTACGCACTAACACTATCCTGTTACACCGAACGCAGTATATATATAGGGCTCACTCTCGCTGCCCACCACTGTTTCGATATAACACGATACTGTTCTTGCCTAGTGTCATCGACTGTAAATAAATAATACATACTTGTTCTCAAGAAATAATGATTCTAACACACAAGCACATAATGAACACATGAATCACATTGATTTACTGGACATGTACACACACTGTTCTAACACTGTTTACAACTACCATGACTAAATGTACAAATGTTACAGTCTCCCCTAGTTAAGGGAATTTCGTCCCGAAATTAACTAGCCGAAGGTACTGTAAAAAGATGAGGGTACTTAAGCTTCATCTGGTCTTCACGTTCCCAGGTGAACTCAGCACCGCGTTTGCCCTCCCATCGTACTTTCACGATCGGGATACGGCTGCGTTTAAGTTTCTTGACCCCATGATCCATGATTTCAACTGGACGTTCTATGAATTGCATGTTGTTCTGAATCTGTATGTCTTCCAGTGGAATCTGAACATCATGATCCGCTAAGCATTTCTTAAGATTAGACACATGAAAAGTATCATGGACATTGCTTAGCTCCACTGGAAGTTTGAGCTTGTAGGCTACGGGACCAATCCGTTCCAGGATCTCAAAAGGTCCAACGTACCTTGGTGCAAGTTTCCCTTTCTTCCCGAATCGGACAACGCCTTTCCAGGGAGAAACCTTGAGTAAGACTCGGTCACCGACTTGAAACTCAAGCGGTTTCCGACGTCGATCAGCATAACTCTTTTGCCGATCTCGTGCGGCCTTAAGCCGTGACTGAATGATTGTGATCTTGTCTGATGTTTCCTGAATGAGTTCTGGTCCTACGACCTGTGAGTCACCAATCTCGGTCCAACAGACCGGTGATCGGCACTTTCTACCATATAGAGCTTCGAATGGTGCACATTGAATGCTCGTATGATAGCTATTGTTATATGAAAACTCAATGAGTGGGAGATGAGTGTCCCAACTTCCACCGAAGTCAATGACACAAGAACGAAGCATGTCTTCAAGTGTTTGGATAGTCCTTTCGCTCTGGCCGTCGGTTTGAGGATGATACGCCGTGCTAAGATTAACACGCGTTCCCAAAGCCTTTTGCAATGATTGCCAAAAGCGAGAAGTGAAACGACTATCACGATCAGAAATGATTGATGTTGGTGTACCATGACGTGCAATGATTTCGTTGATGTACAATGTGGATAACTTATCCATCTTGTAATCCTCTCGGATAGGGAGAAAATGAGCAGATTTGGTGAGTCGATCAACGATCACCCAAATTGAATCGAATCCTCGCGGATTTCTCGGCAACTTTGTTATGAAATCCATGGAAATTTGCTCCCATTTCCATTGAGGAATTTCAGGTTGCTGTAGAAGTCCTGAAGGTTTTGATGTTCTGCTTTGACTTTTGAACAGGTAGACATTTTCCCACGTATAGTGCTATGTCTCTCTTCATTCCCGGCCACCAGTAAGATGTCCTCAAGTCCTGATACATCTTGTCGGCTCCAGGATGAACTGAGTATCGCGACTTATGAGCCTCATCACAAATGAGTGTGCGCAATTCTTCAGACTTTGGAATCCAAATGCGGCCGTTGAGATATAGCACCCCATCAGCTCGAGGTTCTAGTTTCTTCTCAATACCACAATCCAAGTCTGTCTTGAGTTGATTGTTTGTTACTACTTGTTGTTGTGCAATACGAATCAAGTCTTTCAAGTTTGGCTGTGTGTTGATCTCCATGGCTCTTACACGAATTGGTTTAACTGGTTCCTTGCGACTAAGAGCATCCGCCACCACATTGGCTTTACCCGGATGGTAACGAATCTCGCAGTCGTAATCAGTTAGAAGCTCAACCCAACGTCGTTGTCTCATGTTGAGTTCTTTCTGATTGAGAATGTGTTGTAGGCTCTTGTGGTCTGTATAGATGACACATTTAGTACCATACAGGTATGTCTCCAAATCTTCAATGCAAAGACCACAGCCCCTAACTCAAGGTCATGAGTAGTGTAATTCTTCTCGTGAACCTTAAGTTGTCTTGAAGCATAAGCAATGACCTTGTCCCGTTGCATAAGTACACAACCGAGACCAAGGTTTGATGCATCACAGTAGACAATGAAATCATCACTGCCTTCTGGAAGGCTAAGGATAGGGGAGTTGCATAACTTCTGTTTCAGAAGTTGAAATGCATCTTCCTGTTTCTGTCCCCATATAAACGCTTGACTTTTCTGAGTCAAAGTGGTAAGTGGCAAGGCAATCTTAGAGAAATTCACAATGAATCTCCGGTAATAGCCCGCCAGACCCAGAAACGAACGAATCTCTGTTGGAGTAGATGGAGTAGTCCAGGTCTTAATCGCCTCAATCTTCGCTGGATCTACATGTATTCCATCCCTGTTGATGACATGTCCTAAGAAGTGAACTTCCTTTAACCAAAACTCACATTTTGAGAATTTAGCATATAGTTGTTCAGTTCTTAGTAACTCTAAGACTTTCCTCAAATGATCCTCGTGCTCTTGTTCTGTCACACCCCTGCGCCGCGTGCGGAATCCACGGCGCGGTGACGTATGATCAGTTGAATCATGCACAAGTATTGAATAAGAACAACCACAATGGATTACTATGTTGCATAAGGTTTAGACAATTGTTTAGTTACAGACAATCTATCTACCAAAAGAAAGACAACTACAGACCCAAAATATAGCTTACAAAATAAGACTTCAAACAAGACAATTAAACATTTAGGATTTAGTGAGTTTCTATTCCATCCTAGCAATGTTTCTTCATCTTGTTCTATCTTAGAATGGTCTCCTTAGTTGTCCCAGAGAATGTCTTAAACCTGATTACCTGAAACACGTGAAAAGTAACTGTCAACTACAGACGTAGTTGGTGAGAACAATAGGTTTAAACATTTGTAAACATGAGTATATGATATAAGACATAGGTAAGTTAAAGCTACATAAGATTCACACGGATGAGCTGTAACCCAAACTAACATCAAGTAAGAAAATGAGTGTAAACATTCCAATCACTATTCGCACGAAAGCCAACATATAATATCAAGTCCCAAAACACGTTTGGAGTTAGATAATACATCAGCAGTTTTGATAACCATATGACACCAGACCTGCAGTTGGCTGTTAAAAGCAAATTTAAAAGCCAACTCCATCCTGGATAAGAAAACAATGACACCAGACCTGCAGTTAGCTTTTAAAACAAATTTAAAAGCTAACTCCATCCTGGATAAGAAACAATGTGTCCGCTTTCCCTTGTTGTGATCACCCAGTACTAACGCTAATGAATATGATACTTGATGCTTTTACAAGTTTGTTTACAACAATAGACACCATGTTTTTCTGAATCTTACTTTAACCGGATGTGTTAATGCCTTATTTGATAACATGAATTGAAAACCTGGATTTAATTCCACGAATTAAATCCTTTGTTTTGAATACGATGAATTGAACCACTTTATTTGAATACCATGTTTTGAACCACTTGATTTGAATACCATGAAATGAACCACTTGATTTGAATACCATGAAATGAACCACTTGTTTTGAGTATCATGATATAGTGACCTTGTGTAACAACAAGGTTTGGAACAAAAGAGTTTATAAAATCATTTATTTAAAAGTGTTTATCCTTTATAAGAACATTTGAGTAAACTGTTATAAAACATTTCAAGAGTCATTATAAAATCCTTTTTAGTAATAAGATTTTATAGTGAATAATTCCTTTAAAACGGTTGACAATTTATTTGAACAGTTGGTGAATCCCTTGGATTCGTAAGATGAAACTGTAATGTTTATGAATACACATAAACTGTGTATGAAACAAGATTGAAATAGCGGTTTTGATCACGTGTTCCACCCCAAAACAGTTATAAACAGTAAAAGAGGGGCTAAAGTTCTCACCTGTCTGCAGTAGACTCTGAACTAAAACAGATAGCAAGTAGCAAACAGGACTTCTAATTGTTTCCTATAACATTGTAATCATACATAAGATATAGGATTTATAATTGTATAGCCCTTGATTCATTGATTGACTTGTGTCTCAAGATTTGATTGTTGTGAAACTTGAAAGTTATGATTTGAATCACTTGATTGATCATGGGTCAATGAAACTTATGAAATGTTCTTTTGTGCTCAAACTTGTTTGTACACATCATATGTGTTTGATAATTTGATTAACCTTTGATCAATATGAAATGTATGAATATGTTTCAATGTTTTAGACTCTTGTGATTATGAATTGATCTCATTATTAGTTTAGGTTAATCTTAACCCAAACAAGTCAATTCATAACCATTTTGCATTGTAAACCTCACCATGGGCCATTTAATTGTGATGTTGGGCAATTGAATATGATGTTAGCCCAACAACATGTCACTAATCCTTGTAACAAGCCCAAGATATAACAACCCACTTAACATCCAACATCTAGTGGACCAAATGGAATTGGATTGGGGCCTAAGGATTTAGTTGGCCAACCAATGTGATGAAATCTACGTAACGTTCCAAGGTGTTTTGAGCTAATTGAAGGCCTAATGGACCAACCTAACTCCCTTGGGCTTACCTCACCCCTATGGGCCTTGTATTAATGCAATTGGGCCGAATAGGTTGGAGTTGGGCCGAAAGGAGCGTGAACTGCCACCTTAGGCAGCGAACCTCCTGGATTCATGCCTAAGGTTCGGCTAAGCTTCGTTGATCATGGTTCGTGGCATGTCTGAGGGCTTGGTTGACTACATGGTTCGGCCAGAAAGTGACAACCAGGTTCGGCTAGGTATGAGGGTTCACAGCTAATGTGGGTCGACCAAAGGTTCGTCCAATATGAGGTAGGTCTGCATGGTTCGCTACATTACGTAAGGCTCGGCAGCTGAATGGTTCGGCATTGCTTAAATGTTCGCTAGGGTTTAGCCGAGAAACCCTGACAGGTTCGGTACTTGGGGGTTCGCGGCGTGCATGGGAGCCTATTGCAGTTCGTAGACCATTTTAGGGTTCGGCTGGTTGAAGCCGACGAACCATAGATTCGTTCCTGATAGTGGTTCGCCAATGGGGGTTCGGTTGTCTGTCCAAGGGTTCGGCGAGCCTTTGCACTGGTTTCGGCCAGAAGGTGATCCACGAACCCTGGTTTCACCCTTCTTCCTCCATGAACCAACCTGCTCTAAACCCTTAACTACGTTCCTCTTGAGCCGTGTTAGCTCCCTAAGGTTACGAAATCTTGAATGAAGGTGTAAGAACCGACTACATGTGTGTAACAACACCCCGAACAAAACCCTATTTTTTCAGATTTTCTTTCGATCATACCTTGTTTTTGGCTGGATAAATCTGCGAAATCTTGTACTTTCGTGTAGATAATGTTGAGGGCTTCGCGTGGACACCAAGAACTCCGAATTTCGTTGAGAAACGACGAGATACGAGCGTTTGAAGTTCGTTTTCTAGAGAGAGAGAGGGTTTCCGAAAATTTGTAGAGAGGGAGGGTTTGGCTGCCAAAATGAAGGAAAAGGTTTGTTCAAGGCTTTTATAGCCCGTGGGTATTCGGGTCCGTTTCGGTCGCCCGGTTCGCGTTTCCGGAACGTAACGCGTATTTTACGCGACTTTTATTTAAAAGAGTTATTAAACTCATTAAAATGATGAGTTTCAAAATTGTAAAGTATAAAATAATTAATTTAATTATTTTTACTCTTCGTGCGTTGCCAGATCGTTAACACATTCAATTTCGTGTATACCCGAAATTGCGTACGTCTTACGATCGTATTAATTATTTAAAGTCGTTTAAATCGTATTATAAGTTCAACATCGTACTATTATGGATCGTCACCCATAACTATATACTCAGTCTCGCTTACAGATTACGATCTTGGTTGAATTAATTAATTGTTATACTATTCGTCTCGACACTAAGCACTAACACTACTGTTACACACACAACTAACAACCGAACGCAGTATATGTATAGGGCTCACTCTCGCTGCCCACTACTGTTTCAATATAACAAGTTACTGTTCTTGCCTAGTGAAATCGACTGTAATTAAATAATACATACTTGTTAAATGATAAAGATTCTAACACACAAGCACATAATGACACATATTCACATTGACTGACTGAACATGTACACACACTGTTCTAACACTGTTCACGACTACATGACTAAATGCACAAATGTTACAGTCTCCCCTAGTTAAGGGAATTTCGTCCCGAAATTAACTAGCCGAAGATACTGTAAAAAGATGAGGGTACTTAAGCTTCATCTGGTCTTCACGTTCCCAGGTGAACTCAGCACCGCGTTTGCCCTCCCATCGCACTTTCACTTTCACGATCGGGATACGGCTGCGTTTAAGTTTCTTGACCCCATGATCCATGATCTCAACTGGACGTTCTATGAATTGCATGTTATTCTGAATCTGTATGTCTTCCAGTGGAATCTGAACATCATGATCCGCCAAGCATTTCTTAAGATTTGATACATGAAAAGTATCATGAACATTGCTTAGCTCCACTGGAAGTTTGAGTTTGTAGGCTACGGGACCAATCCGTTCCAGGATCTCAAAAGGTCCAACGTACCTTGGTGCAAGTTTCCCTTTCTTCCCGAATCGGACAACGCCTTTCCAGGGAGAAACTTTGAGTAAGACTCGGTCACCGACTTGAAACTCAAGCGGTTTCCGACGTCGATCAGCATAACTCTTCTGCCGATCTCGTGCGGCCTTAAGCCGTGACTGAATGATTGTGATTTTGTCTGATGTTTCCTGAATGAGTTCTGGTCCTACGACCTGTGAGTCACCAATCTCGGTCCAACAGACCGGTGATCGGCACTTTCTACCATATTGAGCTTCGAATGGTGCACATTGAATGCTCGTATGATAGCTATTGTTATATGAAAACTCAATGAGTGGGAGATGAGTGTCCCAACTTCCACCGAAGTCAATGACACAAGAACGAAGCATGTCCTCAAGTGTTTGGATAGTCCTTTCGCTTTGGCCGTCGGTTTTGAGGATGATACGCCGTGCTAAGATTAACACGCGTTCCCAAAGCCTTTTGCAATGATTGCCAGAAGCGAGAAGTGAAACGACTATCACGATCGGATATGATTGATGTTGGAGTACCATGACGTGCAATGATTTCGTTGATGTACAATGTGGATAACTTCTCCATCTTGTAATGCTCTCGGATCGGGAGAAAATGAGCAGATTTGGTGAGTCGATCAACGATCACCCAATCGAATCGAAACCTCGCGGAGTTCTCGGCAACTGGTTATGAAATCCATGGAATTTGCTCCCATTTCCATTGAGGAATTTCAGGTTGCTGCAGAGTCCCGAAGGTTTTTGATGTTCTGCTTTGACTTTTGAACAGGTAAGACATTTTCCCACATACAGTGCTATGTCTTTCTTCATTCATTCCCGGCCACCAGTAAGATGTCCTCAAGTCCTGATACATCTTGTCGGCTCCAGGATGAACTGAGTATCGCGACTTATGAGCCTCATCACAGATGAGTGTGCGCAATTCTTCAGACTTTGGAATCCAATGCGGCCGTTGAGATATAACACCCCATCAGCTCGAGGTTCTAGTTTCTTCTCAATACCACAATCCAAGTCTGTCTTGAGTTGATTGTTTGTTACTACTTGTTGTTGTGCAATACGAATCAAGTCTTTCAAGTTTGGCTGTGTGTTGATCTCCATGGCTCTTACACGAATTGGTTTGACTGGTTCCTTGCGACTAAGAGCATCCGCCACCACATTGGCTTTACCCGGATGGTAACGAATCTCACAGTCGTAATCAGTTAGAAGCTCAACCCAACGTCGTTGTCTCATGTTGAGTTCTTTCTGATTGAGAATGTGTTGCAGGCTCTTGTGGTCTGTATAGATAACACATTTAGTACCGTACAGGTAGTGTCTACAAATCTTCAATGCAAAGACCACAGCCCCTAACTCAAGGTCATGAGTAGTGTAATTCTTCTCGTGAACCTTAAGTTGTCTTGAAGCATAAGCAATGACCTTGTCCCGTTGCATAAGTACACAACCAAGACCAAGGTTTGAAGCATCACAGTAGACAATGAAATCATCACTGCCTTCTGGAAGACTAAGGATAGGGGAGTTGCATAACTTCTGTTTAAGAAGTTGAAATGCATCTTCCTGTTTCTGTCCCCATATAAACGCTTGACTTTTCTGAGTCAAAGTGGTAAGTGGCAAGGCAATCTTAGAGAAATTCGCAATGAATCTCCTGTAATAGCCCGCCAGACCCAGAAACGAACGAATCTCTGTTGGAGTAGATGGAGTAGTCCAGTTCTTAATCGCCTCAATCTTTGCTGGATCTACATGTATTCCATCTTTGTTTATGACATGTCCTAAGAAGTGAACCTCCTTTAGCCAAAATTCACACTATGAGAATTTAGCATAAAGTTGTTCCTCTCTTAGTAGTTCCAAGACTTTCTTCAAATGAGCCTCATGTTCTTGTTCTGACTTGGAATAAATCAGTATATCATCAATAAAGACGATAACAAACTGATCCAAGTAAGGCCTGCAGACTCGATTCATCAAGTCCATGAACACTGCGGGTGCATTGGTTAACCCAAATGGCATAACCACAAACTCATAGTGTCCATATCGAGTCCTAAATGCCGTCTTTGGTATATCCTCATCATTTACTCTTAACTGATGATACCCGGATCGTAAGTCAATCTTAGAGAAGCAAGTTGCTCCCTGTAATTGATCAAACAGATCATCGATCCTGGGCAGAGGATATCTATTCTTGATTGTCAACTTGTTCAACTCACGATAGTCGATGCACATACGAAATGAACCGTCTTTCTTTTTGACAAAGAGAACCGGAGCTCCCCATGGAGAGAAACTCGGTCTTATGAAACCTTTGTCTAAAAGTTCTTGAAGCTGACTAGACAGTTCTTGCATCTCAGACGGTGCTAATCGATACGGTGACTTCGCCACTGGGTTTGCTCCAGAGACGAGATCAATTCTAAACTCCACTTGTCGGACTGGTGGTAGTCCGGGCAAGTCTTCTGGAAATACGTCCGGATAATCTTTGATAACTGGTACATCTCCAACTGCTTTCTTTTCAGGTTTCTTTTCCACTACATGAGGTAGGAGAGCATAATATTTCTTCTTCAAGTACTTCCTCGCCTTGATGCACGATACAATCTTCAATCCGCGGCATGGTTTCTCACCGTAGACTATCATCGTTTCGCCGGACGGTAAGGGAATTCGAATGAGTTTCTCCGAGCATACGATTTCAGCGTTATTCTTGGATAACCAATCCATTCCTACTACAACTTCGAAGCTTCCGAGAGTCATATGAATGAGATCGATGGAAAAGAGATGGTCATTTAATCTTAATTCACAACCATGGATGATAGAATCTACAACTATAGTCTTACCATTCGCTACTTCTACAGTGTAAGGAGCAGTAAGTGTGGATAGTTGCATATTAAGCAAAGAGGCAGTATGAGTAGAGATAAAACTTTTATCGGCACCAGTATCAAATATGATAGGAACATAATGATCATTGATAAGAAATGTACCCGTGATGACTGCCGGCTCTTCACGTGCTTCAGCAGTTCCAATAACAAAAGCACGAGCAGCAGCAGTATTGTTGTTGAGTTTTGGACACTGATTTCTGAAGTGTCCCTCTGCTCCACAATTATAACAGGCCCTTCCACCTGTAGCAGTAGTGGTAGTGGTAGCAGTTGTTGCAGCAGCAAGATGAGTAGATCTACAAGTAGCTGCAAAGTGTCCCATACGCCCACACTTGAGACACTTTCTGCATGCAATAGTGGGTAGATGATGGTATTGGCATTTGGTGCATAGTGGCAATGGACCAGTATAAGGCTTTCTGACTGTGGAAGATTGTGGCATAGCAGTAATGGGTGTGGCATGAGTGGGAGTAACTGCAGTCAGGGCTGCAAAGTTCTTGATTGTCTTTTGCTTCTTCCTCTTTTGATGATGTTGTTCAGGCTTTTTGCCTTCATCATTCTGTGCTCTTTTGAATCCCTTTCGGGTGAGCACCCAGATTTCACATATTCTTCAGTGAGTGAAGCACCAAGTTGAATTGCTGCTTCCAAAGTAGTGGGGTTGTTCCCCATGACAGTTCCTCTGACCACCAAAGGCAAACCTTCAATGTATTTCTCTATCCTGCGAGATAGAGGAGTAACCAAGTGGGTACCAAAATGCACAACTCATGGAAACGAGTTGTATACTTGGCACTTTCACCACTGTCTTGCACCAAGTTCCACATCTCCACCTCCAGTTTCTTTAGTTCATGACGTGGACAAAACTTTTCCACCAGCAAGTTCTTGAAACCTTCCCATGGTAAAGCTAGAGCGACTTCGCGTCCTCTGGTGTTCTTCTCAGAGTTCCACCAGGTGAGTGCTCCCTTATGAAAAGCACTTGAGGCCATCTTGACCTTCAGATTCTCAGGACATCCAGTGAAGTCGAGAATGTCTTCAATGCTTTCTAGCCATTGCAGTAGGCCAGTAGCTCCTTCAGTCCCAGAGTACTTAGGAGGCTTAGCATCGTTGAACTGCTTGAATGTGAAGTTAGCAGTTCCAGTGTGATTAGTGTTGGAGTTGTTCGCTGAGTCACTGGTACTCCCCCGCAGATTTTGGGTGATATCAGTGACCATGCCCGGGATCACATCCCGCATATGAACAGCGATAGCTCGAGCTATCTTGTTAATCTCATCGTCGTTGCCACTTGTCGAACCCCCTCCGTTAGGATCACGTCGGGGAGGCATTCTACGAATAGAAGCCACAAGTGGGTCAGTAATGAGGAAGGATACAATTGAATTTTCATGATAAGGTCAGTAATATATCCATACTACTAGTATTATCATTCAATTGTAATATGATCCAGTACACGTATAAGTTATCAACTTATTTGCATACTTATCATGTGAATATGTACGATGTTTCCATGATCTCTCCACCAAACCTACACACTGACACTTTCCCGATATACCGAAAATAACTTATATATAGGGCTCACTCTCGCTGCCCACCACCGTTTCGATATACCACGATCATGCCCTTGCTAGCATTTGGCAACACGTTTGTACTGATTTCCAAGTGTGTTCCATTGATTAAGAATCCCATGATCTTTGATCAACTTGAACTATGATTGATTCCATGATTGAACTATGATTATGTTATGTGTGCACCTTCTAACAATCGTTAACATGTACAACTAAATCATACATGTGCTCTACACTTTCCCGTTAACCTATGTTAGCAAGTACTAATGATGTAATCACTTAAGAATTTCACTTAAGGTTTACATTGAAGGAATGTTCACAACTTGAGTGATTCACCATAATGTCTGGTTCATCCAAGTTTGAATTCCACTATGTTTTGATTCACCAATGATTGTTTCCCAAATGTTTTGTATTCCATGTGCTTGACTAATGATCCATGCGTCCAGTTGATCCCGAATCTTCACTCCAAATACAAACGCCGGATTTCCCCTAACATACTGAAATAAGCTTATATATAGGGTAAGCTCTCACCGACCCACCACTTACCTCAACACATCAGCGTTAATCCGTCGTCTATATTTGGGGCTAAGATTCCAACTGTTGATTGACTATGATTGTTTCATGATTGCCTCTTGTTCTCAGAATATGATTATGATTATGTAAACCATGGTTCTTAATTTACTTAGAAATTAAAACCTTAGGTTTTAGCATGTGTGTCCTAGGTTAATTAACCTAGGTTCTCAATACCTACAGTATCGAGTATAATGATCTCTTGTGAGAACTTCAACTAAAGAATACTGTTACACAGATTCTAAGTTATAAAGTTCCTATGATAATGAACACCTGTTAATGATAACAATGATAACAATGACAAGGATTTCAAATCAAGATTCTAAATTAATAGTTCTTGACCTTTGAATTCCTATAATGAGCATGACAAGGATTTCAAATCAAGACTCTAAATTAATAGATCTTGACATTTGAATTCCTATAATGAATATGACAAGGATTTCAAATCAAGACTCTAAATTAATAGATCTTGACATTTGAATTCCTATAATGAATATGACAAGGATTTCAAATCAAGACTCTAAATTAATAGATCTTGACATTTGAATTCCTATAATGAATATGACAAGGATCTTAGATCAAAGATACTAAATTAATAGATCTTTGCCTCTAAATCCCATAATGAATATGACAAGGATCTTAGATCAAAGATACTAAATTAATAGATCTTTGCCTCTAAATCCCATAATGAATATGACAAGAAATTCATATCAAAGATACTGAAACTACAGATCTTTGCCTCTGAATTTCTATAATGATCTCTGTGTGAGAATTTCAGATCAAGGATACTAAGAATACAGATCCTTGCCTCTGAAATCCTTAATGCATATGTGTGAGAATTTAATTCGGTTTCTAAAATTATAGAAGTCCGATTCAAATTCTTTGACTCGATGTCTAATCTTAGTAAAATGTCCCTAAGATCTTTCAAGCTTGATGTAGACTTAATGCTTACTTAAGTTACTTAGATCCTAAGTATCCTCAAGTCTATAGCACTTAGTCCTATTGGGTAGCTTAGGTTATAGTCTAGGTCATTAAACATTGGGTTTTTCCTAGTTCTCTACAACCTTGGCTCTGATACCAACCTGTCACACCCCTGCGCCGCGTGCGGAATCCACGGCGCGGTGACGTATGATCAGTTGAATCATGCACAAGTATTGAATAAGAACAACCACAATGGATTACTATGTTGCATAAGGTTTAGACAATTGTTTAGTTACAGACAATCTATCTACCAAAAGAAAGACAACTACAGACCCAAAATATAGCTTACAAAATAAGACTTCAAACAAGACAATTAAACATTTAGGATTTAGTGAGTTTCTATTCCATCCTAGCAATGTTTCTTCATCTTGTTCTATCTTAGAATGGTCTCCTTAGTTGTCCCTGAGAATGTCTTAAACCTGATTACCTGAAACACGTGAAAAGTAACTGTCAACTACAGACGTAGTTGGTGAGAACAATAGGTTTAAACATTTGTAAACATGAGTATATGATATAAGACATAGGTAAGTTAAAGCTACATAAGATTCACACGGATGAGCTGCAACCCAAACTAACATCAAGTAAGAAAATGAGTGTAAACAGTCCAATCACTGTTCGCACGAAAGCCAACATATAATATCAAGTCCCAAAACACGTTTGGAGTTAGATAATACATCAGCAGTTTTGATAACCATATGACACCAGACCTGCAGTTGGCTGTTAAAAGCAAATTTAAAAGCCAACTCCATCCTGGATAAGAAAACAATGACACCAGACCTGCAGTTAGCTTTTAAAACAAATTTAAAAGCTAACTCCATCCTGGATAAGAAACAATGTGTCCGCTTTCCCTTGTTGTGATCACCCAGTACTAACGCTAATGAATATGATACTTGATGCTTTTACAAGTTTTTTTACAACAATAGACACCATGTTTTTCTGAATCTTACTTTAACCGGATGTGTTAATGCCTTATTTGATAACATGAATTGAAAACCTGGATTTAATTCCACGAATTAAATCCTTTGTTTTGAATACTATGAATTGAACCACTTGATTTGAATACCATGTTTTGAACCACTTGATTTGAATACCATGAAATGAACCACTTGATTTGAATACCATGAAATGAACCACTTGTTTTGAGTATCATGATATAGTGACCTTGTGTAACAACAAGGTTTGGAACAAAAGAGTTTATAAAATCATTTATTTAAAAGTGTTTATCCTTTATAAGAACATTTGAGTAAAACTGTTATAAAACATTTCAAAGAGTCATTATAAAATCCTTTTTAGTAATAAGATTTTAATAGTGAATAATTCCTTTAAAACGGTTGACAATTTATTTGAACAGTTGGTGAATCCCTTGGATTCGTAAGATGAAACTGTAATGTTTTTGAATACACATAAACTGTGTAATGAAACAAGATTGAAATAGCGGTTTTGATCACGTGTTCCACCCCAAAACAGTTATAAAACAGTAAAAGAGGGGCTAAAGTTCTCACCTGTCTGCAGTAGACTCTGAACTAAAACAGATAGCAAGTAGCAAACAGGACTTCTAATTGTTTCCTATAACATTGTAATCATACATAAGATATAGGATTTATAATTGTATAGCCCTTGATTCATTGATTGACTTGTGTTCTCAAGATTTGATTGTTGTGAAAACTTGAAAGTTATGATTTGAATCACTTGATTGATCATGGGTCAATGAAACTTATGAAATGTTCTTTTGTGCTCAAACTTGTTTGTACACATCATATGTGTTTGATAATTTGATTAACCTTTGATCAATATGAAATGTATGAATATGTTTCAATGTTTTAGACTCTTGTGATTATGAATTGATCTCATTATTAGTTTAGGTTAATCTTAACCCAAACAAGTCAATTCATAACCATTTTGCATTGTAAACCTCACCATGGGCCATTTAATTGTGATGTTGGGCCAATTGAATATGATGTTAGCCCAACAACATGTCACTAATCCTTGTAACAAGCCCAAGATATAACAACCCACTTAACATCCTAGTGGACCAAATGGAATTGGATTGGGGCCTAAGGATTTAAGTTGGCCAACCAATGTGAATGAAATCTACGTAACGTTCCAAGGTGTTTTGAGTTAATTGAAGGCCTAATGGACCAACCTAACTCCCTTGGGCTTACCTCACCCCTATGGGCCTTGTATTAATGCAATTGGGCCGAATAGGTTGGAGTTGGGCCGAAAGGAGCGTGAACTGCCACCTTAGGCAGCGAACCTCCTGGATTCATGCCTAAGGTTCGGCTAAGCTTCGTTGATCATGGTTCGTGGCATGTCTGAGGGCTTGGTTGACTACATGGTTCGGCCAGAAAGTGACAACACAGGTTCGGCTAAGGTATGAGGGTTCACAGCTAATGTGGGTCGACCAAAGGTTCGTCCAATATGATGGTAGGTCTGCATGGTTCGCTGCATTACGTAAGGCTCGGCAGCTGAATGGTTCGGCAATTGCTTAAATGGTTCGCTAGGGTTTAGCCGAGAAAACCCTGACAGGTTCGGTACTTGGGGGTTCGCGGCGTGCATGGGAGCCTATTGCAGGTTCGTAGACCATTTTAGGGTTCGGCTGGTTGAAGCCGACGAACCATAGATTCGTTCCTGATAGTGGTTCGCCAATGGGGGTTCGGTTGTCTGTCCAAGGGTTCGGCGAGCCTTTGCACTGGTTCGGCCAGATAGGTGATCCACGAACCCTGGTTCAACCCTTCTTCCTCCATGAACCAACCTGCTCTAAACCCTTAACTACGTTCCTCTTGAGCCGTGTTAGCTCCCTAAGGTTACGAAATCTTGAATGAAGGTGTAAGAAACCGACTACATGTGTGTAACAACACCCACGAACAAAAACCCTATTTTTTCCAGATTTTCTTTCGATCATACCTTGTTTTTGGCTGGATAAATCTGCGAAAATCTTGTACTTTCGTGTAGATAATGTTGAGGGCTTCGCGTGGACACCAAGAACTCCGAATTTCGTTGAGAAACGAGCGAGATACGAGCGTTTGAAGTTCGTTTTCTAGAGAGAGAGAGGGTTTCCGAAAATTTGTAGAGAGAGGGAGGGTTTGGCTGCCAAAAATGAAAGGAAAAGGTTTGTTCAAGGCTTTTATAGCCCGTAGGGTATTCGGGTCCGTTTCGGTCGCCCGGTTCGCGTTTCCGGAACGTAACGCGTATTTTACGCGACTTTTATTTAAAAAGAGTTATTAAACTCATTAAAATGAGGAGTTTCAAAATTGTAAAAGTATAAAATAATTAATTTAATTATTTTTACTCTTCGTGCGTTGCCAGATCGTTAAACACATTCAATTTCGTGTATACCCGAAATTGCGTACGTCTTACGATCGTATTAATTATTTAAATTCGTTTAATCGTAATTATAAGTTCAACATTCGTACTATTATGGATCGTCACCCATAACTATACTCAGTCTCGCTTACAGATTACGATCTTGGTTGAATTAATTAATTGTTATACTATTCGTCTCGACACTACGCACTAACACTAACCTGTTACACCGAACGCAGTATATGTATAGGGCTCACTCTCGCTGCCCACCACTGTTTCGATATAACAAGTTACTGTTCTTGCCTAGTGAAATCGACTGTAATTAAATAATAAATACTTGTTAAATGATAAAGATTCAAACACACAAGCACATAATGACACATGATTCACATTGACTGACTGAACATGTACACACACTGTTCTAACACTGTTCACGACTACATGACTAAATGCACAAATGTTACATGTTCTGACTTGGAATAAATCAATATATCGTCAATGAAGACAATAACAAACTAATCCAAGTATGGCCTGCAGACTCGGTTCATCAAGTCCATGAACACTGCGGGGGCATTGGTCAGCCCAAATGGCATAACCACAAACTCATAGTGTCCATATCGAGTCATAAATGCAGTCTTTGGTATATCCTCATCATTTACTCTCAACTGATGATACCCAGATCGCAATTCAATCTTAGAGAAGCAAGTTGCTCCCTGTAATTGATCAAACAGATCATCGATCCTGGGCAGAGGATATCTATTCTTGATTGTCAACTTGTTCAACTCACGATAATCGATACACATACGAAATGAACCGTCTTTCTTTTTGACAAAGAGAACCGGAGCTCCCCATGGAGAGAAACTCGGTCTTATGAAACCTTTGTCTAAAAGTTCTTGAAGCTGACTAGACAGTTCTTGCATCTCAGACGGTGCTAATCGATACGGTGATTTCGCCACTGGGTTTGCTCCAGGGACGAGATCAATTCTAAACTCCACTTGTCGGACTGGTGGTAGTCCAGGCAAGTCTTCTGGAAATACGTCTGGATATTCTTTGATAACTGGAACATCTCCAACTGCTTTCTTTTCAGGTTTCTTTTCCACTACATGAGCTAGGAAAGCATAATATTTCTTCTTCAAGTACTTCCTCGCCTTGATGCACGATACTTCTTCAATCCGCGGCATGGTTTCTCGCCGTAGACTATCATCGTTTCGCCGGACGGTAAGGGGATTCGGATAAGTTTCTCAGAGCATACGATTTCAGCATTGTTTTTGGATAACCAATCCATTCCTACTACAACTTCGAAGCTTCCGAGAGTCATAGGAATGAGATCGATGGAAAAGAGATGGTCATTTAATCTTAGCTCACAAGCATGAATTATGGAATCTACAACTATGGTCTTACCATTCGCTACTTCTACAGTATAGGGAGCAGTAAGTGTGGATAGTTGCATATTAAGCAAAGAAGCAGTATGAGTAGAGATAAAACTTTTATCGGCACCAGTATCAAATATAATAGGAACATAATGATCATTGATAAGAAATGTACCCGTGATGACTGCCGGCTCTTCACGTGCTTCAGCAGTTCCAATAACAAAAGCACGAGCAGCAGCAGTATTGTTGTTGAGTTTTGGACACTGATTTCTGAAGTGTCCCTCTGCTCCACAATTGTAACAGGCTCTTCCACCTGTAGCAGTAGTGGTAGTGGTAGCAGTTGTTGCAGCAGCAAGATGAGCAGCTCGGCATGTAGCTGCAAAGTGTCCCATTCGCCCACATTTGAGACACTTCTTGCATGGAGTGTTGGGCAGATGATGATACTGGCATTTGGTGCAAAGTGGAAACTGGCCAGTATAAGGCTTTCTGGCATTAGCTGGTTGTGGCATAGCAGTGATAGGTGTAGCGTGAGTAGGTGCAGCTGCAGTCAACGCTGCAAAGTTCTTGATTGTCTTTTGCTTCTTCTTCTTGTGATGGTGCTGCTCAGGCTTCTTGCCTTCTTCAATCTGAGCTCTCTTAAACCCCTTTCGGGTGAGCACTCCAGACTTCACATACTCTTCAGTAAGAGTAGCACCAAGTTGAATGACTGCCTCCAAAGTAGTAGGGTTATTACCCATAACAGTCCCTCTAACAACCAGAGGTAAGCCTTCAATATATTTCTCTATCCTGCGGGATAGAGGAGTAACCAAATGGGGTACCAAAATGCACAACTCATGGAATCGAGTTGTATACTTTGCGTTCTCTCCACTATCTTGCACCAGATTCCACATCTCTACCTCGAGTTTCTTCAGTTCATGACGTGGACAAAACTTCTCCACAAGTAAGTTCTCGAATCCGTCCCACGGTAAAGCTAGAGCGACTTCACGTCCTCTGGTGTTCTTTTCAGAATTCCACCAAGTGAGTGCGCCCGTATGAAAAGCGCTTGACGCCATCTTGACCTTCAGATTCTCAGGACATCCAGTGAAGTCGAGAATGTCTTCAATGCTTTCCAGCCATTGCAGTAGGCCGGTAGCTCCCTCGGTACCAGAGTACTTAGGAGGCTTAGCATCGTTGAACTGCTTGAAAGTAAAGTTAGCAGTTCCAGCATTAGTGGCATTTGAGTTGTGTGCAGAATCACTGGTACTTCCCCGAAGATTCTGGGTGATATCAGTGACCATACCAGGAATCACATCCCGCATATGAACCGCGATAGCTCGAGCAATCTTGTTGATCTCATCGTCGTTGCCACTTGTTGAACCCCCTCCGTTAGGATCACGTCGGGGAGGCATTCTACGAATAGAAGCCACAAGTGGGTCAGTAATGAGGAAGGATACAATTGAATTTTCATGATAAGGTCAGTAATATATCCATACTACTAGTATTATCATTCAATTGTAATATGATCCAGTACACGTATAAGTTATCAACTTATTTGCATACTTATCATGTGAATATGTACGATGTTCCATGATCTCTCCACCAAACCTACACACTGACATTTTCCCGATATACCGAAAATAGCTTATATATAGGGCTCACTCTCGCTGCCCACCACCGTTTCGGTATTCCACGATCATGCCCTTGCTAGCATTTGGCAACACGTTTGTACTGATTTGCAAGTGTGTTCCATTGATTAAGAATCCCATGATCTTTGATCAACTTGAACTATGATTGATTCCATGATTGAACTATGATTATGTTATGCGTGCACCTACTAACAGTTGTTAACATGTAGAACTAAGTCATACGTGTGTTCTACGCTTTCCTGTTAACCTATGTCAGTAAGTACTAATGATGTAATCACTTAAGAATTTCACTTAAGGTTTACATTTACAGAATGTTCACAACTTGATTGATTCACCATAATGTTTGGTTCATCCAAATTTGAATTGCACTATGATTTGATTCACCAATGATTGTTTCCCAAATGTTTGTATCCCATGTGTTTGACTAATGATCCATGTTTCCAGTTGATCCCGAATCCTCACTCCAAATACAAACGCCGGATTCCCCCTAACATACTGAAATAAGCTTATATATAGGGTAAGCTCTCACCGACCCACCACTTACCTCAACACGTCAGCGTTAATCCGTCGTCTATATTTGGGGCTAAGATTCCAACTATTGATTGATTATGATTGTTTCATGATTGCCTCTTGTTCTATGGATATGTTTATGATTATGTAAACCATGGTTCTTAATTTGCTTGAAATTAAAACCTTAGGTTTTAGCATGTGTGTCCTAGGTTAATTAACCTAGGTTCTCAATACTTACAGTATCGAGTATAATGATCTCTTGTGAGAACTTCAACTAAAGAATACTGTCACACAGATTCTAAGTTATAAAGTTCCTATGATAATGAACACCTGATAATGATAACAATGATAACAATGACAAGGATTTCAAATCAAGACTCTAAATTAATAGTTCTTAACCTTTGAATTCCTATAATGAGCATGACAAGGATTTCAAATCAAGACTCTAAATTAATAGATCTTGACATTTGAATTCCTATAATGAATATGACAAGGACTTCAAATCAAGACTCTAAATTAATAGATCTTGACATTTGAATTCCTATATTGAATATGACAAGGACTTTAGATCAAAGATACCAATCTTTGCCTCTAAATCCCATAATGAATATGACAAGGATCTTAGATCAAAGATACTAAATTAATATATTTTTTGCCTTTAAATCCCATAATGATCTCTGTGTGAGAATTTCAGATCAAGGATACTAAGAATACAGACCCTTGCCTCTGAAATCCTTAAATGCATATGTGTGAGAATTTAATTCGGTTTCTAAAATTATAGAAGTCCGATTCAAATTCTTTGACTCGATATCTAATCTTAGTAAAATGTCCCTAAGATCTTTCAAGCTTGCTGTAGACTTAATGCTCACTTAAGTTACTTAGATCCTAAGTATCCTCAAGTCTATAGCACTTAGTCCTATTGGGTAGCTTAGGTTATAGTCTAGGTCATTAAACATTGGGTTTTTCCTAGTTCTCTACAACCTTGGCTCTAATACCAACCTGTCACACCCCTGCGCCGCGTGCGGAATCCACGGCGCGGTGACGTATGAACAGTTGAATCATGCACAAGTATTGATTAAGAACAACCACAATGGATTACTAAGTTGCATAATGTTTAGACAATTGTTTAGTTACAGACAGTCTATCTACCAAAAGAAAGACAACTACCGACCCAAAATATAGTTACAAAATAAGACTCCAAACAAGACAATTAAACATTTAGGATTTAATGAGTTTCTATTCCATCCTAGCATGTTTCTTCATCTTGTTCTATCTTAGAATGGTCTCCTTAGTTGTCCCTGAGAATGTCTTAAACCTGATTACCTGAAACACGTGAAAAGTAACTGTCAACTACAGACGTAGTTGGTGAGAACAATAGGTTTAAACATTTGTAAACATGAGTATATGATTCAAGGCATAGGTAAGTTAAAGAAACATAAGATTCACACGGATGAGCTGCAACCCAAACTAACATCAAGTAAGAAGATGAGTGTAAACAGTCCAATCACTGTTTGCACGAGAGTCAACATATAATATCAAGTCCCAAACCACGTTTGGAGTTAGATAATGTGTCAACAGTTTTGATAAAACCATATGTAACCGAAATCTGCAGTTAGTTTATAAAACAGATTTAAAAACTAACTGCAGCAATCGGCCTGCCCCAATGTGTGTGTCCGCTTTCCCTTGTTGTGATCACCCAGTACTAACGCTAATGAATATGATACTTGATGCTTTTACAAGTTTGTTTACAACAATAGACACCATGTTTCTGAACCTTACTTTAACCGGATGTGTTAATGCCTTATTTGATAACATGAATTGAAAACCTAGATTTAATTCCACGAATTAAATCCTTTGTTTTGAATACCATGAAATGAACCATTTGATTTGAATACCATGATGTGAACCACTTGATTTGAATACCATGTTGTGAACCACTTGATTTGAATACCATGTTGTGAACCACTTGATTTGAATACCATGTTGTGAACCACTTGATTTGAATACCATGATGTGGTGACCTTGTGTAACAACAACGTTTATAACAAAAGAGTTTATAAAATCCTTTATCTAAAAGTATTTATCCTTCATAAATACATTTGAGTAAATCAGTTACAAAACAGTTCAAAGATTCTTTATAAAACCTTTTTAGTGAAAAGAGTTTAATAATTGATAATTCTTTTAAAACAGTTGGTGAATCCCTAGGATTCATAAAATGAACCCATAATGTTTATAAGAATACACACACACCTTGTGTAATGAAACATGATTGTAAACGATTGATTTGATCACGTGTTCCACCCCAAAACAGTTATAAAACAGTAAAAGAGGGGCTAAAGTTCTCACCTGTCTGCAGTAGACTCTGAACTAAAACAGATAGCAAGTAGCAAACAGGACTTCTAATTGTTTCCTATAACATTGTAATCATACATAAGATATAGGATTTATAATTGTATAGACTTTGATTCATTGATTGACTTGTGTTCTCTAGAACTTGATTATCACATGATAACTTGTTCTCATGATTATGATTGTTGTGAAAACTTGAAAGTTATGATTTGAATCACTTGATTGATCATGGGTCCAAGAAACGCATATGAAATGTTCCATTGCATAAACCTTATCCATAAAATGATAAATGTTCTAGGATTTGATAACCATTGATTAACATGACTTATGAAAAGATGTTCCAATTGTTTAAGTTCATGAGATTGTGATTTGATCCTATGATTAGATTAAGTTGCAACTTAAACTAAGATCAAATTACAATCACTTGAGTGGTGGCCAACAATGTACATGTAGACCATGCAAGTTTCCAAGCAAAATTAGACCAATTAAAGATCAAGCGAGTCTATATCACTCAATTGGGCTTGGTTTAAGTCTATGGACCATTTGTTAATGAAATTGGGCCGAATAAAACTGAATTGGGCCAAAATGGATTACGGGTTGCCAACTTGGGCAGCGAACCTTTCCCATTATTCACTAAGGTTCGGCTCACATGGTTAAGGGTTCGCCTGAAATGGGATTGGTTCGTGACTAACAAGGTTCGACTCCCATTGATAATGCATAGATTCGGCCATAGGTTCGCCAGCTAGGGTTAGCGAGTCAAGCATGAGGGCTCGGTAAGGGACAAATAATTCGTCTGCATGGGTTTGGTCTAGAAGGTTCGTGAGACATCCACTGGTTCGGTGAAGGCTCGTGGGGGACTCCTTAGGGTTCAGCTGTGCATACCACGAACCATGCAAGGTTCGTTCAGGATTAGGGTTCGGCTATCTGTTCAACGAACCATGCAAGTTTCGTTGGATGTATGGAGGCTCGGTACTGGTTCGCTAGGTCTTGATAAGGTTCGGCCATGGAATGAAGATTCGGCTGAGAAACCTTGGTAGGTTCGTCTATGTGTGAGGGTTCGGCAGTTCTCAATGGTTCGCCACGATCACAGAAGGTTCGGCATGAGGATGGTTCGTGAGTTTGTCTGCATGCCAGGTTCGTGAGGCTCTCTTCCCCTTCCAGGGGTTCGGCTGATGTCCAACGAACCATGTAGGTTCGCTATGGTTCGCCGAGGATGTCACCCCCATGAAGGTTCGGCCGGGAAACCCTAACAGGTTCGTTTCCCTGTTGTGGTTGCTGAACACCTCACGAACCTGTCATCTCCATCATCATTCCGACCTTCTTTCTTCGATCCAACCATTCCCATGCCTCTAATCCTCATAGCCTAACACTCGAAAATTGTTATTTCGAATAGGAATGGGCAAGAACCGGTTATAAGTCGAGTTTTAACAAATACTCACATGAAAACCCTAATTTCCCGAAACTTCCTTGATTCATACCTCTGATTTGGCCGGTGAAAACTTTCGATCTGTTGTACTTTTGTGTAGAGGGTGTCGAGAGCTACGCGTGGACGCCAAGAACACCAAAATCCGTTGAGAAACGAAGAAGATACGCGCGTTTAAAGTTCGGTTTTCTAGAGAGAGAGAGGGTATACGGGATTTTTAGAGAGAGAAGTGGTTGGTGATGAATTAAATGAGAAAATGGTCTTGATCAAGGCTTTTATAGCCCATGAGGTATTCGGGTCCGTTTCGGTCGCTCGGTTCGCGTTTCCGGAACGTAACACGTATTTTTCGCGACTTTAATTAAAAAGAGTTGTTAAACTCAAATAAATGATGAGTTTCAAAATTGTAAAATTATAAAATAATTAATTTAATTATTTTTACTCTTCGTGCGTTGCCAGATCGTTAAACATTCACAATTACGTGTATACCCGCAATCGCGTACGTTTTCCGATCGTATTAAATATTTAAAGTCGTTTAATCATAATTATAAGTTCAACATTCGTATTATTATGGATCGTCACCCATAACTATACTCAGTCTCGCTTACGTATTACGATTTTTGTTGAATTAATTGTCATAATATTCGTCTCTACACTACGCACTAACACTATCCTGTTACACCGAACGCAGTATATATATAGGGCTCACTCTCGCTGCCCACCACTGTTTCGATATAACACGATACTGTTCTTGCCTAGTGTCATCGACTGTAAATAAATAATACATACTTGTTCTCAAGAAATAATGATTCTAACACACAAGCACATAATGAACACATGAATCACATTGATTTACTGGACATGTACACACACTGTTCTAACACTGTTTACAACTACCATGACTAAATGTACAAATGTTACAGTCTCCCCTAGTTAAGGGAATTTCGTCCCGAAATTAACTAGCCGAAGGTACTGTAAAAAGATGAGGGTACTTAAGCTTCATATGGTCTTCACTTTCCCAGGTGAACTCAGCACCGCGTTTGCCCTCCCATCGTACTTTCACGATCGGTATACGGCTGCGTTTAAGTTTCTTGACCCCATGATCCATGATTTCAACTGGACGTTCTATGAATTGCATGTTGTTCTGAATCTGTATGTCTTCCAGTGGAATCTGAACATCATGATCCGCTAAGCATTTCTTAAGATTAGACACATGAAAAGTATCATGGACATTGCTTAGCTCCACTGGAAGTTTGAGTTTGTAGGCTACGGGACCAATCCGTTCCAGGATCTCAAAAGGTCCAACGTACCTTGGTGCAAGTTTCCCTTTCTTCCCGAATCGGACAACGCCTTTCCAGGGAGAAACCTTGAGTAAGACTCGGTCACCGACTTGAAACTCAAGCGGTTTCCGACGTCGATCAGCATAACTCTTCTGCCGATCTTGTGCGGCCTTAAGCCGTGACTGAATGATTGTGATCTTGTCTGATGTTTCCTGAATGAGTTCTGGTCCTACGACCTGTGAGTCACCAATCTCGGTCCAACAGACCGGTGATCGGCACTTTCTACCATATAGAGCTTCGAATGGTGCACATTGAATGCTCGTATGATAGCTATTGTTATATGAAAACTCAATGAGTGGGAGATGAGTGTCCCAACTTCCACCGAAGTCAATGACACAAGAACGAAGCATGTCTTCAAGTGTTTGGATAGTCCTTTCGCTCTGGCCGTCGGTTTGAGGATGATACGCCGTGCTAAGATTAACACGCGTTCCCAAAGCCTTTTGCAATGATTGCCAAAAGCGAGAAGTGAAACGACTATCACGATCAGAAATGATTGATGTTGGTGTACCATGACGTGCAATGATTTCGTTGATGTACAATGTGGATAACTTCTCCATCTTGTAATCCTCTCGGATAGGGAGAAAATGAGCAGATTTGGTGAGTCGATCAACGATCACCCAAATTGAATCGAATCCTCGCGGATTTCTCGGCAACTTTGTTATGAAATCCATGGAAATTTGCTCCCATTTCCATTGAGGAATTTCAGGTTGCTGTAGAAGTCCTGAAGGTTTTTGATGTTCTGCTTTGACTTTTGAACAGGTAAGACATTTTCCCACGTACAGTGCTATGTCTCTCTTCATTCCCGGCCACCAGTAAGATGTCCTCAAGTCCTGATACATCTTGTCGGCTCCAGGATGAACTGAGTATCGCGACTTATGAGCCTCATCACAAATGAGTGTGCGCAATTCTTCAGACTTTGGAATCCAAATGCGGCCGTTGAGATATAGCACCCCATCAGCTCGAGGTTCTAGTTTCTTCTCAATACCACAATCCAAGTCTGTCTTGAGTTGATTGTTTGTTACTACTTGTTGTTGTGCAATACGAATCAAGTCTTTCAAGTTTGGCTGTGTGTTGATCTCCATGGCTCTTACACGAATTGGTTTGACTGGTTCCTTGCGACTAAGAGCATCCGCCACCACATTGGCTTTACCCGGATGGTAACGAATCTCGCAGTCGTAATCAGTTAGAAGCTCAACCCAACGTCGTTGTCTCATGTTGAGTTCTTTCTGATTGAGAATGTGTTGTAGGCTCTTGTGGTCTGTATAGATGACACATTTAGTACCATACAGGTAGTGTCTCCAAATCTTCAATGCAAAGACCACAGCCCCTAACTCAAGGTCATGAGTAGTGTAATTCTTCTCGTGAACCTTAAGTTGTCTTGAAGCATAAGCAATGACCTTGTCCCGTTGCATAAGTACACAACCGAGACCAAGGTTTGAAGCATCACAGTAGACAATGAAATCATCACTGCCTTCTGGAAGGCTAAGGATAGGGGAGTTGCATAACTTCTGTTTAAGAAGTTGAAATGCATCTTCCTGTTTCTGTCCCCATATAAACGCTTGACTTTTCTGAGTCAAAGTGGTAAGTGGCAAGGCAATCTTAGAGAAATTCGCAATGAATCTCCTGTAATAGCCCGCCAGACCCAGAAACGAACGAATCTCTGTTGGAGTAGATGGAGTAGTCCAGTTCTTAATCGCCTCAATCTTCGCTGGATCTACATGTATTCCATCCCTGTTGATGACATGTCCTAAGAAGTGAACTTCCTTTAACCAAAACTCACATTTTGAGAATTTAGCATATAGTTGTTCAGTTCTTAGTAACTCTAAGACTTTCCTCAAATGATCCTCGTGCTCTTGTTCTGACTTGGAATAAATCAATATATCGTCAATGAAGACAATAACAAACTGATCCAAGTATGGCCTGCAGACTCGGTTCATCAAGTCCATGAACACTGCGGGGCATTGGTCAGCCCAAATGGCATAACCACAAACTCATAGTGTCCATATCGAGTCCTAAATGCAGTCTTTGGTATATCCTCATCATTTACTCTCAACTGATGATACCCAGATCGCAATCAATCTTAGAGAAGCAAGTTGCTCCCTGTAATTGATCAAACAGATCATCGATCCTGGGCAGAGGATATCTATTCTTGATTGTCAACTTGTTCAACTCACGATAATCGATACACATACGAAATGAACCGTCTTTCTTTTTGACAAAGAGAACCGGAGCTCCCCATGGAGAGAAACTCGGTCTTATGAAACCTTTGTCTAAAAGTTCTTGAAGCTGACTAGACAGTTCTTGCATCTCAGACGGTGCTAATCGATACGGTGATTTCGCCACTGGGTTTGCTCCAGGGACGAGATCAATTCTAAACTCCACTTGTCGGACTGGTGGTAGTCCAGGCAAGTCTTCTGGAAATACGTCTGGATATTCTTTGATAACTGGAACATCTCCAACTGCTTTCTTTTCAGGTTTCTTTTCCACTACATGAGCTAGGAAAGCATAATATTTCTTCTTCAAGTACTTCCTCGCCTTGATGCACGATACAATCTTCAATCCGCGGCATGGTTTCTCGCCGTAGACTATCATCGTTTCGCCGGACGGTAAGGGGATTCGGATAAGTTTCTCAGAGCGTACGATTTCAGCATTGTTTTTGGATAACCAATCCATTCCTACTACAACTTCGAAGCTTCCGAGAGTCATAGGAATGAGATCGATGGAAAAGATATGGTCATTTAATCTTAGCTCACAAGCATGAATTATGGAATCTACAACTATGGTCTTACCATTCGCTACTTCTACAGTATAGGGAGCAGTAAGTGTGGATAGTTGCATATTAAGCAAAGAAGCAGTATGAGTAGAGATAAAACTTTTATCGGCACCAGTATCAAATATGATAGGAACATAATGATCATTGATAAGAAATGTACCCGTGATGACTGCCGGCTCTTCACGTGCTTCAGCAGTTCCAATAACAAAAGCACGAGCAGCAGCAGTATTGTTGTTGAGTTTTGGACACTGATTTCTGAAGTGTCCCTCTGCTCCACAATTGTAACAGGCTCTTCCACCTGTAGCAGTAGTGGTAGTGGTAGCAGTTGTTGCAGCAGCAAGATGAGCAGCTCGGCATGTAGCTGCAAAGTGTCCCATTCGCCCACATTTGAGACACTTCTTGCATGGAGTGTTGGGCAGATGATGATACTGGCATTTGGTGCAAAGTGGAAACTGGCCAGTATAAGGCTTTCTGGCATTAGCTGGTTGTGGCATAGCAGTGATAGGTGTAGCGTGAGTAGGTGCAGCTGCAGTCAACGCTGCAAAGTTCTTGATTGTCTTTTGCTTCTTCTTCTTGTGATGGTGCTGCTCAGGCTTCTTGCCTTCTTCAATCTGAGCTCTCTTAAACCCCTTTCGGGTGAGCACTCCAGACTTCACATACTCTTCAGTAAGAGTAGCACCAAGTTGAATGGCTGCCTCCAAAGTAGTAGGGTTATTACCCATAACAGTCCCTCTAACAACCAGAGGTAAGCCTTCAATATATTTCTCTATCCTGCGGGATAGAGGAGTAACCAAATGGGGTACCAAAATGCACAACTCATGGAATCGAGTTGTATACTTTGCGTTCTCTCCACTATCTTGCACTAGATTCCACATCTCTACCTCGAGTTTCTTCAGTTCATGACGTGGACAAAACTTCTCCACAAGTAAGTTCTTGAATCCGTTCCACGGTAAAGCTAGAGCGACTTCACGTCCTCTGGTGTTCTTTTCAGAATTCCACCAAGTGAGTGCGCCCTTATGAAAAGCGCTTGAGGCCATCTTGACCTTCAGATTCTCAGGACATCCAGTGAAGTCGAGAATGTCTTCAATGCTTTCCAGCCATTGCAGTAGGCCGGTAGCTCCCTCGGTACCAGAGTACTTAGGAGGCTTAGCATCGTTGAACTGCTTGAAAGTAAAGTTAGCAGTTCCAGCATTAGTGGCATTTGAGTTGTGTGCGGAATCACTGGTACTTCCCCGAAGATTCTGGGTGATATCAGTGACCATACCAGGAATCACATCCCGCATATGAACCGCGATAGCTCGAGCAATCTTGTTGATCTCATCGTCGTTGCCACTTGTTGAACCCCCTCCGTTAGGATCACGTCGGGGAGGCATTCTACGAATAGAAGCCACAAGTGGGTCAGTAATGAGGAAGGATACAATTGAATTTTCATGATAAGGTCAGTAATATATCCATACTACTAGTATTATCATTCAGTTGTAATATGATCCAGTACACATATAAGTTATCAACTTATTTGCATACTTATCATGTGAATATGTACGATGTTCCATGATCTCTCCACCAAACCTACACACTGACACTTTCCCGATATACCGAAAATAGCTTATATATAGGGCTCACTCTCGCTGCCCACCACCGTTTCGGTATACCACGATCATGCCCTTGCTAGCATTTGGCAACACGTTTGTACTGATTTGCAAGTCTGTTCCATTGATTAAGAATCCCATGATCTTTGATCAACTTGAACTATGATTGATTCCATGATTGAACTATGATTATGTTATGCGTGCACCTACTAACAGTTGTTAACATGTAGAACTAAGTCATACGTGTGTTCTACACTTTCCTGTTAACCTATGTCAGTAAGTACTAATGATGTAATCACTTAAGAATTTCACTTAAGGTTTACATTTACAGAATGTTCACAACTTGATTGATTCACCATAATGTTTGGTTCATCCAAATTTGAATTGCACTATGATTTGATTCACCAATGATTGTTTCCCAAATGTTTGTATCCCATGTGTTTGACTAATGATCCATGTTTCCAGTTGATCCCGAATCCTCACTCCAAATACAAACGCCGGATTCCCCCTAACATACTGAAATAAGCTTATATATAGGGTAAGCTCTCACCGACCCACCACTTACCTCAACACGTCAGCGTTAATCCGTCGTCTATATTTGGGGCTAAGATTCCAACTATTGATTGACTATGATTGTTTCATGATTGCCTCTTGTTCTATGGATATGTTTATGATTATGTAAACCATGGTTCTTAATTTGCTTGAAATTAAAACCTTAGGTTTTAGCATGTGTGTCCTAGGTTAATTAACCTAGGTTCTCAATACTTACAGTATCGAGTATAATGATCTCTTGTGAGAACTTCAACTAAAGAATACTGTCACACAGATTCTAAGTTATAAACTTCCTATGATAATGAACACCTGATAATGATAACAATGATAACAATGACAAGGATTTCAAATCAAGACTCTAAATTAATAGTTCTTAACCTTTGAATTCCTATAATGAGCATGACAAGGATTTCAAATCAAGACTCTAAATTAATAGATCTTGACATTTGAATTCCTATAATGAATATGACAAGGACTTCAAATCAAGACTCTAAATTAATAGATGTTGACATTTGAACTCCTATATTGAATATGACAAGGACTTTAGATCAAAGATACCAATCTTTGCCTCTAAATCCCATAATGAATATGACAAGGATCTTAGATCAAAGATACTAAATTAATAGATCTTTGCCTCTAAATCCCATAATGATCTCTGTGTGAGAATTTCAGATCAAGGATACTAAGAATACAGACCCTTGCCTCTGAAATCCTTAAATGCATATGTGTGAGAATTTAATTCGGTTTCTAAAATTATAGAAGTCCGATTCAAATTCTTTGACTCGATATCTAATCTTAGTAAAATGTCCCTAAGATCTTTCAAGCTTGCTGTAGACTTAATGCTCACTTAAGTTACTTAGATCCTAAGTATCCTCAAGTCTATAGCACTTAGTCCTATTGGGTAGCTTAGGTTATAGTCTAGGTCATTAAACATTGGGTTTTTCCTAGTTCTCTACAACCTTGGCTCTGATACCAACCTGTCACACCCCTGCGCCGCGTGCGGATACCACGGCGCGGTGACGTATGAACAGTTGAATCATGCACAAGTATTGATTAAGAACAACCACAATGGATTACTAAGTTGCATAATGTTTAGACAATTGTTTAGTTACAGACAGTCTATCTACCAAAAGAAAGACAACTACCGACCCAAAATATAGTTACAAAATAAGACTCCAAACAAGACAATTAAACATTTAGGATTTAATGAGTTTCTATTCCATCCTAGCATGTTTCTTCATCTTGTTCTATCTTAGAATGGTCTCCTTAGTTGTCCCTGAGAATGTCTTAAACCTGATTACCTGAAACACGTGAAAAGTTACTGTCAACTACAGACGTAGTTGGTGAGAACAATAGGTTTAAACATTTGTAAACATGAGTATATGATTCAAGGCATAGGTAAGTTAAAGCAACATAAGATTCACACGGATGAGCTGCAACCCAAACTAACATCAAGTAAGAAAATGAGTGTAAACAGTCCAATCACTGTTTGCACGAGAGTCAACATATAATATCAAGTCCCAAACCACATTTGGAGTTAGATAATGTGTCAACAGTTTTGATAAAACCATATGTAACCGAAATTTGCAGTTAGTTTATAAAACAGATTTAAAAACTAACTGCAGCAATCGGCCTGCCCCAATGTGTGTGTCCGCTTTCCCTTGTTGTGATCACCCAGTACTAACGCTAATGAATATGATACTTGATGCTTTTACAAGTTTGTTTACAACAATAGACACCATGTTTCTGAACCTTACTTTAACCGGATGTGTTAATGCCTTATTTGATAACATGAATTGAAAACCTAAATTTAATTCCACGAATTAAATCCTTTGTTTTGAATACCATGAAATGAACCATTTGATTTGAATACCATGATGTGAACCACTTGATTTGAATACCATGTTGTGAACCACTTGATTTGAATACCATGTTGTGAACCACTTGATTTGAATACCATGTTGTGAACCACTTGATTTGAATACCATGATGTGGTGACCTTGTGTAACAACAAGGTTTATAACAAAAGAGTTTATAAAATCCTTTATCTAAAAGTATTTATCCTTCATAAATACATTTGAGTAAATCAGTTACAAAACAGTTCAAAGATTCTTTATAAAACCTTTTTAGTGAAAAGAGTTTAATAATTGATAATTCTTTTAAAACAGTTGGTGAATCCCTAGGATTCGTAAAATGAACCCATAATGTTTATAAGAATACACACACACCTTGTGTAATGAAACATGATTGTAAACGATTGATTTGATCACGTGTTCCACCCCAAAACAGTTATAAAACAGTAAAAGAGGGGCTAAAGTTCTCACCTGTCTGCAGTAGACTCTGAACTAAAACAGATTGCAAGTAGCAAACAGGACTTCTAATTGTTTCCTATAACATTGTAATCATACATAAGATATAGGATTTATAATTGTATAGACTTTGATTCATTGATTGACTTGTGTTCTCTAGAACTTGATTATCACATGATAACTTGTTCTCATGATTATGATTGTTGTGAAAACTTGAAAGTTATGATTTGAATCACTTGATTGATCATGGGTCCAAGAAACGCATATGAAATGTTCCATTGCATAAACCTTATGCATAAAATGATAAATGTTCTAGGATTTGATAACCATTGATTAACATGACTTATGAAAAGATGTTCCAATTGTTTAAGTTCATGAGATTGTGATTTGATCCTATGATTAGATTAAGTTGCAACTTAAACTAAGATCAAATTACAATCACTTGAGTGGTGGCCAACAATGTACATGTAGACCATGCAAGTTTCCAAGCAAAATTAGACCAATTAAAGATCAAGCGAGTCTATATCACTCAATTGGGCTTGGTTTAAGTCTATGGACCATTTGTTAATGAAATTGGGCCGAATAAAACTGAATTGGGCCGAAATGGATTACGGGTTGCCAACTTGGGCAGCGAACCTTTCCCATTATTCACTAAGGTTCGGCTCACATGGTTAAGGGTTCGCCTGAAATGGGATTGGTTCGTGACTAACAAGGTTCGACTCCCATTGATAATGCATAGATTCGGCCATAGGTTCGCCAACTAGGGTTAGCGAGTCAAGCATGAGGGCTCGGTAAGGGACAAATGATTCGTCTGCATGGGTTTGGTCTAGAAGGTTCGTGAGACATCCACTGGTTCGGTGAAGGCTCGTGGGGGACTCCTTAGGGTTCAGCTGTGCATACCACGAACCATGCAAGGTTCGTTTAGGATTAGGGTTCGGCTATCTGTTCAACGAACCATGCAAGTTTCGTTGGATGTATGGAGGCTCGGTACTGGTTCGCTAGGTCTTGATAAGGTTCGGCCATGGAATGAAGATTCGGCTGAGAAACCTTGCTAGGTTCGTCTATGTGCGAGGGTTCGGCAGTTCTCAATGGTTCGCCACGATCACAGAAGGTTCGGCATGAGGATGGTTCGTGAGTTTGTCTGCATGCCAGGTTCGTGAGGCTCTCTTCCCCTTCCAGGGGTTCGGCTGATGTCCAATGAACCATGTAGGTTCGCTATGGTTCGCCGAGGATGTCACCCCCATGAAGGTTCGGCCGGGAAACCCTAACAGGTTCGTTTCCCTGTTGTGGTTGCTGAACACCTCACGAACCTGTCATCTCCATCATCATTCCGACCTTCTTTCTTCGATCCAACCATTCCCATGCCTCTAATCCTCATAGCCTAACACTCGAAAATTGTTATTTCGAATAGGAATGGGCAAGAACCGGTTATAAGTCGAGTTTTAACAAATACTCACATGAAAACCCTAATTTCCCGAAACTTCCTTGATTCATACCTCTGATTTGGCCGGTGAAAACTTCCGATCTGTTGTACTTCTGTGTAGAGGGTGTCGAGAGCTACGCGTGGACGCCAAGAACACCAAAATCCGTTGAGAAAAGAAGAAGATACGCGCGTTTAAAGTTCGGTTTTCTAGAGAGAGAGAGGGTATACGGGATTTTTAGAGAGAGAAGTGGTTGGTGATGAATTAAATGAGAAAATGGTCTTGATCAAGGCTTTTATAGCCCGTGAGGTATTCGGGTCCGTTTCGGTCGCTCGGTTCGCGTTTTCGGAACGTAACGCGTATTTTTCGCGACTTTAATTAAAAAGAGTTGTTAAACTCAAATAAATGATGAGTTTCAAAATTGTAAAATTATAAAATAATTAATTTAATTATTTTTACTCTTCGTGCGTTGCCAGATCGTTAAACATTCACAATTACGTGTATACCCGCAATCGCGTACGTTTTCCGATCGTATTAAATATTTAAAGTCGTTTAATCATAATTATAAGTTCAACATTCGTATTATTATGGATCGTCACCCATAACTATACTCAGTCTCGCTTACGTATTACGATTTTTGTTGAATTAATTGTCATAATATTCGTCTCTACACTACGCACTAACACTATCCTGTTACACCGAACGCAGTATATATATAGGGCTCACTCTCGCTGCCCACCACTGTTTCGATATAACACGATACTGTTCTTGCCTAGTGTCATCGACTGTAAATAAATAATACATACTTGTTCTCAAGAAATAATGATTCTAACACACAAGCACATAATGAACACATGAATCACATTGATTTACTGGACATGTACACACACTGTTCTAACACTGTTTACAACTACCATGACTAAATGTACAAATGTTACAACAAATCATAGAGATTGTATTGTTGTTGTCCCGTAGCTTAAACACGAGAGAGGTCACTCTCTTATCCTACCGGTGCACAGAATAGAAGTGGTGAGATAATTAGCAGACACTATCATACTCTTATCACACGTGTCGAAAATGACAGAGTTGGAATAGGCTGTCTAAAAATTAAAAGAGTTCTTATAGTCCTCATCCCATAACCATCAACTCATAAACTCATGTTTAATATTACATTGGAATCTCATAGATATAACGCACTTGTTCTCATAGGAATAATATATCTATTCTCTTAAAATTAACTGAAACATGCCCATCGGAATAACAGTTATAATTTCCATAGAATTAATAAATTAACTCTATAGGAATAACATGTATTCCTCATAAGGATTACCGTTGTAATCACCGAGGAATAATAGTCTTATCTCTTACAAATCATAGATATTGTATTGTTGTTGTCCCGTAGTGTAAACATGAGAGAGGTCACTCTCTCATTCTACTGATCCACAGAATAGAAGTGGTGACATAATTATCAGAAACTATCATACTTTTATCGCCCGTGTCGAAAATGACAGAGTTGGAATAAGCTGACTAAAAATTAAAAGAGTTCTTATAGTCCTCATCCCATAACCATCAACTCATAACCTCATGTTTACCTTTGCATTGGAATCTCATGGATATAACACACTTGTTCTCATAAGAATAATAGATCTATTCTCTTAAAATTAACTGAAACATGCCCTTCGGAATAACACTTATAATTTCCTTAGAATTAATAAATTGACTCAATAGGAATAACTTGTATTCCTCATAGATTACCGTTGTAATCACCGAGGAATAATAGTCTTATCTCTTACAAATCATAGAGATTGTATTGTTGTTGTCCCGTAGCGTAAACACGAGAGAGGTCACTCTCTTATCCTACCGGTGCACAGAATTGAAGTGGTGAGATAATTAGTGTGACAATCCGACTTTTCGGATTAACCTTGTTAACTGTAAATATTGAGATCACAGGCCTAACATGACAAGTTAGTCTCAATGAAGTCTAAGAAGGTCCAGTAAGGTCAGGATGGGCCCAATGGGGTTTAGGTAGGCCCAATAAGGCCAAGGTAGGACCAGATAGGCCCAATAATATTTAGGAGGCCCAATTGGGTTAATCAAGCTCAATAATGTTCCAATTTGCTCAATTAGTGACAATTCGGCAATTCGGATTAACTCTGTTAACTCTAGAATTAACCGAAATGTTATGTAATCAAACAAAAACGAATTTTAAGAATTATTATGGTGCAAAACAAGTTGTAAACATTACAATTTCAATGATTGAGTGGTAATTAAGTTGAAATGCAAAGATTTTGACTTTTTAAAGTCAAAATTAGGCCAAAACATCAAATTGAAGTCGATTTTCATATCAATAGGTAATTAAACCCGAATTAAACTTGTATAATGATCACAATAATGATTAGTAATTATAACCAACGGTTATTGGAACCATTAGTCACCCAATTAAACTCAATTTAATGTTAAACATGAAACCGTAGCATTCCATTACTCAAAACCATATACTTCGACATAGTTTGCAAAAATTAAAGCTTTATAACACTCATTCGGCATCATTAGAGACTGTGGCACACGAGAATTTAGGCAACCGAACTACGGATTGAAGGATTGTTTTGAGGAACGGCCGAAGAACACCTCCAAGTTGATCTACTACGATTCAAGACCAATCCGGGTAATAATTGATCCCTACACTTTCTAAAACAACCGATTAAGCAAATGCACATCTTAATTCGAAGCTGTAATCTTGAATTATACAAGAACGAATTCTAGGGTTTCCTATGAAAAACGAATTGGGGGTTTGTGATTAAGTGAATGCAAAAATCAAATCAAATGTAACAGAGAGTTTCGGAACTCTCTGTTTACTGAAAATCATCTTTCAATTTCATCAAACAACAACGATTTGTTAGAATCTTGATTCTAGGGTTCTTAACCCAAAAGGGTTTGAGGTTTTCGTTGAAAATGATATCAGTGATCGAATCAAATTATACAGATAGATTCGGTTTGATCTGTATATGAAAAACCATGTGTCAATTTTATTAAATTACATAGAATTTTATATAAACCGATTTCGAGTTCAAACCAAGAAAACGATTTAGAATTTTCGGTTAAATCGAATGTAAAAATAAAATTTAACCACACAGATACTTTCGAAATACCTTGTTAAAGAAAAGCCCTGTCACACCCCGAGCCGGCGGGGTAGGATCGGGTTTCCCCGACGGGCGGAAGGTTCCCGGGGCGCGATATCGAAATGATAATCGAAATGATCAGATTGTTCGCATTTCACATGATATATAAATGAGAAACTTTGCTAAAATAAAATAGGATTACAGAGTTAAATTATATTAGTTAAGTTTACAATTTAACAATGTAAACCCACTATCACATCATAAGTCTTCAATCTTGTGGCTGCACAAGATATACTAAACAAACTGTATCATGATGCTTCAAAATATGCAGGTCTAAAAAGCTGGTCCTCTATCAGATAACCTAATCCAAAGAAATAACTCTTCAGTTGACCTGTTCGTCACCTGAGAAGTCATGCAAAAATAAAGTCAACACATGGTTGGTGAGTTCATATAATTTCGTATTTGAAAATGATTTGAAAATGATTTGAAAACCTCCTTTGGTAAAGACCCTAACCTCATTAACTCCACATGTGTCATCCAGATCGGTATGCTTATGTATAGGGCATACCCCTGAGTCGAGGCTACAACCCCGCCCAGACGCCATCCCACCACATACTAATCCGCATAGGAAATTGTTGTTAATGACAATTAGGCATTTTTACCCTACCATTTACCCATGACTCTTCTGTTTGTCGTCCCTGTAATTACAATCATTTGAAATCCATTGTTGATTTCATAAGTTCATCACACAATATGATCAACCACACAATTGTATAAACAGATATAAATGCTTAATTAAACAAGTAAGTAAACATTTAATAAAATCTAAGTCCTTATGATTGGGGCCTGTGGTCATACTCGAGTAGACTAGTCTGTCAATCTAGGTACTTAGTAGTTAGGGAATTCTGTAAATATCCTCAAACATATGACCTACAAGTCAATCAGTCTAGCTAGGACTTCTTGAAATATAGGATTTCTGGATTCAATGTGTTGGCATATGTTATCTCTGATATTTCCCATACTATCCCTTAAAATGATTTAATGATTCGTCTGATTATGTCACAAGATGTACTTGATGTGTTGATCATAGAATACAAGATTCATTGATCGATTGTACACTTGATTCTTATTCAACAAACACTTGGTTTGTAGAACATTGAATGTTGTCTTTGCAAAGATCGTTTTGTTAATGTCTTGATGTCCCACACTTATTTTGTCAAAATGCTTGATTTGATTCCTTGAATTCACCCACTTGATTTGTCAAAATGTTTGATTTGATTCCTTGAATTCACCCACTTGATTTGTCAAAATGTTTGATTTGATTCCTTGAATTCACCCACTTGATTTGTCAAAATGTTTGATTTGATTCGTTTGAAATGTTTAGACTTATTGAAAAGTTTAGTTTAACTCGATTATTCACTTAATATGTAAGTAAATCGGTTAGTAAACCTGCATAAAATCTTCCTAGACATGGTCTAGGATAACATTTATATATATGTAAAACATATAAATTTTAAAAGCATTTAAGTAAACAATTTAAATAAACAGTTTACGCATGCTTCTCAGCCCCGCGTTTTAAAACAAAAATGTTAGAAAAGGGGCAATGAACTCACCTGTGTTGCCGCGCAATGAACCACAAAAGATATGCGCACTCTTTGATTGTTGCCTAAGTATCTTTAGCACCTGAGTTATTTTAAAGAATTCGAATGCGATAAGTACATACGGGAATTGTCGTTTCTATGGTTTGGTCTCGGTGTGCAACTACGTGTCCTAGATTACTAATGTGTTTCTAAAATCCCTTCTATCTAAGTTAAACTATTACCCATTAGTAACCCAGATCCCACATTAATCATTTAAAGTATTAAGTACAACATTTTCAATTTATTTCATTTTGAGGAAATCATTTATTTAGGAAAATCATTTAATTATATTGATAAGGTTT
Source organism: Mikania micrantha (assembly GCA_009363875.1). Lineage (NCBI taxonomy): Eukaryota > Viridiplantae > Streptophyta > Magnoliopsida > Asterales > Asteraceae > Mikania > Mikania micrantha. The sequence goes on along the minus strand of CM018693.1, from coordinate 103,928,287 downwards.
ATAATTTAAATTTCTTTTTAAGAAAAGCTTAATTAATTTAAGGAAAGTGTAATTAAACATGATGGGCTTATATTAAACCCATTGGGCCGTTCTTGGGCCCATTAAAAGACTTTTATTTTCAAGTGACCTCTTGTTAGCTTATTGAGTCGCTAACCTTGATGGTTTAAATAAACCATTTAGGTTAGTCATATGTCTTTGAAATTCTCATTGGTTTAAGTGTTAACATTTAAGTCAAACTATAACCCTTAGGTTCCTGTTTTCCATCCCGAATGCATTCCTCTCATGATATTGATATTTTAGCTTAAGAAGACTCAATTGTGTTTAACCAATTGAATGATCGTCCCCTACAATGATTACATACCATAAGTGTGCTAGAATATCCCATGTTAGATCGATAGTTAACCCTAACATAGTTTTTATTGAAGTTTAGATCTCATGGGCCTTATGTTAGACCTAACTTGCCATTGTGACCCAATTGATTAATATTTAACTTAATCAAATGTACAACAGGTCAATCTTAAATTATTGGGCCAATTTAAGTGGTCTTGGCATATTCATAAGGTTATTGGGCCTTAGAAAATTATGTGTGCCCAATTAAATTAAACGAGCTACGAGTGAGTCTAGTCTAGAACCAATTCCATTCCTAACGAGCTAAACTCGAACTTGTTGGGTCATTACAACACATGGGCCGATTAACATGTAATTGAATCAAGTATGGGCTAGAATAGACTATGGGCCAAACAATTGACCATGGGTCGCATAGAAGGGTTGATTTACATGTTGGGCTGGTTCGATAAGATGCAGGGCCGACTCCATGATTGGGCCTGAATAATCTCACAGATTTATCTATGGTGGTCAGCGAACCTTTATGCAGATGGTTCGGCTCCTGTGACTCCTAGATTCGTCATGTAAAGGCTCGCTGGATAGAGGTTCGTGGTTATCAAAGAGGGTTCGGCTGTGGTGACCAACGAACCCAGGGTTTGTTCCTGATGCATGGGTTCGTGAGGGCTCGCCAACCAAGTGTAAGGTTCGTGGCGGCCTAAGGGTTCGTGTCTCGACATAATGGTTCGCCGGAGAGGACTGCAGGGTTCGGCCATGGATTCAGGTATAACATGCAGGGTTCGTTCACCCTAAAAAGGTTCGGCAAATAGAGAAAGGTTCGTGTTTAATAACCTGCAACCTGGGTTCGACCAGGGTTTGGACAACTGGTTCGTTAAGCCATGCAAGGTTCGGCCAGTGATGTAATAGGTTCGCAGAGTGGAGGGTTCGGCTAGAGCTGCTTCGTCTCATCCAGTAGTCGCCGAACCTGCAACTTCATCCCCCATCTCCTTCATTGCTCGATCTGATTTCTAAGTGGTTTACCTAGTGGGGTCTACTGGCAAGATTTTCGAGGGTGTGCAGGTCGTGAACATGGTTCTAATCCTGTTAATCATACGTGGGTTGAACAACAACATAAAGAAGAATGAAAACCCTAGTTTCTATCACGTTTAAAGCTTCATACCTCGTTTTTCAGTGGGTAGACGTCCCGATCTGCTGTACTTCCACGTAGAGGATGTCAAGAGCTTCGCGTGGACACTAAGAACTCGCGATTCCGTTGAGATTTGAGCTCGATCTTGAAGGTTGAAGATGAGATTCTAGAGAGAGAGAGAGATGACGGGAGAGAGTGTTTAGAGAGAGAGAGAAATTTGAAAAATGAAAGAAATTGATTCTTTCCACGTTTATATACTCCGAGGGTATTCGGGTTCGTTTCGGTTGCTCGGTTCGCGTCTTCGTCGCGTTCCCGGATCGTAACGCGAATAATTACGTAGTCTAAATAAAAGGTTATATTTTATGTGTTTGGGAAGTGGTTATTTCTAGTAATAACATTAAATGATATTTTCCTAATTTATTTATCGAAACTCATAAATATTACGCGTTTTATTATTTATTCGCGTGTTATGGTTTACGCGTCTAAAATTAAAATAGTTTTGCTTTAATTATAATTATGATGAGTTTCAAAATTGTAAAACAGGAATTATTTTATTTCCTTATAAATATTATCGTTCGAATCGTCTTTCATTTTGTTTCGTCAGAAAACGTCACTTACGCGCGTCTTCGTACAGAGCGCTAACTGTACAAACACGATCGTACGTTTCACTTTCTGATTTTGTTGTCTAATTTACAATCATCGTTTCGGATCATTAAACTGTCAGATCTATTCGTACAGATCGTCACCTATACGAACAGTCCGTCGGTTTAACATTCCGTAACAACAACTGTTATTGTATTGTTTTGATTAGCCTCGCATACGTGCTATCCTGATAGATCCTAACAAATAACCCATGATGGTTCAGTGTTGCCAGATAATTACCTGACTCAAGAACCATTGTTCTGTACTTAGTTTCTGCTAAATGTTTATGAATCTGTTGTTTGATAATCTGAAATGACCTTGACTATTGTTATGAACATGAAATAGGATGCAATATGTATAGTTGGTGTCTGTTTACTGTTCGTGCTACTGTTGCGATCACTGTTCCGGCACCGGTTTCGGCACTGTTGTTACAAGCCCTATGATTTTACATTCTAACATACAATGATTCAAGCAGATTGGGTTGAGAATCATGAGTACTCTCGTTCGAATCCTTGGACATGGGATTTTATCAAATTAGTTGATGAATGATCAAATTAAAACCACTAATAGACTCGGCTGAGTCTCTATAACAAAACCCCTAAGGATTTGAGGGTCGAACTCAGTTGGATCGGGGATCAATTCGAACCGAGATTGGATTCGAATGGGTGAACCGGGCCATCAAGGGATAAAAGGAAATGGAATCAAGACATGTTGCGAAATCAAAGGTAGACCAACTGGTTCGAGCATGTGTGTGCGTGTGGGAGGTCCCGGGTTCGAACCCGGGGGCTGCCATGTTTTTAACACTTAAACCAAAATGTGGTTTTTAGCCATAACTTCTTTGTTTAAACTCCGTTTTAATCCGTTCGAGTTGCGTTGGAACCGTAACGGGAATACGAAGACATTGGAATAATAAATTTCATATTTTAATCCGAAAACGAAATCGCGTATAATTGCGTTTATTTAAATAAAAGCGTATAGGATTTTATTTAAACGATTTCAAAGTCACGCGTATTTACGTATGCACATTTCTAACACTTTAGCATACGTGTGTTGACACGTATGTGATTTCAAGCACAAAACGACATCTCGAATAACACTAAGTTATTATTAAACCACAGATTATTCGTAGAAGATTATCTACACGAATTTACAAACACGTGATCATTCTGTTGCTATCAAAGGTGCGTACACGGCCCCTTTCTTATTTTAACTGTTTTGGGGGAGAAAACATGTGTAACAAACGCTTTTAGATACCTATCACTTGCATGAGTTAGCTGTTTACATTAAGTGCAAACATAGCATTACAAAGCCTTCCATTTCGAACCGTTTAATTTGCCGTAGTGCAAAGCGTGGTAGTTGAAGATAGATCTATTGGGTTTGACAAACCTCACTTGGTAGATGGGATCTACGCAGGTGTTTGACTGACCAAACACACATTACTATTGTTTGTGCTAGACAATAGGGTTAAGGCAAAAACATGCTATAGCATGGCAATCGTCAGCTTCGGTGTCGACCACTTATGTAAATAGTACAAATGACTAGCTATCATGACTATGCATGTGTGATTATGTTATCTGTAAACTTTACATTCAAACTGTGGTTTCAACATTTGTGAATGCTTAAACCTGTGTATGCACCAACTGTCGCACCCCGAGAAATCCCGTCCCTTCCGGGGCGCGAGCGGCGGCAGATTGTCAGGATCGCAGTCTCCGGTCACACAACATGCGAGACCTATATGTCTGATTTCTTACGTACATCCAATAATTTGGATAAAACAGTTTGGTAATATCAGAGTTGCGGGAGTGAAGTATAAATTAACAAAACAGTTTAATCATTCATAGTTGCGGAAGCGTTAAATCAAAATGGTTTTCAAAGCGATTCGTGACAATAGTTGCGGAAGCAATTTAAGCTGATTAACATTACATAACAACCAAATGGTAATGAATGTTTGATAAACTAAGACACTTAAATAGATGCATGCGACTCCGGCCTAGCATCCTATTCCTGGTGCGCGTGCCTTAGTTACCTGAGAAAACATGCGAGTAAAAGGTCAACACAATGGTTGGTGAGAGCACAGGTTTGTAATCAGCAGTAAACATCAAAATGTTTAAAGTAAATGTATGCAGGTCTATTTTTCAATACAATGCAATATCAATTGATAGCTAGTCAATATGTGTTATATCATATGCGGGTTCGCAACCGAAGCTAACATGCTGCCTCCCGCCATATCCATCCAAGATATGGCAAATGTTGTTTGGTCAATTATGCACTGTTCCGACCTCCAGTCGGGGTGGCCATACGGCTCGCAACAGTGGGGCTTGTCAGGCCCAAATAGTACTATTCAGAATTACCACGCTGAGCGCAACACGCTATTAACGGTTCGAGGTGTGTTTAATGAGGACTTATCAGTTTGTGGATGAATGCCACACATATGCATATACGATATTAGCATGTACAAAAATAACCAAAGTGTGTAAGTTGTTCAAAAGCAGTTGTATGCAATGTTTTCTCCCCCAAAGGTAGAAAATGTAAAAAGGGGCCGTAAACTCACCTTAGCGAGGTGAACAAATGTAAGCGTAAGCTCCTGTGTCGTCGGGTGGTCAGTCACCGGCTACCTATATCGTATATTACACGTGAGTTCGTGTAAGTGATTGTGTTACGTGATCAATAACTCTCGGTTGATCATGTCTGTCTGCGTTGGTCTACATTGACCGTGTTTGACCGTGTGTGTCGACGACCCGTTGGTGAACCATGTGTTGGTTGTGTTTTGTGAAACATTCGTGTTAGTGCTCGTTGTGTGCAAAACGCGCAAGTCGCGTCTATGGACAACTTACCATTTATAGTAAGTTCACAAGCATATTGATTTTAGAGTTCTAGCATGTTCATTAGTCCTACGTGATCATGTTAACACATAGCACATCATCATACGGAGTCACATAATTCGTTTACAACATGTTGGCACATAAAAGTTTCCTAAAATGGAAAGTTTCCATTTGTAGCATTCGTGACATCAGAAACCATCTAACTTAGTATCTAATCATCATACTACAACATAATAAGTCATCTAGCATGCTCGAATCACACATCAAGTTTACAAATCGGTTTTTGTAAAAATAAAGTTACTAAAAATAGTAACTTTGTGGTTTTTGCATAAAATGACTATCTAAACATTTATAAACCATTCTTTTGCCACAAATCATCATAATAACCAATCTAACATCCTTTAAACATGTCCACATAACCAAATTCATCATCTATCAATATTTCATCAATAAAAGTTACTAAAAATAGTAACTATGCCAAAATGACCATAAACATTATCAATATCACATTCTAAGTGTTCAAATCATCATCTTAACATCCTAATAGCAATTCTACATACATGCATGTCCACCATTTCATCTATAACCTCATTTTGAGAAAATAAAGTTTCTAATAATAGAAAGTTCATCCAATATCATGTTTTTAATCAATAAGATCATCATCTAATCTTGCAAGAACACTTATACATTATCAAGAATCATCCCAACATCAACAAAATCATCTAGGATGCCTTAGATCATACATGCATGACATTATAATGTCTTAAATCATTATTTCAAGCATATAGGTTCATACCCATCACTTTAGATCATCATAAAACTCAATCTAAACATCATAGATCATCAAGAAACACATTTATATCATCAAACCCAGATTCAAACCACAAGAAATTCGTGCATGTGATGGGTGGGTGCTTGCATGTGAGTGGATCTTCATGCATGTGGGTTTTTACCCATTGCATGTTCGATCTAACTATCAAGGAGCAAGTAAAACTACCTTAGATGCTCTAGATCGCTGGAATGAAGTTGAATCAAGGATTTGGCAACTCCAAGAGTGGCTGGAAATAAACTCTTAGTGGCTTCAAGTGGTGGTGTGTTGATGGTGATGAGTTCCAAGCTTCCTTCTATGCTCCAATGGCTTCCTAGGAGCTTCAAAGCTTCATCAATGGAGTTTTCTGGTGAAATGATGAAGAAACAGAGGTAGGAACTCGAGATAGAGGTGTTATGACCGAGAGAATAGGATTAGAATGATTAAAGTGAGATAGGTTGAGTGTAAATCTAATTTTGCGATCTGTGCATGTCAGGCGTAACGCCTGACGTGGGCTAAAGATCTTAGGCGTTACGCGCGGATGGAATTTGTGTCCGGCTGATTTCTTTGTTCCGCGCGCATCGCCCAGTACCAGGGCTCCGGGTCAGGCGTAGCGCCTGGCCCATATGTTAGGCCCACTAAGCATGTTTTGTTGTTCTAGGCCCGTTCTTGCCCGTTTCTCGACTGTAGAACATCGTTCGAGCGTCGTTTGGACTCTAATAGTCAATTACTAGCCATAATTGACTTGTGAAGTTTTTCGGTGTTTAAGTGTTGTGACGTTCACCAACGTTCGTGAGACTCGTGTGTGTTTCGGTAATTCCTCGAATTATCGATGATTGTTTGTGTTCGTGTCTAACGAAGTGTTTGCACGCTTGATTAATCCTAATCAACGTGTGATGCACAATTCAATAATTCCCCGAACTATTGTTTTGCGTAAATGTTGTGTTTGCCACACTTGGTTTCCAAAACCAATGTGCAATGTACGATTCGATAGCTCCACGAACTATCGTTTCGCAGTAGTTTGTGTTCAACTCATCTAATCAATCATAATTAAATGAAATGCAACAAGTATGAATGTGAAATGTAAAGAATGTAAGAATCGCAATTCACCTGAAATTGCCGGGTGTGACATCATCCCCTTGTTGAAAGAAATTTCGTCCCGAAATTTGGTTGTTGTTGGTAGTGTTCGAGAAACAAGAGTGTTTGAGAAAATAAAAATTTTCTAGTTGTCACATCGTCCCCTTGTTGAAAGGAATTTCGTCCCGAAATTTATTCGTTGTTGTCGACGTTCGACGTTGTCTGTTTGAAGAGATGGGGATATCTGCGCATCATCTGATCTTCACGTTCCCACGTGAATTCAGGTCCGCGTTTCGAGTTCCATCGAACTTTGACAATGGGTATCTTGCTCTGTTTGAGTTGTTTGACCTCGCGGTCCATGATTTCTACCGGCTCTTCCACGAACCGTAGCTGTTCATCCACCTGGATCTCATCCAGTGGAACTATAAGTGTTTCATCTGATAAGCACTTTTTCAGGTTCGAGACATGAAATACGTTGTGCACTCCGTCGAGTTCGGTTGGCAAGTTGAGTTGGTATGCCACTGGACCAATCCTTTTTAGGATCTCGAAAGGTCCAATGTACCGTGGGTTCAGTTTTCCTCGTTTACCAAAACGAATGACGCCTTTCCACGGCGAAACTTTCAGAAGAACTTTATCTACTACCTGAAATTCCAGAGGTTTTCGGCGTTTGTCGGCATAGCTCTTTTGACGATCACGAGCTGCTGCCATGCGGTTTCTGATTTGCACGATTTTCTCCGTCGTTTCGTGTACAAGTTCCGGGCCAGTGAGCTGACTGTCGCCCACTTCCGCCCAACAGATAGGTGACCGGCATTTCCTGCCATAGAGTGCCTCAAAAGGCGCTGCTAATGCTTGTGTGGTAGCTGTTGTTATAGGAAAATTCTGCCAACGGCAGGTGAGTTTCCCAACTATTTCCAAAGTCTACTACGCACGCTCGTAGCATATCTTCAAGAGTTTGTATCGTACGTTCACTCTGGCCATCAGTTTGTGGGTGGTATCCTGTACTCATATCCAACCGCGTGCCAAGTGACTTTTGCAATGATTTCCAGAAGTTAGAAGTGAATCTGGCGTCTCGATCTGAAATGATGGAGATTGGCACTCCATGTTGTGAGACCACTTCTTTGACATAGATTCTGGCTAGTTTTTCCATCTTGTCGTTCTCCTTGATCGCGAGGAAATGTGCTGACTTAGTTAGTCGGTCCACAATCACCCATATTGTGTCACACCCACTTGGGGTACGGGGTAATTTGGTGATGAAATCCATGGATATTTGTTCCCATTTCCACATGGGGATCTCAGGTTGTGTGAGTAATCCAGATGGTTTCTGGTACTCGATCTTGACTTTCGCACACGTCAAGCATTTGCCCACGTAGGTGGCAATGTCGGCTTTCATATGTGGCCACCAGTAAAGTATCTTCAGATCATGATACATTTTATCAGATCCAGGGTGAATGGAATATCGGGATTTGTGAGCCTCGTCCATCACAAGGTCTCGTAGGTTCCCATGATGCGGAACCCAGATGCGTTCCATGAAATACTGTAAGCCATCGGCTTTTTCCGTAAGTTGTTGCTCCATTCCCCTCAGTGATTCAGCCGCTAAGTTTTCAGGTCTAAGTGCCTCCACTTGGGCATTACGTATCTGTTCAGGGAGGTTGGGAAGAATGGTGAGTTGTAAAGCTCTTACCCTCTTGGGTTTCGGTGTATTCTTCCGACTTAGGGCATCGGCCACTACATTGGCCTTCCCTGGGTGATACTTGATGGCACACTCATAGTCGTTTAGGAGTTCGAGCCAGCGACGCTGTCGCATGTTCAGTTCCTTCTGCTCGAATATGTGTTGGAGACTCTTGTGATCAGTGTATATCGTACACTTGGTACCATACAGGTAGTGTCTCCAGATCTTAAGTGCAAATACCACGGCTCCAAGTTCTAAGTCGTGGGTGGTGTAGTTCTTCTCGTGTACTTTCAGTTGTCGAGAAGCATATGCGATCACCTTCTCTCGCTGCATCAGCACGCATCCGAGCCCTTGTATCGAGGCATCGCAATATACTACAAAGTCTTCCGTCCCATCGGGAAGGGATAGGATAGGTGCACTACAGAGCTTCTGCTTGAGAAGTTGGAATGCAGCTTCTTGTCCTTCAGTCCAGAGGTATTTCTTGTCCTTGTGCGTTAAGGCTGTGAGTGGTTGGGCTATCTTTGAAAATCCTTCGATAAATCGCCGATAATAGCCTGCCAAGCCTAGGAATTGTCGCACCTCAGTTGGGGTCTTTGGTGCTTCCCAGTTCTTGATTGCCTCTATCTTAGACTTATCCACATAAATCCCTTGTTCATTAACAACATGTCCCAAAAATTGGACTTCTCGGATCCAGAAGTCGCATTTTGAGAGTTTAGCGTACAGCTTCTCTTTTCGTAGCAGTTCAAGAGTCAATTGAAGATGCTCTTTGTGTTCCTCCTGGGTTTTGGAATAAATGAGAATATCATCTATGAAGACAATGACGAACTTGTCGAGGTATGGTTTGCACACTCTATTCATGAGGTCCATGAATACTGCAGGTGCGTTTGTCAGCCCAAACGGCATGACCAGAAACTCGTAATGACCATACCGAGTGCGAAAAGCAGTCTTAGGGATATCCTCTTCCTGAATCCTTAGCTGATGATACCCAGATCGCAGATCGATCTTGGAGTAGTAACTCGATCCTTGTAGTTGATCGAACAGATCGTCGATCCGAGGTAAGGGGTATCGGTTCTTGATTGTTACTTTGTTTAACTCCCGGTAGTCGATGCACATACGAAACGTGCCATCCTTTTTCTTCACGAATAAGACCGGAGCTCCCCAAGGTGAGAAGCTTGGTCTAATGAAACCCTTGTCCAACAGCTCTTGCAGTTGATTGGACAGTTCCTGCATCTCCGAAGGTGCAAGTCGATATGGTGCTCGTGCGATAGGTGCTGCTCCCGGCACAAGGTCTATGCGGAACTCCACTTGTCGAGGTGGTGGAAGTCCTGGTAGATCCTCCGGGAAAATGTCGGGATATTCGCATACGACTGGGATGTCTTCTATCCTTTTCTCCTCTTCAGTCTTGTCGGTGATAAGCGCCAATATGGCAGTGTATCCTTTTCGTAAGCATTTGTGAGCTTTCATGCACGAGATGATGTTCAGAGGAGTGTCACTCCTTTCGCCCTTGATGTCTAGAGTTTCTCCGCTAGGGAGAGGTATGCGCACAACCTTGTCGTGGCAAATGATTTCAGCCTGGTTTTTAGACAACCAATCCATGCCCACTACGACATCAAAACTGCCTAGTGTAACCGGCATGAGGTCAATCTTAAATTTATGGCCTGCTAGCTCTAAAGTGCATTCTCTCAGAATGTGCTTAGTTACAATCAATTTACCATCAGCTAGCTCTACTGTATATTCAACCTCTAAGGATGTTGGGGTTATGGCAAGTATCTCACTAAAGTCCTTAGATATAAAGCTTTTCTCAGCTCCAGTATCAAACAATACAGTAGCATAATTATCGTTTAAGAGATACGTACCGGTTGCAAGGTTGGGATCCCTCCTGGCCTCCTTGGCCCCAATCACGAAGGCTCGTCCCCTCGCTCCATTGTTCCCGTTGTTGTTCGGTTGGTTGTTGTTCTTTTTCAGGTGCGGGCAATCCTTTTTGAAGTGCCCTGGTTTCCCACATTCGAAGCAACCCTTCGGTGCTTCAAGTTGTTGCTGTTGTTGTGGCTGCTGCGGGGTTTTTGTCATTAGTTCACCCCTGCAGTCTTTGGCTGCATGTCCCCCTTTTCCGCAGTGCTGACATTGGAAGCGGCCACATTGACCCGGTGCATGATGGAAGTTGCACTTGTGGCATTTGGGGTGTTTTCCAGCATAACCTCCTTGATTCTGGGTGGTTGGAATGGGTGGGGCATAAGCTTGGGTTGATCCAAACTTACGTTGCTGTGGTGGTGGTTAGAGAGTGGTTGGTTTGTTCTGGGTGTCATCCCATTTCCGTTTGCCCTTGTCGTTGGTTGTGGTCACAGCACCACGGGGTGGCAAGAGTCCTTGTGCAACTGCCGAATCAGTGAGCTTGTGAGTCAGTCGCACAGCTTGTTGCATGGTGATGGGGTCAGCAGAGAGCACCATGCCCTGAATTTGAGGTGGCAGTCCATCAATGTACTTCTCTATATGTTTGAAGGGTGGGGTTGCCATTTCCGGGCACAGATTTGCTAACTCATAAGATCGAGCGGTGTAAGCCTCGACCTCGGAACCAATCATCTTATGGTTCCAGAATTCCGTTTCCAGTTTCTGCACTTCACCGCGAGGACAGTACTCACGGTTCAACATTTGTTTAAAGTTATCCCAAGGCAGAGCGTTGGCTGCATCAAGCCCTAGGTTCTGGACGTTGGCATTCCACCAAGTGAGGGCAGCTCCCTCGAACGTCCCTGCAGCGAACTTGACCCTGTCCTCGTTCCTGCAGTTGCTCATGGCGAAGGCTGATTCCGCCTTCTCAATCCAGCGTAATAGCCCAACGGCTCCCTCAGTGCCGCTGAATGAATGGGGTTTGCAATCCAGGAACATCTTGAACGTGCAGAGAGGTGGGTTAGGGTTTGCTCCTGAGATACACAAGGAACAAGGTTGAGTTAGGTATAGAATAAACGTGTTGAATTGGAAACAAGTGTTTGTAGTGCAAGGTGAATATGAACAGGTTCATCACCTTGGTTCAGTAGATTTTGGTTACGGGTAGCTTCCCGTGCAACAAGTACCTCCTCAACCCGTTCGTTGATGAGGGCGTTCAACTCAGCTTGAGTCAGGTTGATGTTTCCACGTCCGCCAGCATTCCTACGTCCTCCACGTCTTCCAGCCATGATCTTCATAGCAAGAATAAGTGTTAGTGTTTGTGCAATGACTAACGCAGTGTGTGTACGGTAGGTACTGAAGGAAAACATGTAGAGCTATCGGCTCCTCCCAGTCATGTGTAGCCACGAGCGGTGACGATGGTGACATCATAAAGTAAGTGTGTATACTAAGCGTGGGTTCAATCATGTATGCAAGTATCACGATACTAAACGCTAAGTGTTGTGTGGAGACTAGTGGTTATAGACTAAGTTCACTAAATGCAAACCTAATTCGCAATAACCGGAAGCTCTGATACCAATCTGTCGCACTCCGAGAAATCCCGTCCCTTCCGGGGCGCGAGCGGCGGCAGATTGTCAGGATCGCAGTCTCCGGTCACACAACATGCGAGACCTATATGTCTGATTTCTTACGTACATCCAATAATTTGGATAAAACAGTTTGGTAATATCAGAGTTGCGGGAGTGAAGTATAAATTAACAAAACAGTTTAATCATTCATAGTTGCGGAAGCGTTAAATCAAAATGGTTTTCAAAGCGATTCGTGACAATAGTTGCGGAAGCGATTTAAGCTGATTAACATTACATAACAACCAAATGGTAATGAATGTTTGATAAACTAAGACACTTAAATAGATGCATGCGACTCCGGCCTAGCATCCTATTCCTGGTGCGCGTGCCTTAGTTACCTGAGAAAACATGCGAGTAAAAGGTCAACACAATGGTTGGTGAGAGCACAGGTTTGTAATCAGCAGTAAACATCAAAATGTTTAAAGTAAATGTATGCAGGTCTATTTTTCAATACAATGCAATATCAATTGATAGCTAGTCAATATGTGTTATATCATATGCGGGTTCGCAACCGAAGCTAACATGCTGCCTCCCGCCATATCCATCCAAGATATGGCAAATGTTGTTTGGTCAATTATGCACTGTTCCGACCTCCAGTCGGGGTGGCCATACGGCTCGCAACAGTGGGGCTTGTCAGGCCCAAATAGTACTATTCAGAATTACCACGCTGAGCGCAACACGCTATTAACGGTTCGAGGTGTGTTTAATGAGGACTTATCAGTTTGTGGATGAATGCCACACATATGCATATACGATATTAGCATGTACAAAAATAACCAAAGTGTGTAAGTTGTTCAAAAGCAGTTGTATGCAATGTTTTCTCCCCCAAAGGTAGAAAATGTAAAAAGGGGCCGTAAACTCACCTTAGCGAGGTGAACAAATGTAAGCGTAAGCTCCTGTGTCGTCGGGTGGTCAGTCACCGGCTACCTATATCGTATATTACACGTGAGTTCGTGTAAGTGATTGTGTTACGTGATCAATAACTCTCGGTTGATCATGTCTGTCTGCGTTGGTCTACATTGACCGTGTTTGACCGTGTGTGTCGACGACCCGTTGGTGAACCATGTGTTGGTTGTGTTTTGTGAAACATTCGTGTTAGTGCTCGTTGTGTGCAAAACGCGCAAGTCGCGTCTATGGACAACTTACCATTTATAGTAAGTTCACAAGCATATTGATTTTAGAGTTCTAGCATGTTCATTAGCCCTACGTGATCATGTTAACACATAGCACATCATCATACGGAGTCACATAATTCGTTTACAACATGTTGGCACATAAAAGTTTCCTAAAATGGAAAGTTTCCATTTGTAGCATTCGTGACATCAGAAACCATCTAACTTAGTATCTAATCATCATAGTACAACATAATAAGTCATCTAGCATGCTCGAATCACACATCAAGTTTACAAATCGGTTTTTGTAAAAATAAAGTTACTAAAATAGTAACTTTGTGGTTTTTGCATAAAATGACTATCTAAACATTTATAAACCATTCTTTTGCCACAAATCATCATAATAACCAATTTAACATCCTTTAAACATGTCCACATAACCAAATTCATCATCTATCAATATTTCATCAACAAAAGTTACTAAAAATAGTAACTATGCCAAAATGACCATAAACATTATCAATATCACATTCTAAGTGTTTAAATCATCATCTTAACATCCTAATAGCAATTCTACATACATGCATGTCCACCATTTCATCTATAACCTCATTTTGAGAAAATAAAGTTTCTAATAATAGAAAGTTCATCCAATATCATGTTTTTAATCAATAAGATCATCATCTAATCTTGCAAGAACACTTATACATTATCAAGAATCATCCCAACATCAACAAAATCATCTAGGATGCCTTAGATCATACATGCATGACATTATAATGTCTTAAATCATTATTTCAAGCATATAGGTTCATACCCATCACTTTAGATCATCATAAAACTCAATCTAAACATCATAGATCATCAAGAAACACATTTATATCATCAAACCCAGATTCAAACCACAAGAAATTCGTGCATGTGATGGGTGGGTGCTTGCATGTGAGTGGATCTTCATGCATGTGGGTTTTTACCCATTACATGTTCGATCTAACTATCAAGGAGCAAGTAAAACTACCTTAGATGCTCTAGATCGCTGGAATGAAGTTGAATCAAGGATTTGGCAGCTCCAAGAGTGGCTGGAAATAAACTCTTAGTGGCTTCAAGTGGTGGTGTGTTGATGGTGATGAGTTCCAAGCTTCCTTCTATGCTCCAATGGCTTCCTAGGAGCTTCAAAGCTTCATCAATGGAGTTTTATGGTGAAATGATGAAGAAACAGAGGTAGGAACTCGAGATAGAGGTGTTATGACCGAGAGAATAGGATTAGAATGATTAAAGTGAGATAGGTTGAGTGGAAATCTAATTTTGCGATCTGTGCATGTCAGGCGTAACGCCTGACGTGGGCTAAAGATCTTAGGCGTTATGCGCGGATGGAATTTGTGTCCGGCTGATTTCTTTGTTCCGCGCGCATCGCCCAGTACCAGGGCTCCGGGTCATGCGTAGCGCCTGGCCCATATGTTAGGCCCACTAAGCCTGTTTTGTTGTTCTAGGCCCGTTCTTGCCCGTTTCTCGACTGTAGAACATCGTTCGAGCGTCGTTTGGACTCTAATAGTCAATTACTAGCCATAATTGACTTGTGAAGTTTTTCGGTGTTTAAGTGTTGTGACGTTCACCAACGTTCGTGAGACTCGTGTGTGTTTCGGTAATTCCTCGAATTATCGATGATTGTTTGTGTTCGTGTCTAACGAAGTGTTTGCACGCTTGATTAATCCTAATCAACGTGTGATGCACAATTCAATAATTCCCCGAACTATTGTTTTGCGTAAGTGTTGTGTTTGCCACACTTGGTTTCCAAAACCAATGTGCAATGTACGATTCGATAGCTCCACGAACTATCGTTTCGCAGTAGTTTGTGTTCAACTCAACTAATCAATCATAGTTAAATGAAATGCAACAAGTATGAATGTGAAATGTAAAGAATGTAAGAATCGCAATTCACCTGAAATTGCCGGGTGTCACACCAACCATTGTGTTGACTTGATTTACATGTTTTCTCAGGACACTAAGACACAAGCAAGGACAAGCAGGGACTAGGATGTTGAGTCTCATGCATGCATTTCAGTTCAAGTGTTTTAGTTTTGATCAATTAAGACATGGAATGTTATTGGAATTGTACTTTACATTTTCAAACCGTTACGGATTGTTATTGGTTTTAAAACGCTTCCGCAAACGTTGAAACTTTGATGTTACAGTTTTAGACCAACATATGTTTTGAAATTCATATAGAGGTCTTCGTTATGTCTAATGATCTGAGATCCTGGTTTGTCACGTTCCCAAACGGTATAATTCCGTTAGTTGAAAATTGGGGGTGTGACAATTAGCAGACACTATCATACTCTTATCACACGTGTCGAAAATGACAGAGTTGGAATAGGCTGACTAAAAATTAAAAGAGTTCTTATAGTCCTCATCCCATAACCATCAACTCATAAACTCATGTTTAATATTACATTGGAATCTCATAGATATAACGCACTTGTTCTCATAGGAATAATATATCTATTCTCTTAAAATTAACTGAAACATGCCCATCGGAATAACAGTTATAATTTCCATAGAATTAATAAATTAACTCTATAGGAATAACATGTATTCCTCATAAGGATTACCGTTGTAATCACCGAGGAATAATAGTCTTATCTCTTACAAATCATAGATATTGTATTGTTGTTGTCCCGTAGTGTAAACACGAGAGAGGTCACTCTCTCATTCTACTGATCCACAGAATAGAAGTGGTGACATAATTATCATGCACTATCATACTTTTATCACCCGTGTCGAAAATGACAGAGTCGGAATAAGCTGACTAAAAATTAAAAGAGTTCTTATAGTCCTCATCCCATAACCGTCAAGTCATAACCTCATGTTTACCTTTGCATTGGAATCTCATGGATATAACACACTTGTTCTCATTAGAATAATAGATCTATTCCCTTAAAATTAACTGAAACATGCCCTTCGGAATAACAATTATAATTTCCTTAGAATTAATAAATTGACTCAATAGGAATAACATGTATTCCTCATAGATTACCGTTGTAATCACCGAGGAATAATAGTCTTATCTCCTACAAATCATAGATATCGTATTGTTGTTGTCCCGTAGCGTAAACACGAGATAGGTCACTCTCTTATTCTACCGGTCCACAGAATAGAAGTGGTGAGATAATTAGCAGACACTATCATACTCTTATCACACGTGTCAAAAATGACAGAGTTGGAATAGGCTGACTAAAAATTAAAAGAGTTCTTATAGTCCTCATCCCATAACCATCAACTTATAACCTCATGTTTACCATTACATTGGAATCTCATAGATACAACACACTTGTTCTTAGGGGAATAATATATCTATTCTCTTAAAATTAACTGAAACTTGCCCATCGGAATAACACTTATAATTTCCTTAGAATTAATAAATTAACTCAATAGGAATAACATGTATTCCTCATAGATTACCGTTGTAATCACCGAGGAATAATTGTCTTATCTCTTACAAATCATAGATATTGTATTGTTGTTGTCCCGTAGTGTAAACACGAGAGAGGTCACTCTCTCATTCTACTGATCCTCAGAATAGAAGTGGTGACATAATTATCAGACACTATCATACTTTTATCACCCATGTCGAAAATGACAGAGTCGAAATAAGCTGATTAAAAATTAAAAGAGTTCTTATAGTCCTCATCCCGTAACCATCTACTCATAACCTCATGTTTACCTTTACATTGGAATCTCATGGATAAAACACACTTGTTCTCATAAGAATAATAGATCTATTCTCTTAAAATTAACTGAAACATGCCCTTCGGAATAACACTTATAATTTCCTTAGAATTAATAAATTGACTCAATAGGAATAACTTGTATTCCTCATAGATTACCGTTGTAATCACCGAGGAATAATAGTCTTATCTCTTACAAATCATAGAGATTGTATTGTTGTTGTCCCGTAGCGTAAACACGAGAGAGGTCACTCTCTTATCGTACCGGTGCACAGAATTGAAGTGGTGAGATAATTAGCAGACACTATCATACTCTTATCACACGTGTCGAAAATGACAGAGTTGGAATAGGCTGACTAAAAATTAAAAGAGTTCTTATAGTCCTCATCCCATAACCATCAACTCATAAACTCATGTTTAATATTACATTGGAATCTCATAGATATAACGCACTTGTTCTCATAGGAATAATATATCTATTCTCTTAAAATTAACTGAAACATGCCCATCGGAATAACAGTTATAATTTCCATAGAATTAATAAATTAACTCTATAGGAATAACATGTATTCCTCATAAGGATTACCGTTGTAATCACCGAGGAATAATAGTCTTATCTCTTACAAATCATAGATATTGTATTGTTGTTGTCCCGTAGTGTAAACACGAGAGAGGTCACTCTCTCATTCTACTGATCCACAGAATAGAAGTGGTGACATAGATATCAGACACTATCATACTTTTATCACCCGTGTCGAAAATGACAGAGTTGGAATAAGCTGACTAAAAATTAAAAGAGTTCTTATAGTCCTCATCCCATAACCATCAACTCATATCCTCATGTTTACCTTTGCATTGGAATCTCATGGATATAACACACTTGTTCTCATAAGAATAATAGATCTATTCTCTTAAAATTAACTTAAACATGCCCTTCGGAATAACAATTATAATTTCCTTAGAATTAATAAATTGACTCAATAGGAATAACATGTATTCCTCATAGATTAGCGTTGTAATCACCGAGGAATAATAGTCTTATCTCCTACAAATCATAGATATCGTATTGTTGTTGTCCCGTAGCGTAAACACGAGAGAGGTCACTCTCTTATTCTACCGGTCCACAGAATAGAAGTGGTGAGATAATTAGCAGACACTATCATACTCTTATCACACGTGTCGAAAATGACAGAGTTGGAATAGGCTGACTAAAAATTAAAAGAGTTCTTATAGTACTCATCCCATAACCATCAACTCATAACCTCATGTTTACCATTACATTGGAATCTCATAGATATAACACACTTGTTCTTAGGGGAATAATATATCTATTCTCTAAAAATTAACTGAAACTTCCCATCGGAATAACACTTATAATTTCCTTAGAATTAATAAATTAACTCAATAGGAATAACATGTATTCCTCATAGATTACCGTTGTAATCACCGAGGAATAATTGTCTTATCTCTTACAAATCATAGATATTGTATTGTTGTTGTCCCGTAGTGTAAACACGAGAGAGGTCACTCTCTCATTCTACTGATCCTCAGAATAGAAGTGGTGACATAATTATCAGACACTATCATACTTTTATCACCCGTGTCGAAAATGACATAGTCGAAATAAGCTGACTAAAAATTAAAAGAGTTCTTATAGTCCTCATCCCTTAACCATCAACTCATAACCTCATGTTTACCTTTACATTGGAATCTCATGGATATAACACACTTGTTCTCATAAGAATAATAGATCTATTCTCTTAAAATTAACTGAAACATGCCCTTCGGAATAACACTTATAATTTCCTTAGAATTAATAAATTGACTCAATAGGAATAACTTGTATTCCTCATAGATTACCGTTGTAATCACCGAGGAATAATAGTCTTATCTCTTACAAAATCATAGATATTGTATTGTTGTTGTCCCGTAGCGTAAACACGAGAGAGGTCACTCTCTTATCCTACCGGTGCACAGAATAGAAGTGGTGAGATAATTAGCAGACACTATCATACTCTTATCACACGTGTCGAAAATGACAGAGTTGGAATAGGCTGACTAAAAATTAAAAGAGTTCTTATAGTCCTCATCCCATAACCATCAACTCATAAACTCGTGTTTAATATTACATTGGAATCTCATAGATATAACGCACTTGTTGTCATAGGAATAATATATCTATTCTCTTAAAATTAACTGAAACATGCCCATCGGAATAACAGTTATAATTTCCATAGAATTAATAAATTAACTCTATAGGAATAACATGTATTCCTCATAAGGATTACCGTTGTAATCACCAAGGAATAATAGTCTTATCTCTTACAAATCATAGATATTGTATTGTTGTTGTCCCGTAGTGTAAACACGAGAGAGGTCACTCTCTCATTCTACTGATCCACAGAATAGAAGTGGTGACATAATTATCAGACACTATCATACTTTTATCACCCTTGTCGAAAATGACAGAGTTGGAATAAGCTGACTTAAAATTAAAAGAGTTCTTATAGTCCTCATCCCATAAGCATCAACTCATAACCTCATGTTTACCTTTGCATTGGAATCTCATGGATATAACACACTTGTTCTCATAAGAATAATAGATCTATTCTCTTAAAATTAACTGAAACATGCCCTTCGGAATAACAATTATAATTTCCTTAGAATTAATAAATTGACTCAATAGGAATAACATGTATTCCACATAGATTACCGTTGTAATCGCCGAGGAATAATAGTCTTATCTCCTACAAATCATAGATATCGTATTGTTGTTGTCCCGTAGCGTAAACACGAGAGAGGTCACTCTCTTATTCTACCGGTCCACAGAATAGAAGTGGTGAGATAATTAGCAGACACTATCATACTCTTATCACACGTGTCGAAAATGACAGAGTTGGAATAGGCTGACTAAAAATTAAAAGAGTTCTTATAGTCCTCATCCCATAACCATCAACTCATAACCTCATGTTTACCATTACATTGGAATCTCATAGATATAACACACTTGTTCTTAGGGGAATAATATATCTATTCTCTAAAAATTAACTGAAACTTGCCCATCGGAATAACACTTATAATTTCCTTAGAATTAATAAATTAACTCAATAGGAATAACATGTATTCCTCATAGATTACCGTTGTAATCACCGAGGAATAATGTCTTATCTCTTACAAATCATAGATATTGTATTGTTGTTGTCCCGTAGTGTAAACACGAGAGAGGTCACTCTCTCATTCTACTGATCCTCAGAATAGAAGTGGTGACATAATTATCAGACACTATCATACTTTTATCACCCGTGTCAAAAATGACAGAGTCGAAATAAGCTGACTAAAAATTAAAAGAGTTCTTATAGTCCTCATCCCATAACCATCAGCTCATAACCTCATGTTTACCTTTACATTGGAATCTCATGGATATAACACACTTGTTCTCATAAGAATAATAGATCTATTCTCTTAAAATTAACTGAAACATGCCCTTCGGAATAACACTTATAATTTCCTTAGAATTAATAAATTGACTCAATAGGAATAACTTGTATTCCTCATAGATTACCGTTGTAATCACCGAGGAATAATAGTCTTATCTCTTACAAATCATAGATATTGTATTGTTGTTGTCCCGTAGCGTAAACACGAGAGAGGTCACTCTCTTATCCTACCGGTCCACAGAATAGAAGTGGTGAGATAATTAGCAGACACTATCATACTCTTATCACACGTGTCGAAAATGACAGAGTTGGAATAGGCTGACTAAAAATTAAAAGAGTTCTTATAGTCCTCATCCCATAACCATCAACTCATAAACTCGTGTTTATATTACATT
Source organism: Mikania micrantha (assembly GCA_009363875.1). NCBI lineage: Eukaryota > Viridiplantae > Streptophyta > Magnoliopsida > Asterales > Asteraceae > Mikania > Mikania micrantha. The sequence goes on along the minus strand of CM018693.1, from coordinate 103,907,623 downwards.
GGAATCTCATAGATATAACACACTTGTTCTCATAGGAATAATATATCTATTCTCTTAAAATTAACTGAAACATGCCCATCGGAATAACAGTTATAATTTCCATAGAATTAATAAATTAACTCTATAGGAATAACATGTATTCCTCATAAGGATTACCGTTGTAATCACCAAGGAATAATAGTCTTATCTCTTACAAATCATAGATATTGTATTGTTGTTGTCCCGTAGTGTAAACACGAGAGAGGTCACTCTCTCATTCTACTGATCCACAGAATAGAAGTGGTGACATAATTATCAGACACTATCATACTTTTATCACCCGTGTGGAAAATGACAGAGTTGGAATAAGCTGACTAAAAATTAAAAGAGTTCTTATAGTCCTCATCCCATAACCATCAACTCATAACCTCATGTTTACCTTTACATTGGAATCTCATGGATATAACACACTTGTTCTCATAAGAATAATAGATCTATTCTCTTAAAATTAACTGAAACATGCCCTTCGGAATAACAATTATAATTTCCTTAGAATTAATAAATTGACTCAATAGGAATAACATGTATTCCTCATAGATTACCGTTGTAATCACCGAGGAATAATAGTCTTATCTCCTACAAATCATAGATATCGTATTGTTGTTGTCCCGTAGCGTAAACACGAGAGAGGTCACTCTCTTATTCTACCGGTCCACAGAATAGAAGTGGTGAGATAATTAGCAGACACTATCATACTCTTATCACACGTGTCGAAAATGACAGAGTTGGAATAGGCTGACTAAAAATTAAAAGAGTTCTTATAGTCCTCATCCCATAACCATCAACTCAAAACCTCATGTTTACCATTACATTGGAATCTCATAGATATAACACACTTGTTCTTAGGGGAATAATATATCTATTCTCTTAAAATTAACTGAAACTTGCCCATCGGAATAACGCTTATAATTTCCTTAGAATAATAAATTAACTCAATAGGAATAACATGTATTCCTCATAGATTACCGTTGTAATCACCGAGGAATAATGTCTTATCTCTTACAAATCATAGATATTGTATTGTTGTTGTCCCGTAGTGTAAACACGAGAGAGGTCACTCTCTCATTCTACTGATCCTCAGAATAGAAGTGGTGACATAATTATCAGACACTATCATACTTTTATCACCCGTGTCGAAAATGACAGAGTCGAAATAAGCTGACTAAAAATTAAAAGAGTTCTTATAGTCCTCATCCCATAACCATCAACTCATAACCTCATGTTTACCTTTACATTGGAATCTCATGGATATAACACACTTGTTCTCATAAGAATAATAGATCTATTCTCTTAAAATTAACTGAAACATGCCCTTCGGAATAACACTTATAATTTCCTTAGAATTAATAAATTGACTCAATAGGAATAACTTGTATTCCTCATAGATTACCGTTGTAATCACCGAGGAATAATAGTCTTATCTCTTACAAATCATAGATATTGTATTGTTGTTGTCCCGTAGCGTAAACACGAGAGAGGTCACTCTCTTATCCTACCGGTCCACAGAATAGAAGTGGTGAGATAATTAGCAGACACTATCATACTCTTATCACACGTGTCGAAAATGACAGAGTTGGAATAGGCTGACTAAAAATTAAAAGAGTTCTTATAGTCCTCATCCCATAACCATCAACTCATAAACTCATGTTTAATATTACATTGGAATCTCATAGATATAACTCACTTGTTCTCATAGGAATAATATATCTATTCTCTTAAAATTAACTGAAACATGCCCATCGGAATAACAGTTATAATTTCCATAGAATTAATAAATTAACTCTATAGGAATAACATGTATTCCTCATAAGGATTACCGTTGTAATCACCAAGGAATAATAGTCTTATCTCTTACAAATCATAGATATTGTATTGTTGTTGTCCCGTAGTGTAAACACGAGAGAGGTCACTCTCTCATTCTACTGATCCACAGAATAGAAGTGGTGACATAATTATCAGACACTATCATACTTTTATCACCCTTGTCGAAAATGACAGAGTTGGAATAAGCTGACTAAAAATTAAAAGAGTTCTTATAGTCCTCATCCCATAACCATCAACTCATAACCTCATGTTTACCTTTACATTGGAATCTCATGGATATAACACACTTGTTCTCATAAGAATAATAGATCTATTCTCTTAAAATTAACTGAAACATGCCCTTCGGAATAACAATTATAATTTCCTTAGAATTAATAAATTGACTCAATAGGAATAACATGTATTCCTCATAGATTACCGTTGTAATCACCGAGGAATAATAGTCTTATCTCCTACAAATCATAGATATCGTATTGTTGTTGTCCCGTAGCGTAAACACGAGAGAGGTCACTCTCTTATTCTACTGGTCCACAGAATAGAAGTGGTGAGATAATTAGCAGACACTATCATACTCTTATCACACGTGTCGAAAATGACAGAGTTGGAATAGGCTGACTAAAAATTAAAAGAGTTCTTATAGTCCTCATCCCATAACCATCAACTCATAAACTCATGTTTACCATTACATTGGAATCTCATAGATATAACACACTTGTTCTCATAGGAATAATATATCTATTCTCTTAAAATTAACTGAAACATGCCCATCGGAATAACAGTTATAATTTCCATAGAATTAATAAATTAACTCTATAGGAATAACATGTATTCCTCATAAGATTACCGTTGTAATCACCAAGGAATAATAGTCTTATCTCTTACAAATCATAGATATTGTATTGTTGTTGTTGTCCCGTAGCGTAAACACGAGAGAGGTCACTCTCTATTCTACTGGTCCACAGAATAGAAGTGGTGAGATAATTAGCAGACACTATCATACTCTTATCACACGTGTCGAAAATGACAGAGTTGGAATAGGCTGACTAAAAATTAAAAGAGTTCTTATAGTCCTCATCCCATAACCATCAACTCATAAACTCATGTTTATTACATTGGAATCTCATAGATATAACACACTTGTTCTCATAGGAATAATATATCTATTCTCTTAAAATTAACTGAAACATGCCCATCGGAATAACAGTTATAATTTCCATAGAATTAATAAATTAACTCTATAGGAATAACATGTATTCCTCATAAGGATTACCGTTGTAATCACCGAGGAATAATAGTCTTATCTCTTACAAATCATAGATATTGTATTGTTGTTGTCCCGTAGTGTAAACACGAGAGAGGTCACTCTCTCATTCTACTGATCCACAGAATAGAAGTGGTGACATAATTATCAGACACTATCATACTTTTATCACCCGTGTCGAAAATGACAGAGTTGGAATAGGCTGACTAAAAATTAAAAGAGTTCTTATAGTCCTCATCCCATAACCATCAACTCATACCTCATGTTTACCATTACATTGGAATCTCATGGATATAACACACTTGTTCTCATAGAATAATATATCTATTCTCTAAAATTAACTGAAACATGCCCATCGGAATAACAATTATAATTTCCTTAGAATTAATAAATTGACTCAATAGGAATAACATGTATTCCTCATAGATTACCGTTGTAATCACGAGGAATAATAGTCTTATCTCCTACAAATCATAGATATCGTATTGTTGTTGTCCCGTAGCGTAAACACGAGAGAGGTCACTCTCTCTTATCTACCGGTCCACAGAATAGAAGTGGTGAGATAATTAGCAGACACTATCATACTCTTATCACACGTGTCGAAAATGACAGAGTTGGAATAGGCTGACTAAAAATTAAAAGAGTTCTTATAGTCCTCATCCCATAACCATCAACTCATAACTCATGTTTACCATTACATTGGAATCTCATAGATATAACACACTTGTTCTCATAGGAATAATATATCTATTCTCTTAAAATTAACTGAAACATGCCCATCGGAATAACAGTTATAATTTCCATAGAATTAATAAATTAACTCTATAGGAATAACATGTATTCCTCATAAGGATTACCGTTGTAATCACCAAGGAATAATAGTCTTATCTCTTACAAATCATAGAGATTGTATTGTTGTTGTCCCGTAGCGTAAACACGAGAGAGGTCACTCTCTTATCCTACCGGTGCACAGAATAGAAGTGGTGAGATAATTAGCAGACACTATCATACTCTTATCACACGTGTCGAAAATGACAGAGTTGAATAGGCTGACTAAAAATTAAAAGAGTTCTTATAGTCCTCATCCCATAACCATCAACTCATAAACTCATGTTTACCATTACATTGGAATCTCATAGATATAACGCACTTGTTCTCATAGGAATAATATATCTATTCTCTTAAAATTAACTGAAACATGCCCATCGGAATAACAGTTATAATTTCCATAGAATTAATAAATTAACTCTATAGGAATAACATGTATTCCTCATAGATTACCGTTGTAATCACCAGGAATAATAGTCTTATCTCTTACAAATCATAGATATTGTATTGTTGTTGTCCCGTAGCGTAAACACGAGAGAGGTCACTCTCTTATCTACCGGTCCACAGAATAGAAGTGGTGAGATAATTAGCAGACACTATCATACTCTTATCACACGTGTCGAAAATGACAGAGTTGGAATAGGCTGACTAAAAATTAAAAGAGTTCTTATAGTCCTCATCCCATAACCATCAACTCATAAACTCATGTTTACCATTACATTGGAATCTCATAGATATAACACACTTGTTCTCATAGGAATAATATATCTATTCTCTTAAAATTAACTGAAACATGCCCATCGGAATAACAGTTATAATTTCCATAGAATTAATAAATTAACTCTATAGGAATACATGTATTCCTCATAAGGATTACCGTTGTAATCACCAGGAATAATAGTCTTATCTCTTACAAATCATAGATATTGTATTGTTGTTGTCCCGTAGTGTAAACACGAGAGAGGTCACTCTCTCATTCTACTGATCCACAGAATAGAAGTGGTGACATAATTATCAGACACTATCATACTTTTATCACCCGTGTCGAAAATGACAGAGTTGGAATAGGCTGACTAAAATTAAAAGAGTTCTTATAGTCCTCATCCCATAACCATCAACTCATAACCTCATGTTTACCTTTACATTGGAACTCATGGATATAACACACTTGTTCTCATAAGAATAATATATCTATTCTCTTAAAATTAACTGAAACATGCCCATCGGAATAACAATTATAATTTCCTTAGAATTAATAAATTGACTCAATAGGAATAACATGTATTCCTCATAGATTACCGTTGTAATCACCGAGGAATAATAGTCTTATCTCCTACAAATCATAGATATCGTATTGTTGTTGTCCCGTAGCGTAAACACGAGAGAGGTCACTCTCTTATTCTACTGTCCACAGAATAGAAGTGGTGAGATAATTAGCAGACACTATCATACTCTTATCACACGTGTCGAAAATGACAGAGTTGGAATAGGCTGACTAAAAATTAAAAGAGTTCTTATAGTCCTCATCCCATAACCATCAACTCATAACTCATGTTTACCATTACATTGGAATCTCAAGATATAACACACTTGTTCTCATAGGAATAATATATCTATTCTCTTAAAATTAACTGAAACATGCCCATCGGAATAACAGTTATAATTTCCATAGAATTAATAAATTAACTCTATAGGAATAACATGTATTCCTCATAAGATTACCGTTGTAATCACCGAGGAATAATAGTCTTATCTCTTACAAATCATAGATATTGTATTGTTGTTGTCCCGTAGCGTAAACACGAGAGAGGTCACTCTCTTATCCTACCGGTCCACAGAATAGAAGTGGTGAGATAATTAGCAGACACTATCATACTCTTATCACACGTGTCGAAAATGACAGAGTTGGAATAGGCTGACTAAAAATTAAAAGAGTTCTTATAGTCCTCATCCCATAACCATCAACTCATAAACTCATGTTTACCATTACATTGGAATCTCATAGATATAACACACTTGTTCTCATAGGAATAATATATCTATTCTCTTAAAATTAACTGAAACATGCCCATCGGAATAACAGTTATAATTTCCATAGAATTAATAAATTAACTCTATAATAAACATGTATTCCTCATAAGGATTACCGTTGTAATCACCGAGGAATAATAGTCTTATCTCTTACAAATCATAGATATGTATTGTTGTTGTCCCGTAGTGTAAACACGAGAGAGGTCACTCTCTCATTCTACTGATCCACAGAATAGAAGTGGTGACATAATTATCAGACACTATCATACTTTTATCACCCGTGTCGAAAATGACAGAGTTGGAATAGCTGACTAAAATTAAAAGAGTTCTTATAGTCCTCATCCCATAACCATCAACTCATAACCTCATGTTTACCTTTACATTGGAATCTCATGGATATAACACACTTGTTCTCATAAATAATAGATCTATTCTCTTAAAATTAACTGAAACATGCCCATCGGAATAACATTATAATTTCCTTAGAATTAATAAATTGACTCAATAGGAATAACATGTATTCCTCATAGATTACCGTTGTAATCACCGAGGAATAATAGTCTTATCTCTTCAAATCATAGATATCGTATTGTTGTTGTCCCGTAGCGTAAACACGAGAGAGGTCACTCTCTTATTCTATGGTCCACAGAATAGAAGTGGTGAGATAATTAGCAGACACTATCATACTCTTATCACACGTGTCGAAAATGACAGAGTTGGAATAGGCTGACTAAAATTAAAAGAGTTCTTATAGTCCTCATCATCCCATAACCAACTCAAAACTCATGTTTACCATTACATTGGAATCTCATAGATATAACACACTTGTTCTCATAGGAATAATATATCTATTCTCTTAAAATTAACTGAAACATGCCCATCGGAATAACGTTATAATTTCCTTAGAATTAATAAATTAACTCATAGGAATAACATGTATTCCTCATAGATTATACCGTTGTAATCACCGAGGAATAATAGTCTTATCTCTTACAAATCATAGATATTGTATTGTTGTTGTCCCGTAGTGTAAACACGAGAGAGGTCACTCTCTCATTCTACTGATCTCAGAATAGAAGTGGTGACATAATTATCAGACACTATCATACTTTTATCACCCGTGTCGAAAATGACAGAGTTGAAATAAGCTGACTAAAAATTAAAAGAGTTCTTATAGTCCTCATCCCATAACCATCAACTCATAACCTCATGTTTACCTTTACATTGGAATCTCATGGATATAACACACTTGTTCTCATAGAATAATATATCTATTTCTTAAAATTAACTGAAACATGCCCTTCGGAATAACACTTATAATTTCCTTAGAATTAATAAATTGACTCAATAGGAATAACATGTATTCCTCATAGATTACCGTTGTAATCACCGAGGAAAATAGTCTTATCTCTACAAATCATAGATATTTTATTGTTGTTGTCCCGTAGCGTAAACACGAGAGAGGTCACTCTCTTATCCTACCGGTTCCACAGAATAGAAGTGGTGAGATAATTAGCAGACACTATCATACTCTTATCACACGTGTCGAAAATGACAGAGTTGGAATAGGCTGACTAAAATTAAAAGAGTTCTTATAGTCCTCATCCCATAACCATCAACTCATAACCTCATGTTTACCATTACATTGGAATCTCATAGATATAACACACTTGTTCTCATAGGAATAATATCTCTATTCTCTTAAAATTAACTGAAACATGCCCATCGGAATAACAGTTATAATTTCCTAGAATTAATAAATAACTCTATAGGAATAACATGTATTCCTCATAAGGATTACCGTTGTAATCACCGAGGAA